>OX438894.1:25871277-26338003 GCA_949316265.1 Diarsia mendica | reverse complement strand
GTTGAGCAGCCGGGTCATATTAGTGTTGCGTGTGTGTTTGTGAATAGGTCACTGTACAATCATTGTTGTTTATTCTGAATAAGTTTACTTGTGAGGTATCTTTCAAACTTGTTTATGTTTACGATGTTTACCTTGTGGTCAGGTTAAGCCGAGCAAAGATTTTGCTACAAATGAGAATATTGTTACAGATACACACGATGACGTGTGAGTCGTCAGTTTGGCCGTGTCGTCGCAAGCATTTCAAAACGAAAACACATTTTAATTATTATTTCCATGTAAACATTTCCGAACGAAATGTTGCTCGATTCTCATTGGTCGACGGCTCTGATTGGTTGATTGGCTTGTACTGTGGACGCCGTGAGTTGGCGCTTCAATTTGCCGCCAATAACGTGGACAGAGTCGATGCAGAACTATAGACAGGGATTGCTATACCTGATACGATACTGAACAGATCTTAGGATCGAAACTGTCACGTCCACCGTACAAGTCTGAGTTTCTGTATTACTACTTAGTGTAAATATCTGCTGTGTAATAAAAGTGTCCGACTGTAATTCAAGTTAAACCTAAGTTTCATTGGTTTGCCCGAGTACCCAACTTTATCATGGAACCCGTACCAAGAAACCATAGCGAAGATGACCCAGCTATCGCTACGCCCACGCTCCCGCCGTCATGTATATAAGTTCCTTTGGGGAATAGAGGCGTGATGTTATGTGATGTCATCGCCGAAGCCTCTTACTTTCGTGCCGTCAAGTCAAACTAAGATAAAGCCTTATCGAAACATCTTAGTTGTATTTTTGTCGTAAAGTAAGGAGTCGGGGTTCGATGTTTTTGTTCACAAATTGAGTAAATACGAAAGAGAGCACTTTCAGATAATGTATTGTTATAGGCACAAACTGAGTGATGCGGGCGCGCCCTGGGGAGCCGTGCGCCCACCGGGAGTCACCCCGACTTGCTGCACTGCCTGGATGAACGTATGTGCCCGAGTCGCATATAGTTTCACAGGTTTCTACCGACTGTAATAATGTCACTAACATGTCAGCTCTGCGTCCAGGCAGAGTGCGAGTAGTGCGGGTAGCGCCACTCTCCGCCAGCTCTGGCCGCTCATTGCTATGCGCGGCGGCTCGCGCGGCGCCGGCGCTGCCGCTGCTGCTCGGCTTATTATTGACACGACCGTAGCCTCCGCAGCGCATACTAATGGCAGCCCTGCACCACACACCCCGCACCCCGCACCCGCGCAGCCCTCACCGCACTCATGCCTCACCGCAAATAATGCGAAAACATGCCTGAATACACACCCGAGATCCTAGTGACGAATATCATGACTATTAAGTAAGTCAGTGAGGGCTATCTCGGCTAGCTGACCTAGCTCATATCCTGGTGATTTGTAAGCGTGTGTGTGAATGACCTCCTGCGTCTGAGTGCACACCCACCACAGTTAAGGCTTCACAGATAGGAGTTTTTTCAAATATTAGATGGAGAGATTTTCTTCCGGTAAGTTTGATATTTGGAGCTATTAAGTTACATTTAGAAATGGTAGTCTATCAGTGGTTTTAGAAAGGTAAAATTCTAACTTCAAAGGTACAGAACAGATTTTTTATTTTAAGAGTTGTTGTCATCCAACGGCTGATTCCAAGAGGTTCCTGAAGTTAGTAAAGTAGTACTGGTATTTAAAACTATACGAATATTTAAAAATATTTTTCAGCCGAATACTCCTCACAGCACCACCCCGCGCCCCGCACCCTTCGCCCCAGGCCGGGCCGTGGCGGCAAACACAGATGTATATCAAGGGAACCTGCTCTGAAACGCTAACCATCAATTTCCCGGCGTGTTCTTCCGGCCGGCGCCGTGTGCCTGCTTCATTAGCTGCATCCACTGGACATCATAATAACCCGCTTTGATGGCGCCGTGTTTGCGTCGTCTCTTGCCGAGCGCTTTATGCTCTCAAGGCAGCGCGCTTCAGTGCCCTTTCATGAGGAATTAGATTACTGAGCAGCATCCCCACATAATGTATGCTAGATGTGCCTTGCTACTGAGTGCGCATAATATTTGCCAATTCGCGATTTTTTTTTTTAAACAGATTCCTTAATGTTATTGTAACACCGAGTAACTAGCGTACAATATTGTAGGAGCACGCTGAGCTTGTTGAATCCCATGTAACTGCAGTGCAAAACTGCAAAACTAGTCTTATTTTTACCCACGACGGAACGGAGACGGTATATGCGTTTGGGGTGAGAGGTTGTTTGTGTGTTTGTGCAAATACATGTGGCCATTTTTCTCCAAAACTACTAGTCCGATTTTGATGCAGTTTTCAGTTATGGATTCGGGTTTGATTGGTGCATGTTCTTAGATAGGTGTTACGGTGACAACTCACCAGGGGGCGCTGCAGCAAACATTTTTTGCGCAAATCAAAGTTGCCATTTTTCTCCAAAACTACAAGTCCGATTTTGATTCAGTTTTCAGTTATGGGTTTAGGTTTGATTTGTGCATGTTCTTAGATAAAAAAATAAAAATAAAAGTAAAAAGTTTAAAATAAAAAGCAAAATTAAAAATTTTGAAAAAACCCACGACTGTTAAAAATTAATTGAAAAAAAAAGGATAAAGTACATAAAACACCCACCTTAAAAAAACCCAAGAATGTCCGTCGGGAGCTGAACTTTGCAAAACTAGTTCATTTAATGGCAGCCCCCGACGGACATTCTTGGGCTTTTTAAGGTGGGTGTTTTATGTTATTTTATCCTTTTTTCAATTAATTTTTAACAGACGTGGGTTTTTTCAAAAATATTAATTTTGCTTTTTTAACCTTTTTTTTTTTGGTGGGTGGAAAATCATCAAATCTTATTTTAACCTTACTTATAATCGAACCATCACGTCTCAACAGGCTTATTGTAGTCGTTATAAAAATAACAGTTTTGACAACGACGCCTTTAAAAAAAAAAAAAACCACCCATGTTCTCTCCCTCTCACGTTCCGCCACCTCCTTCGCTAGCATCACTGCTTCGCAGAAGGAGGTGACGGCGTCCCATTCTTCCTGGTCCCGGACCATGGCTTGCACCAGGGCCGGACGCAAGAGGTCGACGCCGCCGATTGCCGGTACGAGAACACGGCGGGGCTCCGCCCAAGCGGGACAGACCTCCACGGTGTGCTCCACCGTGTCCTCCGGCCGATCCACACAATGGTCAAATCAGGCCGTTCCCTCCCGCCTGATTCGGTGCAGGTACCTCCCGAAACAACCGTGTCCCGTGAGGACCTGTTTAAGTCAAATAACAGGAATGATTGACAGTCTAGACTAGACTATTACTCGTAAACTCGTAAAGCCTACTCAGCTGTGATAGTTTTCCTTTTAATTTCGTTTTATAATATTAAGCCACTGCCATGAATTTTTCACACGCCCAAACACAACCTGTATAGGTGTATTAATCCCTTATGTTTTATGAACAGTTTCCACGATACAATAGAATTATAAATAAAGACAGGGTATAGACTACAAGATCTTGCAAAAGCGAACGAATGAGGCAAACTTCGCGTCCCCAATGTTAAGGGCACTTTTCCACCAGAGATGTGCTATGCTACGTTGCTATGGATGCGTTTGATATCCACCAATCATATTCATTGGTGCACATAGCTTAGCACTGGTGGAAACGGACTCGACTAAGCTATGTTTTTTGTATGGATAGATGCGTGCTATGGAGGCGTGCTATGGTCGTCGCGAGTAGCGAGTCCCTAATATCGACACATAGCACATGTTACTCGCACAGCTACATAGCTTAGCATCAGTGGAAACGGTCGCATAGTTTCACAGCTTAGCTATTACATCTTCGCTGCATAGCACATCTCTAGTGGAAAAGTACCCTATTACTTTCGTAACGCTACCGATGTCACGCGCTGTCAAAACTAATCCAACAAGAGCCCGTAAATACTTGGGCATATGAAAACAATGCTCCTACCTCAGGCTCCTACAGACGCCGAAACTAGGCCGAAGTTATTGTTGAGTGTATAAAAGCGCCGTAAGCCGCTTTATTGAATCGTTTGTAGCGCTGTATCCGCCTCAGCGCACATAAACCAGATCGTCTGTTATCAGACATTCGAGCGCTACTAATAAAGTTGTTGTCCATTCCGCGGAGCTGCCTTCTCGTACTTGTACACAACGTTGTGATTTTATGTCTGCGAATATAGTTTTACGACCTGGAGGCACTTGTTGGCATCGTTCCTGCAAGGTGAATTAAATACAACGAACACATTTATTTGAAAAGCATCCTAGTGAGCCAAGACTCCAAGACTCAGTCACTGGATAAAGATTATCTGAAGTAAGTCGCGAACTAGTGCGACCTAGAGTTAACGCAGTGTGCACCAAATAAACCCTATACGCGGGAGCTCATGGATGGAACGGCTATCATTTCAATGGTATCGCGAACTTCACCAATGTTGTTAATCAGGTTATCTTTACCGCACCGATATCGCACTAAATGCTCTCAGTCGTTTTCTTAGGAAGCTGGTGAAATAAACCGCACTTTGTGCAGTGCACACGCTCGCTCCCTTTAGGGTACACAATGTTCTGTGCGCTCGCCACACCACGTGTGAAGTGTGTGTTCAGGGCTCGCCTCCCGCGTGGTGTGTGGCCGACACTTGTCAAACATAATGCGCTGGCAGGGGTTCAGTTATGACCTCAAGTAAATACCTTACGTACACGTACCGGCACGGGCTGGCTCGCGCGACACCGCAACAACGCCACACCGCGACACCTCGCTCCGTCACCTGCAGATAAAACCGCCGGTTTAATTAACAAGCTCAGAGAAGTTGGGAGTCAGCGGGGAGGGAGGGCCGTGGAGGGAGTGTGCTCTCGCACATTAGACGTCGCGCTGATAACCGTACCGCGCGACTTAGACGGCAATTACATCGGATTCGCCACTCGCTGATAAGGACCGGATAGCTTAACCAGATATTATCTTCAGACGGATAGCTCTGAATCTATATTAAACATCGCTAATTTTCCTGAAACTGTCTCCCGAGTCTTATCATTTTACACTGAAATTCGTATAGTTTATTATTAGGACCGTTCGGCATGCGACAGACATGTCCTGCCCAGCCCCATTTAAGTTGGGCAGCCTTTTGAGCCACGTCAACGATTTGAATTTTGAAACACTACAATGTGTTTCAACAACAAACTTTCGCATTTATAATATTAAGTAGGATTTTCCCCACATACGTGTATGCTCCACTTGGAGCTTGTCATGAGTTTGTCTTCGACCTGTTCATCTTCAGTCGAACTTCAAGGCTTACTTACATCGCTAAGATCTTGTAGCATTTCTCCTAGTCCTGTGGCTGTGAGGGAAAAACGGACAAAGTCATCAGCACATTATTCAACCTTGTTTCACCGACGACAATGCCTTTCTCTTCCCATTTTCCTGCAACGTCTGTAACACTTCTTCCAGAGTACTGGTGACGAGTTTTGGAGACAGCGGGTCGCCTTGTTTGACTCCCTTGAAAATGTCGAACTTTGAACAAGCTGTCTAACTTAATCCATAACAACAAATAGCTATATATCGGAAAAGGGGTACTGATCATTATCATGATGATCGGACAGGATGGATATCTCAAAATAACACACGGTGTATGTTTAATACAATAGATAGTCTATAATGATAATCACAATTCGGCTACAAAACAGTAACGGACGCTCATGCCATTGAACGAGAGGAATAGGGGGTGAAGGCAACTCTGAATGCAGGATGAAGTCACGATTGAAATCATATTTTAAGTCTTTAAAACATTAACGGGTTTATAAAAATTTCGTGTCCGCAATATTAACCGTTAAAGATTTTCATCCCTCGTGAGACGAACCTGGCTGCAGGATGAGGTAAAGCTTTATCTATCAAAATTGAACGCGTATACAAAGTTTCGTGTCCGCGCTAGTTTAACCGTGAGAGTTCCCTCGTGAGACAACGATCCTTTCTGCAGAATGAGTTCATGACAGGAGCCATGTTTAGCCATTTTTTAACGGGTATCCGTCAGTGCTGACCTCTCCATAATCGCAGTCAAATCCTCGCATAAAGAGAAACGATTAGTACGAGCTGCCTACCCCGGGCCGCACTCACCCCCGCTCCTTACCGCGGATCTCTATAAAACAAGTTATGATAATAGCACACCGGCAATAACCCAAATTCTTTTTATTTTTCATTCCTGCGCGAGTTTTGATTAATTTCGACAAGAAAGTCGGCATTATCCCTCTTCAATGATATAATTAAATTCTAAAAGTAAGAAACGCGGCGTCTGTTTGTTTGTTAAGCGGTAAAGTTTCGCGCGCGGGAGGATGTTTTTTTTTTTTTTTTTTTTTGGTGTGTGGAAAATCATCGAATAACCCCCCCCGCTCTTGGGCAGAGCGAAGGGGAGTGTCAGACTTCTACTGACTAAAAACCAAACCCATGTTCCTTCTTCGCCCTTGTGTCGGAGCCGCGTTATCCTTTCGACAAGCCACAGCCCCGACGGGCGTCGGCCCTTGCGGGCCCCTCCTTGCTGACATCTCTTTGAGGCGCGCGTGGAACACGTACGCGCCGCCGACACGGTCTGTTGCCGTCATGACGACGGCCGGACGGCGAGCTAGGCGGGAGGATGCCTGCGGCCGGAAAGCGGCAAATAAAAAAAATAAAAAAAATGCCAAATAATTATGATCTGATCATATTTCTTTATGTTCGAAGATGAAACTCACAGCGCGCTATATATTGTCTACTCATTAAATTCGTATTATAAAGGTATGTCCAGTCCGAGAGCACAACATTGCCAGAGTCGGCCGGCACGCGGCGGCGGCGATGGGAACACGTGTTCATTAGCTAACTTTGTAATTAAAACTGCTATAACGTACCTTGATGCGATAATTAATACGTTAGTGGATATTGTTTGTATTGTTTCCACTACTTACTTTATGAACAACTAGCCGACCCGCACCAGTTACGCCTGGTGATGGATTTTCATACAAACTTCAACCCCTAGTCCCCTATTGATCCCAGAGACGGCCGCACTGCCGACATTTTAAATCTCAGTTATGCTGAAAATGGCACTTTTGCACTTCCGAATAAGAAGTGAGCACAAACGAGACAATCAGCCGAGTGGCAGACAAGGATGCAGATTTTTTTCGGGTTTTCAAACATAAGAATGTAATAGACGCGTACAAGCTCAGTGTTGCGACAATGTGGCGCTAATGAGGGCGCAGCTTGAACCTGCGACACGCACTCGCGCAGACAACACGACTAACTGCTGCTGTAAGTGGTAAGCCTGAAGCAGTTAAAGAATGCCATACATCGTGACTAGAGGTTTATTGTCAAAGCTCCACAGTCCACTTCATAGCGTACCTCGTTTCACTCGATATGCACGCTAAGATACGGTTGCGCGGCCCTCATTAAACAACAGACTCGAAAGGTTGACTGACACTAAGACCGCCGATTTACCACTATTTTACAACAAGTTTATAAATAAATATTGAATAAATAAATACGATCCGTCGCTCACGAGCACGATGTAAAAGTTCAAAGTATGTAAAGACGGCGCGCGGCACGCGGCGGTGAGTTGGCGTTGATTCATTAGAAGCGCACTGCCAGCAACAAGAGGGAAAGTCACGAACTCGTATATAATGCACGTTGAGTCGGCGCTGAATTATTGATGTGCTGATCGGCAAAAGCGCGCAATCACTCGCGTCTTCACAGTTCACAGTACAGAGTGTCGCAACTCGCAAGTTATCGCTGTTGCTGAAACTTGTTTACAACATTGATCGACATCAACTTCACTAATGTAGTCGTCGAAACTTGACGCATCTGCCGTTCAAGTAATTTCTTCTTATTTAGCGTCTCAGTTTCAGTTCAAAATAATTAATTATTGAGCAGCACGTGTTGGTTCAGTTGCTTCAGCAATTGATTTCGGGACAGCCAGGCGAGGGTTCCAACTTCCACTTTTTAGTAACAAGACACAATAAGAGTTGCTAGTTTTAAGAAGCAAGTTTAAAATAGCATTATCACTAATAACAACTCACTTGTGTAAATCATAAGTTAGTTGATTTAGTGCTGTTCTATCAAACTTATGAGGACTTCATTAAAAATTAAACAAGAGTCCAATTGAGAGAGTTTGATTGTGTAGTGTTGCGCGGCTCGGCGAGTTGAGTCCGAGTGTTGTATCGAGGACCATCGAGCCGGAGGCCGGGAGGGCGCGAGGGCTCTTCGGCGCTGTTAGCGTTCTTAGTTAGCTTGTAAATGAGAAGCGCACAATAGGCGCGCACTCGGACCTCACCAAACAATCGGTTCGTTAGCATTAGCACGCCGTTGCTCGGCCGTGCTCGGCCCTGCTCGGGGGTGGTCGGTGCCGCTCTCCACGCCACTAGAGTTTACTCATCGGGTTGGGCGCCAATCAATTGTGTGCATATCTCGAAATATAATTATTTAGCACCGATTAATAAACATGTAGGGTCCGGTCATTAGTACGGATATGGAATGAATCGCAAGCGCCAGTGATAATATCACGCGACCTAGGTACTTACAATTCTAACACTACAGCGAGTTTCTACGAAGCCGTGATGTTTGGATGTGTGAGAGCGAGGACGACATTCAGTGTCTGGTCGCAGTAGAGTTGTGTCGTCCCGGAACTGTACCCGGTCCATTGTGCTCCGTGTTATTGTGTTACGTTGTAATTTCGAGTCCTTTGTTAGTTTAATAAAAACAGTGCATCGCACTCAGTGTGTTTTCATTTAACGAAACCAATGTTCCGCCCACATGATAAATCCTGATTGATATACTTTTAGAGCATAATATTATACGTAGTTACTGGTACTTACTCCACGTATTCCTTGCAGGACCTTAGTAGGGTTAAATTGCACCGCAATGGAAAGATGATGATTATGTGAAAATGCGGTCAGGACAAGCCCGCCACACTATTCCCGAACCACTGTAACTCCTGTAAGCCAGAATCAACAGCGGCGACCACAAGAAAAGCGCCGAGACAATGAAGACCGACGAAGTCCCAGAGAAATGATTTAACTGTCTTGATCCTGCAACGAAATTAATCAGAAAAGAATAGCGGAGGAGTAAGAAAAACATAATTTCCAGTTCCCTCCATATCAGCAGGAGACAGAACAGAACAAGGCCAATAGGCACACAGGGACGTATACAACTGGGATAAAAGTGGGTTTATCCCAGTTGTATACGTCCCTGTGTGCTGTTACTGGTAACATACAGGTCACACGTGATGTGGAAAATATCTGAAGTTAGTAATGTTGGAATCAGAATAAATCCATCGATTTTATACGGTTTTTAAGCAAGTTTCCTAAACCGAAACAATTTTCAGTATTCAATAATATGAAGCACTTCATGAATGAAATAAGTTTAAACTTTTAAATAGCGTCTATTAAAACACAACACGTTTCTATTACGTTACAGATGAGGCTCATTCGCAGCCGCCACGCGCCACAGCGACATCATTAAACTAAGTTCAACAGTAGTTTAGTTGGTGACGTCAGGAGTAATTGCATTCACGAGCGGATTCCTAATTAACGTCGTCGGCGGTACAGAGTGGCGCGCGGCGCTGATTGACATTCTTGCACAACTACACCCTGCTGCGGAATGTAGGCTTCCTGCTGCGCGTCACTGCACAGCGGAGCACGAGTGTCGCGCGCTGTGCTCCGCTGATGACGCGCGTGGTCTGTACTCGTGCGACACCTGGCCTTCCAGTGATGACCCCTCACCCCGTGCGTGCTACCCGCTATGTTTTATTGAAGTCCCCGGCGCTCCCCGGCGCCGAGCGGGCTCCAAGCGGGCCCGCGCCGCCGCCGCCGGCTGGGACGATAACACACCAATTCAATTACCGCGTACCTTTGTAAATGGATTGCCGGAGAAGAGAAGCGCTTTATTAGATTTTTCTTCATGATGTTTGCCCGTATTATCTAGCAGGTAATGGCCTCCATTTGCGGACGAGTGCCGTCTAATAAGACGCTGGACAGTGTGTAGTTTTAGCAAAATTGTCGTTGAACTGTCCGTTCTGTATCCTTCTCTTTCCCATGTTAGTCACGATATAAAATGTTCTAGTAAATTATTTGTATGAAAAGTTAGAGTTGGTGAGATCGCGCACAGTTTCGAGTGAAGGCGTGTTAGTCACGATCTGGCGGTTATCGCCGCAGCTCTGAACTTCACCAACAATAACAACTTGACGTTTGTGTTTCCAACTCGTCTTTTAGATAAAGACGAGTTGTGTTCTGTTCGACACGCGCCGCCAGCACTGAGCCGCCACCAACTGAACGTTCGCGGACGAGGGCTTCCATAGTTTCACTAACCTTACATCGAGTGGTGCGAAAATGTTTAAAAAAAAAATGTTTTTGAAAAACTTTGAAACTCATTTGAATTGGTTCTGAGCAGGCGATGAAACGATAAGTGTATGCGTCGAAACAATCAACACAAAAGCCCAATACAAATATTACAACAGTGGGTAACAGAAGCCCCTGAAAACTACTTAGTTCAGGATATAATCAGGATGTGTGAGGTGAAGCTCGCTCAGGCACAGATCTGTTTGAGTTGTGCGGAAGGCGGGGACAGATCGCAATAGCGCGGATGTCGCGGGCGGTAGAGTGCGGTGCGGTGCGGTGTGGTGCGGTGTGGTGCGGTGTGGTGCGGGGGGTTACGACGCAGGTAGATGCGACACAGAGATGTTTTCTTTACATTATACACGGATGAGCGAGTTTCACGGCTCACCTGCAAAGACTTTGTGTCTGATCTGCGACACCGAACATTTAAATAATTCAGGCCCGTTTGTGTTTGTTTACTCGCGTACTGAACGATCGCGTGTATGTACATGTGTGTGTGTGTGGTGGGACAAGTCACCTTTCAAATAATAGAATATTAAGTGTTGGCATGATTCTGCTCCGCAGCTTGCTGATAACGTGGCACGGTTGGCTTAGTCGATAAGTGCCCAATTCTTAAAATGCTTTATAGCTTGAAAAAGGACTAATTCTTAAAATTAAATTAAGGAAAAAACGAAACCCTTATAGAATCACTTTGTTGTTCGTCCGTCTGTCTGTCAAGACTCTTTTCCTCAGAAAGGCGTAAAGGCATCAAGCTGAAATTCACATCAAATACTCAAGTCTACTGTCCCTTAAAGCTGTGAAAAAATCAATCTTCTAAGCCAACGCAATCAAAAATACAGCCGTTTATGCCGCAAATTTCCGCAAATTAAAACCCTGTACTTCCCGTAATACTCAGAATCTTGAAATTTGCTAGGATGCAACGTCTTATAGCACGGAAAATTGCGAAAAAGTAATTTTTTTGTTACATCATTAATACAAATATTTTTTATATTTTTTAAACTTTGTTTGTACGGAACCCTCGGTGCGAGAGTCCGACTCGCACTTGGCCGAGGAATATTTTTTTTCCCATTAGAGGGATAATTCGAATAATAATATCTATAGACCGTGACTTTTTAGTCTTCTCACAACGTTCGGATTCGATTCGATACGAGTCATGTTTCCATTGACAAGAAAACGTTCATCATGATGTAACTGTACAGTTACCAGTTTCCAGACGTTCACCCTGTAGTTTATGTACATACTTAGCAATATATTACGCTACTGTGGACTGAACTGTGGTGGGCGGTGAGTCGATGTCGACCTGGCTGCGGGCCTTAATTTTTGAGGATTGTCCGGTTAAGCAGTAAACCATCCTCTCTAGAGATGAGCTCTCGATGTCGAGCTGTCAGCCTGTGCGGTGGTGCGTTGGTTCTACTGTCAGTAACAATAAATGTGCATATTATTATATTATACGCATCCACGATTTGATTTGTGTGGACACACATTCTCCGTATGTTAGATGGCTATCCCTCTCCTAGAAAGGAGGCCTGAGTTCTGCAGTGTGAACATTACAGACTGATGATGATGTCTTTATTGTGGAATTAATGCTCACCTCAATATCAACTTAATCTTCAAACGGCGCTCCGTAAACTTGACCCCACCTGCCTCCACCAAACCTCGTCCACGGCTGACTGCCGCCAGAGCAGTCGGCGCCAGAACAGAGGAAACCCCCATTGCTGTCTCATAGTGAATGAATTAAGCTGGTTAAACTCCCAAATTGTCCGTAACGTGTCCGCAAAGTTAGCAGCGGGCGCGGGTGATGGGCCAACGACGGCGCACTATAAACTTTGTCTATTAGCTGCACCTAGTGTGGCCCACGGTACACCTGTGTCCCCCTCCCCCACCCCAGCTAAATAATAGAATTGAGTCCAGCGGCTCATGTAACGTGTGTGTGTGTGTGTGTGTGAGCTTGTGCAGCGTCATTGTCATTTGAATAGCGGCTGACCGCGGCGCGCGGCGGCGGCGGCGGCCGGACGGGCAGTGCCGGCCACCGCCGCTCAACGCTATTGTTTTATTGTATTCACGGTTATTCATATTTCATGAAAATCGGGGAATTATTAAGAATTCTGTAGTGTGTGGCCTCGTGTGTAGCTCTGCGGCGCGCTATGCCTTTCGTGCACTTGCTCACATTACTCGCAGTACAATAGTTATATCTGCGATATATCTCGGAAACTATTCATATAAAATCGGGTTGCATATCTTACTGGGGATGTAACTATTGTACGAGCATGATCCAAAATTTTTGTTTATCTCGTAATCGACACAACCAAAACAAAGAATGCGATAAGTGGTAATTCAATAATATCATATTACTTAATGAAAACAATCAATTTTCATATTTAGGTAGAGAATAAACAAATGAAAATCATGTACGTATAACATGAGCATAGCTGAGTATAACCCGCCTGTTCTCCTCGAACGGTTTGGTAGAGTCGCGTAATACAACTAAGTATTAGGTAATCAAATACTACAATACCTTTATCTTTTACTAGATGAGTATAGCAAGATAATATGTAGTTATATTCCTAATAAGATGAATCGTTTTCTTCTAACTATCTTCCGGGATGTAGCGATATCCCTAGGGATATAAATACATGACGCCTACATTATGCGACAGCTGTAATGTGCTCAACTCCATGTTTCAAGTATTGACAATAAAGCGTCGCGCGCGGAATTAATGCCGTCGATTGGGCGATGTATGTATTTGTGTCACAAATACCTACTGAGAAATTGTATGTTTCTGTAGTTCTTAGATTAACAAGATTTATTAAATTTTACTTTTGTATTGTGAGCTTTTTAGCACTTTTTAAAACTGTGTCTGTCTGTCTGTTCATCCGTGAAGACATCCGAGATTCTCAGAAACGCGGGTATTAATCTGAAATTATTATAAAGTCTGCTACCCAAAAAATCAAACTCTTAAATCGACACAATTCAAAAATTTAACTTATTATTTATAATAATAATAATAATAATAATAATATTCCACAACTATCACACAACGCCATTTAGTCCCAAGCTAAGCAGAGCTTGTGTTATGGGTACTAGACAACTGATAAACATACTTATATATTTCTAAATACATACATATTATAGATAAATTACACCCAGACACAGAACAAATGATCGTGCTCATCACACAAACATTTGTCCTGGGTGGGAATCGAACCCACGACCTCCGGCATAGCAGTTAGGGTCACTAACTACTAGACCAACAGGCCAGTCATTTATGTCGCATATTTTGCTATTTCACAAGGGAATTGAAACCTGTAGGGAACTTCACTTTGATTTAGAATCATGAAATTTTTCAAGAAGCCGTGTCTTACAGCACATGGAAAATCTGAAAACTAAGTTAATAACAAAAACATGTCGTTTTAATAACATAAATAAAAACTTTTTAACAAAAAATTGTGACATTTTATCCGACTTCCAAAACTATACGGAACCCTTCGTGCGCTAGTCCAACTCTCACTTGGCCAGTTTTACACCTTGCAGGATAAATTGTCTGAATGATGATAGTGAAAACGTTGCAGAGCGGGGCAGACGCACGCTCTGGATATAATGCTCTGAATGTGTTCTCTCGATATTCAATCAAAATTTCAATCCGTTCACAAATCGTCAAACGTGTAGTGGATAGCCGAGTAGCTGAGCGAGTGGGCGAGTGGGTGAGTGGGTGAGTTGAGTGGTTCTCCACGAAATCGTCAGGTCTGCGCTCTGACGGAACTTTCCCGACTTTTCAAGTGCTTTTGATGTGCTCTCGAAATGCGGAAAACTTAATAAAAGTTTAAAAAAAAAATAGGTAAAAAAACTTTTTAAGTTAAACGGTTTTATGTTAAACATACATTGCAATGTTTAAGATAAATGTACTAAAAACCAAAAAATAATAAAATAGAAAACCGTGGGGCACGTCAATTGTCTACAAATTATCGACTTAATTATTATTATTATGATTTTAATCAACGATTGTAGACAATTGACGTGCCCCACGGTTTTCTATTTTATTATTTTTTGGTTTTTAGTACATTTATCTTAAACATTGCAATGTATGTTTAACATAAAACCGTTTAACTTAAAAAGTTTTTTTACCTATTTTTTATTTTCTAGTTTTTAGTTTTTATTTCGCATTCTGTTTAAAGGGGCCGCCATCTTGGATTTTAATTTTATATAGTATATTGTATTATACTGGTTGAGCACTTTCATTTGATACCCATATTGATGGGATCGATAAAACCTACGTTATCCGCCATTTTGTAGCGGCCGCCATCTTGTATTTAAATTTTTTATAGTATATTGTATTCTGCTTGTTGAGCCCTTTCATTTGATACCCATATTGATGGGATTGATAAAACCTACGTTATCCGCCATTTTGTAGCGGCCGCCATCTTGGATTTCAATTTTTTATAGTATATTGTATTCTGCTTGTTGAGCCCTTTCATTTGATACCCATATTGATGGGATTAATAAAACATAAATTATCCGCCATTTTGTAGCGGCGGCCATCTTGAATTTATAATGATAATGAATAAACATAATTGTATTGTCACCAAAATCCAATGTGTATACAAAATTTCAGATTAATCGGTTGACTGGAAGTGGGTGAAATTTGAATTACTAAATTTGATCCAAGAATAAATAATAAAACAAACTGGGTGAGCTAAATAAAACCGTTTATAAAAATACATAGTAACGTTGCGCGTTGTGCTTGTGAACTGGCAAAGCATCGGCGAGGAAGAACCATGTCTCTAACTCCCGACCAGACGCTACTCCAACCTGAACTGCTGCACTATACATGTTACGTATAGACCTTAGACTCGACAGGGTCCATAATTGTGTCTAAAAATATTTTATACCACCTGTAAAAATGTACATTATGGATTGCAATAAACGATTTGAATTTGAATTACGTATGCCACGTTATCTTTAGGCGTACTTTACTGCTAAATATAATCTAAACCTGTTACGACTAACTGATGATAAAATGCCATGACGATCCATCCATACAAATAATGCAACTTGACTCTCAAAGGATATTGAAAAATTGTAACTGCTCTATAGCGATGTTGCGACAGTTGCGCATTCCTTTGAAACATGATACTCGCTATAAATATTCCGGGAACGTTATCTGCAGGACGTGAGCTTACGTGACAAATATACAGACGAGATAATACACATAGCTATTCAAAGCGCCTTCCTCGGACCGAACAATATCATGTGGAGGAACTGCCGCGACGCTATCGCGAGGCGCCTCCTCGCGCCACGCCGCGCCTTGCCGCATCGTACCGCGCCGTACCGCGTCGTACCGCACCGCGGCGTAATTACACTCTGAATACGCGTTCAAATGTCTGTTCATTAATATTGACTAACTCATCGCGTATCGTTTAATTAATGGTACATAATTGAGATAGGAATCTTACCGAATCACTTGAACAATGAATGTAAAGCAAACATGAACGTTCCACCAACGTGTTCTACGTAACAATAAGTACGCGGTGTAGGCGTTTGTGTGGTAGTTACCGTGCGCGCGAGCGAGAATTATAAACAACAAACAATATAGCATGTCGGTGTGTGTAGTGCTCGTTGGGCGCGCGGCTTCGTTGCTTGTTTAAACTTTAATCACGTGCAACTTGGCGTTCTTATACTTTTCACTTGAGTAGCCTCCTCGCCAACGAACACTTTGACCCGCGTACAGAGCGCGCGCCGCGTGGGTGGGGAGCTCTCGGAACGCCCGCACCGTCCCGAGTAGCTGCTGATCATACCGCAGACAATAAGACCATAATGCCTTTGAAGATGGGCAGGCCAGAGTCTCTTCTCGTCGACGCGTGTCAACCCATTGGGTTCTTAAGCGACTGGTACAGTGCACGACGGACGATGCGGCGCACTATTAATCATTTGTGAAGAATTAAGCTTATCAAAACGTATGTCTTACGGTCTTACCCTCACATTTCATTGCTCCCTACGATTACGATAAGGTAATAAAAGTACAGTAGTTAATACTAGAAAAGTTATAATTTATTTCACCGCGCGATGCTAATGAACTAATGATGATCCAATAAAACTGATCGGCTCGCGGCGACTTCAATTTTACCAAACATTTATGTCAAGTTAATGATATACCATACTTAACATCATCAAAATCCGCCAACAGGCAGGCAGGCAGCGGCTTCGCAATGTCTGTTCTTGTCTGTGCGACAATCTGCTTGTTTATGTCCTTGTTTGTCGCATACGTGAAACTTGATTGGTAGCAATGACAACTAAAGACGTGTTCTAATTAATAGATTTATTGTACACATTAATTTACATGTTCATGTATCCTTTATTCATCCTTGGTTTCCCGGTTCCCATTCCGTGTTTCGGCGGTGTCAAGAGCAGGGTTCAAGCTACCGGTGGAAAGGGCTCAAGAGAGTGGAACCTCGTCGCAGTCTGCTCCAAGGGTGACGGGAGTGCGAACGTCAGCCCTGCAGCACCGTGCTACCAGACTGTTGTTACCCAGTACGTAAGTAAGCGCCTGACGATCAGAAACTAAGAGTTATTTTGCGAGTTAATTGGTGGGAACATTACGTCTGGTACAAGGTTGTAATAGTTTGGTCACGCACGCGAGGCGCACCGCGCTCACTAGCCGCGCCTCAGGGCTGTAGGAAGTAGCTCTGCGTGTAATGCGCCCATAAGCTAAGCGAGTTAATCACATTATTTAGTTTGGTGATTACGAGCTATAAAGCGGCGGCGCGCGGCGTTTTGTACTTGCAGCGCTAGTCAGTAATTAATGAGAGCTGAGTGCTAGTGGCACGGCCGGAGCGGCCAGAGCGGCCAGAGCGAGCGGAGCGGGCGGCGGCTAACACTGAGCACTGCTGACGGAAAAAAGCCGCATTAAAACATTCTTTGAGTTAATTGCTTTGCTCGCCGCTCACCTGCCCGCCTAAAGTGCGGGGCGCGGGTGCGGGGCGCGGGGTGACGGACGAGACACCATTCAGGAAAAACATCTGCAATTAAATTGTTTTACTGAAACTATTTCGCCGTTTGAAACCTGTCTTAAAATGAGAATAAATCTTAGGTTTTAATTTCAGGTACCTCACAATGATAGTACGATAGAGGTCGTACATGCAGTTACTAATTAGAATACTTTAAAGATACATAAATGTAACACATCTCCAAAGATAATCACAAAATAGTGCAGAGCGCGCTACATACATCCAAAGCCGCCGCACTTAGTGCATGTTTACGTACTGGCGGGGCGTCGAGCGGCGCGTGCTGCGTTTTTATTTCAAACACATGGCGATGTATGAAAAACTTAACGATTTCAATCGTCGATTTTACGAGAAGCTATTTTCGCACGTTAGTTTAAAATGCAGCGTTTGTTGCGGTGAACCCGTCTCTCAGTAAATTAATGAAAAAGCACGAAACGAGCCTTCTGCACGCGCCGCGTGACGTCCCGCGTCTCCGTAAACGAGCCCTTAATGATCACTTCTGTTTCTTTTATAAATCACATCTTATATTGAACTACGCTATACTGTACACTTTTTTGTAAGCTTGTGTTTTTTAAAATGTTGTAATAAAGTTATTTAGTTGAATGAGTGCCCTGGCACATGCTTCTAATTATCATTAAATCTCTCATTTAAGCGTAGCTATCAGCCAGATAGATATACTAAGACAGTATATCTGATGTCAGCACGTGTCTAGCTGGTCGTGCCTACTATTCCATATCCATGGCACCCGCCGTGATGGCCGTGTTGCGGTATAGTAGTCTGATTGAAGTCAAGTGGGTATTTATTCCAAAGTTAGTAACGTAATAACCGATCTTTACACTACAGCGGGAGTGCCGCGCTCGACACTCACTCACTGAACGACAAGTATTTACAAAACAGAGACCAAGCCGTTTACTTGATGCGTAGTTGTGTCCCTTTCATACAAACACGTTAATAAAACAATCTGTATGCACTCACAGAGAGTAAAGCTCGTGGACTATAAGTTATCACAAAAGTAAATAACGAGTACAAACAGATAGTATAATATTGTAGCAAATGTCTTGGAATGAATGTACGTGTGTCGTTTAGGTTATTGTGCGTAATGAGCAGGCGGCGCGGGGAGGTGCGGGGGGGGGGCACATCGATAACGCGGGACATTATCGTAATTAAATCAGTTCCCTCCCCCCCCCCTTCGCGGACCGGCTGCACCATGATGTAGCGTCAACACGCGCTACAGGGCGCCGAGCGATGACTCGCCGAACTTTATGGTACTCAACGTCAAATAGTGAAGTCGATGCGTGATGTATACTCAGACGATGTTGCCGAACAGTAATCGTTCCGAGAAGAGGGAAGGGGGCGCGGGTGAAGGGGTCGGTGCGGTATCGCCAATAAAGTACCTTTTTATGCATGCAGGGCCTCGCGGCCTCAGATATCGGCTCGTAAATCAGCTCCGTAAAGTCTCAGCGGTGAAGTCGGGCAGCAGGCTCGCTGGGCGCGTGGCGCGCGGTCGCCGCGTGAATAAGTAAGGCTGGGGAGCGGCTCGGCGGCTCGGCGCAAACGACTAATTAATTTATGAGCGGTGTGGAGCGCCGAATAAATAACAAATGTTTCAACAGTTTATATTTCATAAAGCTCGCGACGTAAACGACCGCTTTTAACGTTATTGTCTAAACAAAGTGGAATAAAAACTCGTTAACCGCGAGTCCTCGTGGCGGCGCACCTGTGCACCTACCGTACACAAACACACACACAGATGCACTATAACGGAAGGTGTACGTGTCTTACAGAAACACGTCGTGTTACCACTATCTAAAGGCGTAGAATAAAAAGACATTCAAATATTTACGAGCTATAGACGGGACAACACGAAGAAAATCGTTATCTACTATTTGGTAGCAAGTCGGTCTGTTTAGTGTTATACGCCAACTTGTCATATACGAATACTTCCTTCATTGGTGTGTCTAAATCTAAAATGTTCGAGACAAAAATGTTTATATGATAATATTAATATTAAAGAATAAGAATGACCGCTCTTGAACTCTCTTAAATCTCTTTGGTACAATACAACTCAAAGACTGATCTGAAGAGATCAGTGTCTACGAGGTCAAAAATATCACTAAACCTTTATTCCATATTTGTATTATTTCCACTTCTGACATCTGATACCAACTGATGTAATACAACTTTACGTAGATAATAAAATATATATGCTTTAATGTATGCAAACCTACAAGACACACCAATCCAGTGAAATATATTTTATCACGTTATCAAGATTTGAAGTGTCTGCGTAGAGGCGCTACGCCGTAGCTCAGTGGTGCTACGGCGTAGCTCGTAGCACCACTACGTCGTAGTTCGGAGCACCATTGCGGTAAACCTTTTTAATTACAACTTTTATGGATCGTTTTACATAGTTTCTTGTGAAAGTAAGCGCGATAAGCCGCAGCAAACACCTAAATTAAAATATGTTTTTAATTTTACGAACACGCACAACATGACAAATATTTTGTTCAGAAATGTGTGACAAGTGACAGAGCACAGAACTACGTAATAGTAACTGAGTGAAACCCGGCTGTCACATTTATCTCAGAAAACGACAAAATGATGAATAGTGCCGAGTGCCGCGTTATGACCGAGTGGCAGGTCGCTACACCTACCGCCACTCCAGCCAGAGCGAGCCAGAGATGGAACAATAGCCTTGTTAAGCAAGTAAGTACAAAGTGGATTACCGCCGGTGCGTGTACCACAGCCGCGCTGGTCCTGCGGCTGCTTGCCTCGCGAACACGATTCCGTAGCTAAACTTAGCACAATGCCGCTGAGAACAGCTCTAATGAAGTATTACGCACCAAAAATATGTAATGCCGAAGTTGGTAATTGAATGAAATCCCAGTCCATTGTTCACTCAACAGCCGACTCATCTCCCATCTTCCATCCCCCCCCCCCCCCACAACCCCGCGCAGCCCTTACTCGCCACCGGGTGATGAGTAGCTTGGCTACTTAAAAAAAGAATTAAAATAGTTTCCTGAGTATCATTTACACGCACAAGCTAGGGTTTCGTAGAAGTTGCCCATAAAAATATGCGGATTTGCCTCGGAATTTGCAAAAAAGAGCTATTCTTTCCTAGGGTACACTGGTTTATAATATCGGTAACAGGATGAATTAGCTTAGCCTAGGCTATACTGGTTTATCCTATCGCGTGTAAATAGAATTGGTTTGGCCAAGGCGTAACTAGTGAAGCAAAATCACCTCAGTGAACTTTACAAAGTTGCTAACTCAGTCAGTGACCCAAAAGTCTGATGATTAGTATTATACGGTTACGAGTACTCTTTGAGTATCGTGCGGTGTACCCAGTTCATGGTGATCAGATAAGCGGTCACACCAAGTGGAATACTGGTGCTCAACTCTATCTGGTTAGATAGGAAGCCGACATCAACATAGTTGAACAAAGGTTGGGCAGATGCTTCAAGAGACACCCTTGTGAGGAGAGAGCATCGTGTAGTATGGGGGATGTGCGCTGTGTGAGCCGATACGAACACGCTGTCACAACCTGCTGCTATAAACACTCCAGCACTCCAGTACCGCGGCACAACTCACTGCACACAGCTCACAGCTCACAGCTCACATCTCACAGCTCACTGCTAGCCTGCTCGGGATCACAGACGTGCTCAAACTTACGCTTAATTAATTTTACTTACATCTCCAGACGAACGTACGAGTACAAAGGTAATTCTTGTATACCTGGGCCATTATATATTAACAAGGCAGATGTGAGTGGCAACGCAGGGAGACATTCAGTGAACTTATTGGTGAAGTTCTTCAGAAAGGACAGGTCCGTAGTACTTGCTACTGGCGTGTATGATCGGATGTATGACTGGATGAGGCAATAGAAGTATGTAAGGATCACAGCAGACGTTCTGTGTTTTCTGGCTACGCCCATGGGAAAAAGACGTGAGTTGATGTGTGTCTTTATGTATGTGTGTCAGTAATATGCTATCTATCGAAAAATTATCACCAGTTAGATTTTGAGCTTTAAAATAATGTTCGCGTTTTCATCGATCGTCGAAACGTCTCTGAGCGCTAAGGAGCAGCTCGTAACTGTAAGCCATTTTAATAAAACTGTCCATTTGCTTTTAGGTGCAAATTTCCCATCGGAGCGTCGCGGCGTGACACGGCGACGTGACGCTAATACGACAGGGCGACGGTGACGCGCGACACTTAGCCGACTGTTCCGGAACAACTGGCGATGACTGAGATCACTCCAACAGAGTACATATCTGTCAGGCTGACTGTTTGTTTGTACACATACATTACCGATCCAGATAAGATTACTTACTAAATAAAATAAAAAAAAGGTCTGCACAAATTCAGCCGTATTCTACGTTATACGTCAAGTAAAACTATGAATACTGTCATTTTTTTATTCAACGGATACGATGCTATGAAATAACAGTATAGTGGACTATAGTTATGAAACTACGCAGGTTACGATGCTCCAGACTTCAGCACTACGCGTGCTACGCCAACCAAACTATTACTACGCGTGCTACGACGTAGCAGACTTCATCGCTACGCGTGCTACGAAGTAGCAGACTTCATCGCTACGCGTGCTACGAAGTAGCAGACTTCATCGCTACGCGTGCTACGACGTAGCAGACTTCATCGCTACGCGTGCTAGGACGTAGCAACTTCATCGCTACGTGTGCTACGACATAGCAGACATCACTGCTACGCGTTTGACGTAGTAGGCTATACCGATACGTGACCGTAGCATTGTCTTGTGTTCTTGGAACGGGTAGATTGCAAAAAAAAAACAAAAAAAAACTACCAAGAGGATTTTGTAGAAACTGAACAGTAATGCAGATAAATACGCATTGATATTTTGTAAAAAATTTACGAATATGTCCGTTGGGAGGAAGTCAGTCAGCCATTCATATATATCTCAGCGAGCGCCAGCTGCTATTTGTTTCTTGCTTCTGACAAGACATTGCTATCAAATTGCAATTATTTTGACAACACAATAACTACCGCAGTGTATGATGTTTGCATGTCGTCTGGCGCTCTGACGGAACGGGGTCAGCTCTGAATGCCGCTCGCGCCGGACGTTAACACGAGCAGCGCTAACCTCACTCGTATCAACATCATTGTATTGTTATCTATATCTATACTAATATTATGAAGAAGTAAAGTTTGTGTGTTTGTATATTTGTTAAATTGTAAGGGATAATCTCAGGATCTACTGAACCGATTTTAAAAATTCTTTCACCAATAGAAAGCCACATTATTGCTGAGTGTCATAAGCTACTTTTTATCCCTGTATTCCCACGGGAACGGGATCTACGTGGGTGAAACCGCGGGACTTCCGCTAGTTTATTCATATTTTAGTAAGCAACATACATATTTATATCTATCATAAAAATTGGTGGTATTGCTACTTATTATAAAACAAAGTCCTCCGCCGCGTTTGTCTATCTGTTCGCGATAAACTCAAAAACTAGTAGCACCTATTTTCATACTGTTTTTACCAATGAGAGTGGTTCTCGAGGAAACTATATAATTTGACCGACATCCACACGGGCCCACTTTAAATGCTACAGTGCATTGAATTCTTCTTCTTCTTTTCGAGTCGACAACTCAAATTTTGTCTATCCAGTACCTACGTATCAACCTGAACAGCTCTTTCGTTGGCCTCTTTCAAGTCAATTGATTGAATTTATTTCTATAAAAAACCCAGAATCAGAAATGTTATCGATTCTTGTTTTTCGTATATTTTTATGACTTTTTAGCTATGTCCTTTCAAGTATACATTCAGTGGCAAAATCCCTGGACTTTTATTTCGCTATAAAAGGTTGAACTCGTTGGAATGTGTGACAGCACGCACGGCACGATGTGCACCTGTGAATGGTTTGTGACGTCACGTCGCAGCGACCGGCGCTCAGCCGTGCACTCGACGCCAGCCGCACAATCTGAACAACAAACAATGCACCGTCACACACACCGTACTTACACAACACACACGCCGGCTATTTCACATCGCTCACAACCGTCACTTGCCGCTCATTTTTTTAGCTGAATATTGTAGGTACAACTCCCGCCACGTTGCCGCTGCATGTCGCCGGAATTCCGGGACAGCTGCTCAAATTCGTTGTTCGATGATTGAAACAAATAGTGTGCACAGTGCAACCACAGTCTGGGGCGAGGTGTGCGCGCCACATTCCGGCGCACACAGCCACACGGACACAGGCACACGGACACAGGCACACGGGCACTCGGCCGGCTGCTGAGCGGCTCGCTCGGTATTCGGAACACGCAATTGGAACGGCTCCTGTGTCGGCTCGGTTTTAACGCGCGCCAAATTAATTTCAAGCGAAATGATTGTCTCACCATCATCCGCAGACACCTCGTTGTTCGATTGTGGAATTGAGTTCTCAAGCGAATGTATCGAGTCGCGGTGACGGCGACACGAAGCGCACTCGCCTGAGTTATGTAAAACGTTACTCAATTTGTTCAGCACAAAGGGGTGAGCATACTCCGACTTACCTTCGACACGATAATTGATATTTATGCAAACATTGTAATTTATAACACTACAAAGATTTTCAATGGCGCGTGTCTCGCCAAAGCAATCTCTATGTAAATGTTTGGAGAGCGTCATTTGTTATATTGGGGCGATAAACGATATTTCGGCAAGTAAAGTAAGTCATTTTTGTTTTATCTGTTCAAAAATTAAACTACGTAGTTAGGGTGGAGTTTACTAATATCGCAATAATATGAGATGCACTAATGAGTAGTAAGAGTGTGATAAGATAGCACACGTTATACGCTATAACATTATTTTACTATTGCTTTTGATTGGGCTTCAACGTGTTTGTTTGTAAACTGAGTGAGTGTCAGTCTGTGCCGAGTGCCGACTGGCCGCGTGTCGTGACACTCCGGCGCGGCGCTCGCTCGGTATTTACCGGCCGACACACCAGTTATTGTGTTAGCCGGTAACTTGCTGACGTTCGTTTGCGCAGCTGTCCGTCCGTCCCCGGTGCGGTGGCGGCGTCAGATGTCAGCGTCAGATGTCAGCAGCATCAGATGTCAGCTGAATCTCATCGTTATTTGAAAGTTTTCAGTTAGTTTCCTATTAAACACAAACAAACGAAAATAACAACAACTGAAAATGTAGTTATCTCCGCAACTAAGACTAATCGCGGGTACATTCAATGTTATCGTCGTACTCATTTCATCTTAAACGATCACTAGCGAGCCGGCCATGCTTCGCACGAACTTACATAGATTAGCGCGTTCGAACGAACACAATGACTCGTGATTTATAAACAGGGTGATTAGTAACTGGGTGCGTTGCTTGGAATCGTAATGAGCAGTTTGTGGTGAAGAAGTGGGTCCTAAAACAACTCAGCTTGAATTGCATCCAATTATTTATCAGTTGTTGGTAGGTGGTAGGTAGGCAGTAGGTAGGTAATAAGCACGTGGCCACAGCATTGTATTGCGTTGCGTCGCGCAGATACCGCGCAGAACGCTCTAACTCTAAAATAGAGCAATCGATGAAGCGAATGCCGAATGCCCGAATACAACAAAACCGCATATCACTGCCGACGATTTGATACTCACAAAAAGTCCGGCTCCGCCAAATAAAAACCGACCATTTTTAGTTTGCAGAGCAATGTTTGCGGTTCACAGTTTCTTGATCTGTTCGTGGAGGCCAATTCATTTTATTTGAATCGGAAAGTTTTCATGCAAATATTGTTTAAACCTACGTTCACAGTTAAGCCGCCGCCTCGGGCGGGAACAATGAATATCCAAGTCCTGTATCAAAATATCCGTGACAAAAAAGAGGAAATGCTTTTATTTTTTTAATTAAGTCGCCAGCGACTGCTGCTTGCCCTCACGCGCGCCTGGTAATGACATTATTTTAAGGAATCTCATCTGTACAGTCACAGTAGAAATAACAAAAATATACAAATGTTTCATCATCTGCATAGCCTTCTCCCACTATGTTGGGGTCGCCTTCCAGTCTAACCAGATGCAGCTGAAAATACAACTGATTATGTGTCATTCACATTACATAAGCTGTTGCGGAGTGGAACAAATGTGAGCGAGTGACGGGCCTCATGAGGGAGGGTGCCTTGACTGCGAGCACGGTAGCATTCTGTGGTAGTGCCACAGAATGCTATCGACACAAATATTCAGTACTTTCTTATTAAAGGGCGGGTGTAATGGCAGCGCTTCCAGCGGCCCGCATTCCGAGCAGCGTGTCATGTGCCCCCCCCCCCCCCCCCACAGCACCCCCGCACCCCGCCGGCGCTGCTAACGTGCTGAACAGCATCAACGTGATATTGCTGGCGACGCGCCAGCCGGTGCGGAATTAAGAAATGATATCTGAACGCGCGGTATGCGGCGACACCGGCGGCGCGCGGCGGTCCCGCCCGGTACGACATTGTCGAGATAATTGCTAGCTTGCACAATTACGTACAATACACGTTCGAGTATGTTCTGCGAGGGTGTGCTCTCTTAAATGAAAATACAATTACATAGTATAAACCTCGCTGTTCCGGTACGTTTGTATTTAATCGTACAATTCCCACGGCGGTGGCGCTGCGGGCGGATAGCGACCGCCAACAAAAAGTAATTCGTAACTTGTAATGGCGCACATGTGAACATAACTTGCAGGGACGTCGTATCGAACAGCCTGTGACACGTCGGGTAGTCGCGCACCCGCTGTGCAGAGTTCACGTCCACTCTCACAACTTACTTCATATTATATTAAAATGATAAGAACGCTACGTTTAGTAATTTATTTATGTTTGCTCAGCGCCGAACAAACAAAAAGCTTGGTTTGCTTTAAAGTCGCTGGGCTGGGCACGAACACGAACTCGGAGCAGAGAACGAATGCGCTGCTCGTGACTACATCACTACGAGCTCCTGGATGGTGGCGCGCGGCGTGTTTGATCTGGGACCCTTGTGTCATTGTGTCGGGATTAGGAGCGACCTTACACAATGCCGCTGGACTACTCGCCAAACACGCGTTCATTTACACGCACAAGTTTATTTGTTTATGCTGTAACTTTAACTTTGTATAATTTCATAATTTATGGGTGAGTTTCTATACTTCAGAATTTCAACGAGGCAACGCCTCTGGAAAAGTAATGTTTCAGATCATTATAGTTTTTGATTATAGTGGTGCTTCAAAAAACGTTAAAAACAAAAACTTCTAAAGAAGTAGTTCCAAATAGTTCCACGAGATGCATGTAGAGATTTCTTTTTTTTCTTAATAATTAATGCCCGCATACCAATAGGCCCACAATGCTATCAAACCATGATGTGAAAAGACTTAGGTTGTGCATAATCCAGCCGAGATTATGCAAACCATTAGTAGAATAAAATACACAAAGCTGTAAGTAATAATCGTAAAGAAAACGCGCACCGCAGGTTTATAAAGAATTTACGTTTTACTTTACCCACTTAGACGGTGTTGCCCGCGCTCTGCTCGCGCCCTGCCCGCTCCTTGCCCGCGCCCTGCCCGCTCCTTGCCCGCGCCCTGCCCGCTCCTTGCCCGCGCCCTGCCCGCGCCCTGCCCGCGTGCCGCCATAGCGTTGATTAACATAGTACGCAAAGAGTCCGCTTTTTGTTCAGAAACGTTAGGTAGAGCCCGTGGGTGCTGTGTCATAATCAGCCGGCATTATTATGTATGAGTGTTGTAGTGCGTGACCGCTACGCTCCGCTCCGCACCGCTCCGTACGCGTCGAACGTAATGCGTGCTGTGTGATGCACTTGTTAGAAAGTGTATGTGAATCTATATGTATATGTATTAATATCCACCAATTATTAAACTTGTCAGGATGATTACTAGTTATTTACTGTGTTCGAAAGTACCTTTAAAGAAATGTGTGTTGGGAACAGGGGTTTTATAAAGGAAAAGCACAAAAGACAAGACTATTCATTTTATTTCTTTTGGTCTTGTCAACTACATCAAACTCGATTCCATTCGCTAGGTTCCTAGTCTTCGTGGAGAAGAATGGACAAGAAACTCCACGGGAACATATTTTAAAGTAATAAGCAAAGACAACCTGACATTGTCTTGGACTGTCTCAAATTACAGCAATTTATCAGTTTAAATAAACAACAATCAATATGAACCATATTATAGTACATATTTCTAACACATAGTCATCAGTAATATTCATAGCATAATATCAATTAACTTACATGAACATTGTAGATCCTTTAGAGTTATACAAATAGGTTTCAGCTTTTACACATTTGGTATCTTCATAACTAGGCCACAATTTATGTAAACTTAATTCTCTCTATACACAATTTATATACTACTTTGGGTCTGTCTTTACCCTTCAACAGTTGCAGCGTAACTCAACCTGAATTGGCAGTACTTCTACTTTTATAACCGTCAAATATTAAAAAGTACATCAACGACTACCGCCATAATAAACCAATGGCAAATGGTTATTCATTATAGCTAAATAACTAATAACATAAATAATTAACAAATCCTATGTAGTGAAACTATTTTAAAACGTCTTAAGTTAATTTAGCAATATAATATGTTTTTATTTGTAATCTTTACGACTATCAGATAAAATATGAATATCCACCGATAGTTCAGAGAATTTGATTGAAACTATTTAATTTATTAAAATTGCAAGATAAAATGTAGGAAACATTATAAGTATCTTTTAATAATAACTATATAATTTATTGGCAACTTATAATAAATAAACATTTAACTTGACTTAACTATTCCAAATACCACAATAGTATTTGTGGTTCGGAAACCAAGTCTTTTAAGCTACAATAAAAGCTACTTCTATAAAATACGTCGGGATATAATATATCATTTGAATAATGTAAATTAGGTTTATTTGAAATTAGAACCTTTGTTTTTAAGATATTTTCGGTGATTATTAAATCAAGAATATACTTGACTCAACGTCGCCCTACGTCATTGTCACTTGACATCTGACAGCCGACGTTGCTACGTTATTTTGGTCTGAATCAAGGAAATCTCAATTTTATATACTTGAACAATTAAAAACAGTGCTAAAATTACAAAAATAATTAAAAAGATATAACACGGCCATTCTGATATGTACTTCGTTCTCGAAGTACATTTTTTGATAAAACAATTCATCAATCACAAAACATAAAAAATAAAGAGTTATTTATCTTTATACATTTTTCAATAAGATATAACATGGTCATTTTGCTATGTACCTGGTCCTTGAAGTACATTTCTGGCAATCAAATTCTTTGGTTTTAAAATGGTATATTATTGGCACAGCGACAGGCACAGCCACCTTTTTTTTATAAGGCACAGGCACAGCCACCTTTTTTTATAAGGCACAGCCACAGGCACAGTCACCTTTTTTTATAAGCCACAGGCACAGCCACCTTTTTTATTTTTTATAAGGCACAGCCACATTTTTTTATAAGGCACACCCACAGGCACAGCCACAGCCACCCTTTTTTTTTATAAGGCACAGCCACCCCCTTTTTTTTTGTAAGTCATGAGTCATAACTCGTAAGGTATAAGTCATTTAATCATTTGATTAACCAGGTGCAATAGTTGTTATAAAAAATTTAGAGACTTAAATAGCGTCTTCAACAATAGCATTCTCATAGACCATTTCACCTGGCCTAAATCGTAGCTTGTCCTTAGAAATTACAATAATTATTGTTTCATTTTGAATAACACATCAAAATATCTGTCCACATAGAATTCTCAACAGCAATGTTTTCATCTAGGTATCTATTTATTCACCACAATAGAATAGCAATTTTTTTTTTTTTTTTTTTTTGCCTTTCATCTATGACTTTATCGCGTACTGTTTCTTTGACTTCCATTTTGTAAAATGTACCCAGATCGTATAAGATAGTATACTTTAACCATTGAATCATACAAATCTCATTTACAACACCAAACAGTCACCGCTCGGTCAATCTGACAATATCATTGCAAATCTAGTTTACCATTTTGTACTAATCCATAATAAATACAGATTATTATTATTTTAACATATTATCTTAAATTTTTAGATTAATATCACGCCTTGTAATCCCCGAAGGGTTTAACCTACCTAATCAAGTTTAAACAAATAGGTAATCATTTAAATGAATAATTATCACATTGGTAATATTAAATAATAATAATACTCAATTAGTAATACAACTTAATTAGTATTTTGCCATGTATTGCCACATCTAGTAAAAAAAATGGAACCCACTTTTGGTTTGTGTTAGTGTTTGCTTGGCTGGTTATTAGCTACTAGACATTTGTGTTGTTATTGTAATCGTTTATTCTCAAATTAGTTGTACGTTAATTTCTGCGTTTTCATAAACACGTTTTTTTTTATTGTTTAATTTAAATTATCAGCAAGTGAATTATTGTTTATTCTTGATGAGGAAACCCCTGAGCATTGAAGAATAATAAAGTTCTTAATACATTAGCTAATATAATGGTATTAGTTTTTTTTTAAACATGTTTTCGTATGAATCAACAAGTCTTTTGTATTGATTAACTCAGTTAAACCGACTGACCCATAAATACGTTTCGAGAGAAAAAAAAAAATCTACCCTCGTTATATGATTCAATCTTATCTATTTAGATCGTATTAGAATTTTATTGTAGTTTCAAACTTCATACTACGTAACGTTTATACATTATATTCACAATATTTATTTTGCGAGAACCAGAATTATCAAGGAAACAAATATTGACATTGTCATTAATACTATTTACAAGACGAGGTTCAAAAATAACGTCAGATATTTGAATATCTCCAATCCCATAATCTCACTAATTGAATTGAAGATGAGATACTTATTTATCTTTTATTGTATTATTGGTTGTTTCGTGAAAACTAACAATCTGCATGAATTTGGGGGTACTAACCAAGCCAGGGTAATGCTTTGCATTACGAAAAATTTATAAATATTTTCATCACAAGTTTTTAATGTCTGGTAAGTACATTAAAAACTTTTAGAAAGAAGCCTTAACTTTGAATCAACAATTTCCTAAATTATTCTAGTTTTATTTTTACAGTTTCTAGGATCTTTTATCACTGCGTTATTAGAGAATAAATAAATTAAAATAAAACAAAGCCTCTAAAGGCCTTTACCGACATTAGCGAATTCGTACTGCTGCTTGATTTAAGCCATGGCCTGGCTGCCAAGTGATTCCAGCAGCTTCTCAATCTCGCTGTCGGAGTACGTGCTGTCGACGTTCTCATCATAGCCAAGTCGAGGCGGTGAGCTATCGGCGTCACAGCTTTCATCATCACACCAGCAGCAGCTCCAGCATTGATCATGAAAATAAAATAGGAAGACCATTAGAAATTATATCAGAGAGCCAGAGACTGTCCCACTTCTGATGTTAGAAAGTGTATGTGAATCTATATGTATATGTATTAATATCCACCAATTATTAAACTTGTCAGGATGATTACTAGTTATTTACTGTGTTCGAAAGTACCTTTAAAGAAATGTGTGTTGGGAACAGGGGTTTTATAAAGGAAAAGCACAAAAGACAAGACTATTCATTTTATTTCTTTTGGTCTTGTCAACTACATCAAACTCGATTCCATTCGCTAGGTTCCTAGTCTTCGTGGAGAAGAATGGACAAGAAACTCCACGGGAACATATTTTAAAGTAATAAGCAAAGACAACCTGACATTGTCTTGGACTGTCTCAAATTACAGCAATTTATCAGTTTAAATAAACAACAATCAATATGAACCATATTATAGTACATATTTCTAACACATAGTCATCAGTAATATTCATAGCATAATATCAATTAACTTACATGAACATTGTAGATCCTTTAGAGTTATACAAATAGGTTTCAGCTTTTACACATTTGGTATCTTCATAACTAGGCCACAATTTATGTAAACTTAATTCTCTCTATACACAATTTATATACTACTTTGGGTCTGTCTTTACCCTTCAACAGTTGCAGCGTAACTCAACCTGAATTGGCAGTACTTCTACTTTTATAACCGTCAAATATTAAAAAGTACATCAACGACTACCGCCATAATAAACCAATGGCAAATGGTTATTCATTATAGCTAAATAACTAATAACATAAATAATTAACAAATCCTATGTAGTGAAACTATTTTAAAACGTCTTAAGTTAATTTAGCAATATAATATGTTTTTATTTGTAATCTTTACGACTATCAGATAAAATATGAATATCCACCGATAGTTCAGAGAATTTGATTGAAACTATTTAATTTATTAAAATTGCAAGATAAAATGTAGGAAACATTATAAGTATCTTTTAATAATAACTATATAATTTATTGGCAACTTATAATAAATAAACATTTAACTTGACTTAACTATTCCAAATACCACAATAGTATTTGTGGTTCGGAAACCAAGTCTTTTAAGCTACAATAAAAGCTACTTCTATAAAATACGTCGGGATATAATATATCATTTGAATAATGTAAATTAGGTTTATTTGAAATTAGAACCTTTGTTTTTAAGATATTTTCGGTGATTATTAAATCAAGAATATACTTGACTCAACGTCGCCCTACGTCATTGTCACTTGACATCTGACAGCCGACGTTGCTACGTTATTTTGGTCTGAATCAAGGAAATCTCAATTTTATATACTTGAACAATTAAAAACAGTGCTAAAATTACAAAAATAATTAAAAAGATATAACACACTCGTAAGCTTATGTACACAACACAACTTCCTACTCATATTATAGGCGCGAAATTTTAAAAATATGGATGGATATAAGTTTTTAAACTGACATGGTCACTGACACTACTATTAATATCATAAACGGGATATTTACCATGTTTGATTTTTGTTTCGAGTTCCCGATATTTCGGCGCTGTTACAAGCACCATGATCACGGATAAACTGAAGTCATTGCGGGTGGATGTTTATGAGCAGACAAAACGGTCTACCCTCTTTCTCGTTCGTTTTTTGCGTTCGGCACCACTGCCATTGTCACTCACTACACGATTCTGTTCCCGACACACAAAACTCACTGTGTCCACTCGCGAACTTTTTTCGGCACTTTTTCGGTTTTTACACAGTTGAACCACTGGATTCCAGGCTCTCGACAGTTGAAACCCATCCTCCCGGTTAAAGTTGTCATATTTGGTAATTTCAATGGCCTCTAACCAGACGAGGTATATAGTGGCGTTCTGTCGAGATGACCTGAGGGTTATGCAACTCAATCCAGTGGTTTGATTCACATCACCATCCCAGACAGCTGAATTCTGTAGTGACGTCGCTCATCAACCGGGCATACGATCTATGCGACGAGGAACATTTACGTGTTGAGTTAACACATGTACAGGAGGTCCTACAGAAAAACGGATATACAGGGAAGTCCGCACAACCTAAACGGAAAACGACTCATAAGCACCGGAAATGTGAAGTTGAGAGGCAGCCAGCATTCTTGCCATATGTGAGGGGAGTGACAGATAAGGTTGCGAATATTCTTCGGAAATACGCCGTAAAGACCATTTTCACTCCCTTCAGGAAAGTGTCCCAGATGCTGCGTTCGCCGAAGGACAACTTTCCGCTGGAAAAACCCGGTGTTTATAAAGTAGACTGTAGTTGCGGCAAGTCCTATATCGGTCAGACAAAGCGTACGGTGGCTTGTCGCATATCCGAACATATTAGGGCGGTGAAAAATAACGACACCCAAAAATCGGCCATAGCTGAACATCTGCTGGAATCGGGATCAAACCACTGGATTGAGTTGCATAACCCTCAGGTCATCTCGACAGAACGCCACTATATACCTCGTCTGGTCAGAGAGGCCATTGAAATTACCAAATATGACAACTTTAACCGGGAGGATGGGTTTCAACTGTCGAGAGCCTGGAATCCAGTGGTTCAACTGTGTAAAAACCGAAAAAGTGCCGAAAAAAGTTCGCGAGTGGACACAGTGAGTTTTGTGTGTCGGGAACAGAATCGTGTAGTGAGTGACAATGGCAGTGGTGCCGAACGCAAAAAACGAACGAGAAAGAGGGTAGACCGTTTTGTCTGCTCATAAACATCCACCCGCAATGACTTCAGTTTATCCGTGATCATGGTGCTTGTAACAGCGCCGAAATATCGGGAACTCGAAACAAAAATCAAACATGGTAAATATCCCGTTTATGATATTAATAGTAGTTATATGGATGGATGTTTGTTACTCTTTCACGCAAAAGCTACTGAACGGTTTTGGATAAAATTATACAGATCTATCTATATCCTGTCCTGAGTGACTCATCAACGCCCAGCCCAAACCCTAGGACCTAGAAAGCTGAAATTTTGCACAGAGGTTTTGTTTGTTTTGAGGAAGGATTTTTCGAAATTCAACCCTTGAGGGAGTTAAATAGGGGATCAAAGTTTGTATGGAAAATCGGAATTTTTGTGGTAAAACTGACATCCACGCGGGCGAAGCCGTGGGCAAAAGCTAGTAGTTTATAACCTGATTTACACATAGGATAGTTTATATCCCGATCTTATCTTCCTGTGGGATAATTTTCGAGTTGTAGCGGGCGAAACGGCTGGCAACAGCTAGTACAAAATAATACTACTTTTACCCGACTTTACCGGCGTAGCCCAAAAGAACACCTGTATGTATGTATCTCCGTTTCTTTATTCCCTCACAACGCCTAAACGGATTTGAATAAAATATACGTTGTAGATTTGTCTTGGTGGCGCGAGTGTTACGAGTGTTCTCTGTTTTACATTAAAATTTAAAAAAAAAAACAAAGAATAACAACTTATATGTTTAGAAGAAATTCAAAGTGACAAATCGTGTACAAAAAAGGGAAATAATATTTTTTACATTATTTACAAAAAAGTTAAATCGTCGGCGAAAGATTTCACGTGACTATGGGCGCGGTGGCAGCGCTGCAGCCGCGCTACACCCGCGCTGCGGCCACGCATTTTTATTTATATGGATTTACAAAGCAGCGCGGGACCAGCGTTGCAACCGCACTGTCACCGCGCGGCTAATTTGAAGGCAAAAAGCTGGACAAGAATGAAGCTATGCTGGATAAGAATAGTAAAATCAATTACAATTTAAATTAAACATAATTTGGAAGCGGGCGGGACCCATTCTATTTTTTCAGAGTTTTATACTGAAAGGCAACCCGTCTAGAGATGTGCCGTTGCCGGCAATATTGCCCGAAGTGGGAATGTTGCTGGCAAAATTGGCGGCAATATTGCCGGGAATGGAAATATTGGAGAATATTTCTTAATTATAAGTTAAATTAAGTACGGAAACTATGTAATACACTTATAATTGGCTTTTTTTTTTTTGGTGGGTGGAAAATCATCGAATGACCCCCCCCCCCCCCACTCTTGGGCAGAGCGAAGGGGAGTGTCAGACTTCTACTGACTAAAAACCGAACCCATGTTCCTTCTTTGCCCTTGCGCCGAGGCCACGTATTCTAGTACAAAAATTCGCGGCCCCGACGGGCGTCGGCCCTTGCGGGCCCCTCCTTGCTGACATCTCTTTGAGGCGCGCGTGGAACACGAACGCGCCGCATTTATAGGCCTTCATCTACATTGACCGGCAACTTTGGCATTATTTTCAATGCTGCTGGCAATTTTGGTATTTTACTGGCAGTAGCAATATTGCCACCAGGCACATCACTAAACCCGCCTGCTTCCAAGTTGTTTAGTCTTAAAAGCCACAGCAGCTTATTAGACAATGTAAAAAAATAACCTGATTGGTGTCCCGCGAGTTGCAACATAATGGTCTTACGAATAAATTGCAAGATTGCTATTACATTGATAGTATATTACTCCATCAGAAGAAGTGCCTGTTGAGAAAGTATAGTTAAAATAACATGAAAATGTTAGAAAAGTTTGTGCAAAGAAGTCGCTCTCACAATATTGTCAACGGGTTTACAAATGGAATAACACTTAACTGTGAAATAACGTCTAAAGAAACGCAATCAAATATGTATGGCGAAGTCGCTCGGCGCTGTGCCGTCGCTGTGTCGTCGCTGTGTCGTCGCGCTCGCGACAAGTCTGTCTCCGACAAAGGCAAGCAAATATAGTCTCATGAAAGCGTAATTCCGTTGGAGGTGACAATGGCGGCGCGCGGCAGACGAGCGCCGAATATAATTATAAACGCGTCCCGTAAAACGCATCACTATCAATACTCGCCCCCCCCCCCCCCCCCCCCCAGGTGTTTCAGAGACTAGAAGTACCAACATTACAGCAATATATCAATATTTTGACAGCGACGAGTATCGAGCCACACCTTACGCGAAAACGGAACAATACAAAAAAATTGATTGTAGAAAAAATGTCGTCATAAGCGTGGCAATGAAAAAATCACCATGGCGACGTCACAAATATCGAACAGTAAGGTTTCTATTTCTCAGACGACAATACTCAACAACATGAAGCACGACGACAATCTTTTGTTCATTGCTCTTCTTTATGTTTATTGAGTTATCTTGATTTTAAAATAGAAATATTCGGGGGGAAGAATGAAAGGAATGCTGTGCGAGTATTAACCGGCTCTCGCTGTCCTCTCGTCACGGTGTACGGCTAAGATTTTATGACAATACCACTACCTCAGCCTCGTGGGTCGAGTGGTCGCATCACGCCTGTAATCTTGGAAGTACCAGAGGCGTACCTAACAGTACACCCACATTTCGTCAGTTATGTTCAAGTCCCATGTAACAGGTGTGAGACTATTGCCATCAACCGGACACAAATCCAGACTGAAAAAAATCTGATGAACCCTCATTAACAATTTGCCCGACCTGGGAATCAACAGTCGCGATTGTGACCGCTAGACCAACGACTACGCAGTCACCTCATTCATTTGGTTGATTTTCGCATTGGGCTAATGAGAGTGCGAATGGAAACTGTAGTGTATAGCCTCCTTTAGATTTTTAACCATGTATGTATTCTCTTTTATAATAGGTATCATACTCGTATGATATGCTTACCTAGCGTTTACGTCGTTTTACTTATTTCTAATTCATTATACTATTGGCAGCCAACCTGACTTGTTATTTCCTTTACCCGTACGACACCAATCATCTCATGGCGACCTTGCCAGTCCTGCCACTACTAGTGTAATCACCACCACCACATACACGCCGCGAAAATCAGTTTAATTAAATGGGACCATCAACATAACTACATGGAAGTATCTACAAGATGTGTCGCTCAACGGTGGAAAAAGAGGAGGTCTTCATTAACCAAAACGCTGCGGGCAGTAACCAGGCCACGTTAAAAGGTGTTTCTCAGCACATGGAGCAGATGAGCATTGTCATGTACGCGCTGCTGGCTATATGCATCATTACATTAGCCTACTTTGGGGTACGTTTGTACAAACGTTGCCATCGCCAGTGGATCCAGGAGGAGATTGGTCTCCGAGCCATTCACCGTATCCGGGCTTCGATCAAAGGAGAAACTACATAAAATATCTCAATTTCTCAATTAACATTGATTAACAACGAGTTTTTCATCTGAGTCCAACACAGATTAAAAACTATGTCCGAGTAATACGTTTATTTATTTAGGGATAAAAACAGCAGTATAAAACATGTTATACACTGTGTATAAACTTAAAATAATGGCATTTATTGCGCTCAACACCATTATCCACTGAGCACTAGCGTATTGTTTTGTGGTTGCTTACTACTGGAACTTTGTCTGTTCTTGGTCGATACTTTGAATTGGTCATGGTACGTTCAAGAGTGGGCTAAGCGAGCCATCAGTGGTCACGGCGCGTGTTTTAGAAGTTTTCTAACAGTTCGTGCACGGACCTACCTGTCTAAACTGACGGTTCTAATAACTTTCTACTCGGCCGGTCTCGCTCAGTCTTATAAACAATTTTGGAAACATTTTTGAGTTTCCAAACTTTCTTCTTAACAGGATTAAAGAAAGGATTTCAATCCAATTAGAAAACTCAGAATACACTTTCTCTCTTAATATTCAGCGATTTGATTCCAACGGCGTTCACTGTACCACTTATTATTTCGGTGGAGCAATGACGCCAATACGAAGACACGACACTACGATATTAGATTGAATTAAGATTAGATTGGATGTTCTATTAGATACTCTTTGCTTCTCGACAATTCGTTTGAAACTTATTAAGATTATATTACATACGTATGAGATTGAATCGGCGACCGAACAGCTATGCAGCTATGGCAGCTCAAATAGGTGTTGTCCGGCACACGCAGCGCGTCGTGCTCGACAGCACGCGGCACGCCCGCGCCGCCGAGTGCGTCACAAGCATCGCAACAACAATAAAGTTGTCACATTAATGCCAGTTGAACAGTCTTGAGACATGAGATTCAGAGCAAAAGACGGAATAAGTGGAGTAGGATCGTTGGGATCAAGTCGCCCTCGCTCGTAAATAACGCTACAAATGTTTAGAAGCCCACCTCCATAAACTGCTACTTTACGCGTGGCGCGCGCCGTCTTGTCACAGAAGGTCCACTGTCAGCCATGACACGTGCTCGCAACGCACTGATTTCACGAAAGTGAACAACCCTTGATTGCATTGAAAAAAAGTTGAGAAGACTGAAATTGAAGTTTCCGAAAGTCGAAAAATGTAACCGCATCGCATTGAATCGAGTGAATCGAATGCGCCTTCTGCAGCTACCTGCTTGATATCGAAGCGACACGCGACAGCCCGTGGCACGCGATGCGGCCTACGTTTAACAACTTTTCGCGTAATGTACTTTTATCACTACATAAAAACGGGTAATGGTGCGAGTCATCAATCCGGTAGATTGGTTGCTCGGCGCGTGCGACGTACTACACGGTCATCGGCGCGGGTTGATTGACGACCGACCACCCAGCACCCCCACACACCCCCGTACCCCCACACCCCCACACCCCCACACCCCCACACCCCGCAGACCGCACGACGTAATGGCGATGTAATTTGCGCACAATAACCGTTTGATTCATTAATTTTTTGCAGGCATTTATTAAAACGAGTTTGAATGATGAATTGATGATGGACAATAAAATCGTCTTATTTATGTGCGAGGACAGCTGATTCGACTTCGTACTGTGCCTCTAATAAAACTCGAAAATATAATATTTAGATACATTGATTGATAAAAAGATCTCGATAACAGCATCATAGGTTGAGAAAATATCACAAAATGGTCATAAACCTTGCCTGATGAAATAATTAAATTACTTTATAATAGAAATAGAAAGTTTGTAAAGCTACATCCCCTTGCATAATTGGTAACAACACTTTCATATTAACAAAACACGACCCAATGTCACTCGTGTGGACGAGTGACATTGGGTCGTGTTTTGTCACAACTACTTACCACACAGTATGTGTGTGTGTACGTGTGTGAGAGGGTGCGTGGGTCGCGAGATTGGCGGGACACAACAATCATAATATCATTATGAAGTGGTTTGGCAGTCAGAACAGAAACGCATTACCATAATAGCGGGTATCGCCGGCCGGCGGCACTGATCCGACTATCCGGCCCCGGACCACCCGGCGCGGCGCCCGGTCACCTGTATCAACTCATATTACAGATATCGAACCCATTTATTCAAGCAGCGTCGTGCCATTATTCTGATCTCACATTTCAGAATAACAAATGTCAAAGGCCCAACCGGAGAATAGAGCAAAGCCATACGTAATCTGTAAACAGGAAAAAACCCTTTTCGGGTCTGTCTATTTATCCGCTAAGAAACCGTCAGTCTGTTACTAAATAACACTTCAGGACTTTATTAGAGACAAACAATTTGTTGTAAACTCGTCCCGAGTTTTCTGTAACAACTAACAACCAAATGTAATAAAAACAAGCAACAATAAGTAAATACTTCGCCATAACCGGGCGCGGGCAAAGTTTGCGCAACTTTCTATAATCTTCCATCTTGTTCGATGTTTCCCAGTATTTGATACGTTTTGGTGCTCGGCGAAGTTTGTGTGGAGTGCGAAATAAACGGCACAAGTATTATTGGAAGATTCTCATGCACAATGTGACGCGGTCCAGTACGATACACGAGGACACGAGCCTGTAGAGTCGACCCAGGACTCTGGTGAGTTCCATTAGATAGGTGGGGACATATTTTAAGATGTGGTACAGTACAAGTGTACAACCGATCACTCGGAACAACTTACTGTTTGAGTTCAGTCAGCTGTACACCATACATAATGGTTCAGTCATCTGTCAACAAACAACAACATAATGGTTCAGTCATCTTTCAACAAACAACAACATAATGGTTCAGTCATCTGTCAACAAACAACAACATAATGGTTCAGTCATCTGTCAACAAACAACAACATAATGGTTCAGTCATCTGTCAACAAACAACAACAACAACATCACACCTGTAATCCCCGAAGGGTTAGGCAGAGGTGTAGCCACATATTTTCGTCAGTCATGTTTAAGCCCCATGTAATAGGGAGCGTCCCGTATTCACGTGTGTAACTGTGTACCGAAAATAGTAACATTGCATTTTTTCCCGCGAAAAGCTTTTATGACAACTGTTCTTTTCCGTTTTAATTTACTGTGTAGTGTCAGTTCGTTGCATACCGACCATCATGTCTCTCCAGAAGCTTACCCTAAGGGCCTAGGTTCACATCTTCCAAAGGTAGGGACTACTCTCATACGTATAGGCAGGCGGTATTTAATGTTTATTTCCAATGTATACAATTAGGACAATACACTACGTCAGCCCTATTTGATCCATAGGGTGGAGGATAATGTAAATTAAATGAATGCTTTATAATTTTCTTCCTAATAAGTATCTGAATTCAAAGTCGTACGCTACGCCTTTTATTTATCACTCTCATCATACACTCAAATATGTGATGTAGTGGTATTAGTCACTAAAGCACATCTCTATAATACCTACCCTCCTTCGAATGAGCGGATATGACGGAGGATACGATCGTCCGGAGGGCACGTTCAAGGGAATGTATGCCGGCAGTCGGCAGTTCGAGGTACATGCAAAGACGTTAAAAACTGGGTATATGGGTCAGCGCGGGCGGCAATCTGCAGAGGCGTCGGCAAGCGTCGTCTGTCCTCCCCCCTCCCCCCACGTCCCGCTGTACCCCGCCCCCCGCACCGCACCGCACCGCGCACCCCTCGCCCTCGCTTCGCACACTTTCCATCTAAAACGTTGATATGGTGAATGCAATTTTCCACTCAGTTCGAGCCGACTGCGAGCCTACAATAGCTGAGCTATCGTTACACATCCCTAACCTGCCACCCTTCGATATCGACAATAACATTTTAGTGAAAATCCTCGAATGGAACGTTTACAATAGCTACAAAGCGATTGTTGAGAAATTCAGCGAATTTCACCCAAAATAAATCTGGCAGCTCTACGTTCGGTAACAATAAAGATGCTGTAACCTAGTTTATGAGTTGGAATGGCTGCATCAATGCTGTGAAATCGATGCCGTATAATATTAGACGGACGGAAAGGAAACGTAGCTAATGTCCGGAATGCGACGCGGTGACGGCGACGGAGCTATTGGGAGCGAGCAGAGCGCTCAGAGGAGGCCTGTTGTTGGTGCGGCACAGAAGAACCACTTGCATTAAGATAACGCCCTCATGCCACCAATGATGGTGCGACTGAACGTGCTGTCAGTGACGCACGACTGCAGTTGATGATGTCGTGGTGGGTGCGCCTTCTGCCGCAGGCCTATGCTGCGGCTTTCTTATTAGACGTTGCTGGCCGGCGCCCGGCGCCCGGCGCGGTGCGCTCTTGAATCTCTTATACGGCTGCAATTTCACTCTCGGTACATATCAGACATTTAAACTGCTCCAGACTCACTGGCTGATTTACAGCAGCAATTTCGCTTTATAATTCAAAAGCTGTTTGTCTGCCTTGAATTTTATTTTTACTGACTACAGCTACGGCTTTAAATGGCCTCTGAAATAAATAATAATAGTTATCTACTTTCAGTAACACAGTAAAAGCCTTCGTCACCCAAGAAGAGTTTCGTTTCTCGGGCGACTGTTTATATTTGCCATCTGTATTCTATTTTTTTGTTGTAAGTCGTTTTGTGTCTTCAATTAGGGTGTGTTAAGAAAGCAGCGGGTGGGGGGGGGGGGGTGTGCTGGGTGTGGGGAGGGGGGTAGAGGGTTAATTTACATAGTGTCGCATATCGTCTAGTGCTGTGCACTTGCTTTATTTCCGCAACTTTACAGCAGGAGGAAGTCGAGCTGTGACTGTGAGCTGTTCACCGAGCGCGACACACTCACACAGCTCACACTAAGTTGTTACTATATTGTTTATTTTCTAACTTTTAAGAAAGACATTTATGAAGTAAACTTCTTACTATGAAGCAATAAGTTTTCATACCTACGAATGCAGATTCCGTTATTGCAAGCTAGCATCAGTTTGACGGCACGGTTGGCGCAGTGGCTCAAGCAATGGACTGCTGCGCTGCGTGTCGCGGGTCGATCCCCGCACGGAACAAATATTTGTATGGCCTACGGATAGTTGTTTCGGGTCTGGGTATTTGTGTATGTGACTTTAAATGTTTGTTAACGCACCCACGATACAGGAGAAATTCCTAGTGTGGGGCAACGTTTTATTCATCCGCAGTTGTATACTGAGGCTCCGTCTCCGACGACAGCCTCTTCACACAATCTGATAATATTCAGATTTACATTAAGATTGGCGACGTTTGGCGCACACAGCTGATAATGCGACCGGATGAGTCTGTCGACGTCTCGTGACGAACCGTGCCTGGCTGGACGCGCACCGAGTCTGCTCGGGCACGTCTTGAACTCAAACACACAATTATCCGCATATTTACTGCCCGAACACAGGCAGTGTTGGTGACTGAATGAAGCTAGTTTCTACTTTCACTTAGCTGAGGCCAATCACGCAATGTCTTGCAAAAGTTTCTCGAAAGAATCTCAACATTAACTAACTACGAGTATGATCTTCAAGAGATGTCGGTTACAGTGACCGCGCAGCGCACCAGGCTGCTGGCTTGACCTGATACTGACCTACCTACGTGTCACAAATAAACTATTTGAAGTTATCTCGTAGTTCGGGAGGTCGTTAGTTGAACAAATCTCCAGCATCAACTAAGTGAGGCGAAGTGTCGGGAGGCGTGTATCAGCGAGTGCGGTCATTAGCGCTGTGCTCGTGTGCCCGGGTGGGCCAGCGTGTGCCCGGGTGTGCCCGAGTGGGCCCACGTTTGCCCGGGTGTGCCTATCTCGTTCAGAAGTGCGAGCCAATCAGCGTTAACGAAGTGTGGCACGATTAATGATTAACCATTAGCGTTCAGATAATAATGGTTCTTTACTTCCGGTTGACCTACTCCTTGACAATTATTCTTGAACCTATAAATGACTTAACTGAAATAAATTATATAATATTCTGCTTAGCTCCTTTTTACATTTAGCTATTTGAGAGCAAGAAGGTAGATTGTTATTATCAATTGGTGTCTTCTGTTGTTTTGCTAATTATCTTAATTGAGCATACGGAGGGAGCCCCAAGACTCCCATTGGACGCCATTACAAGGCAAAGAGGACTACTTAGTGGACCCTTGAATCTTCCATAGTTTCACACGGATCCTCCATCGTACAGTAATTGTATAAATGTTAAGCTGATTGCCTAATTAATAATTTTGTGTGTCTAACTAATAATTTATCAACGAAACGGTTGATATCCAGATATATAAGCTTAAAATATTGACCTACTTGGAGATGTTCATGCTTATTGAGCATGCGAATATTATTATTGCGGTATAATTCAACTTAAGCAACTCTGTGACGTTGTGTAGAAAGTTTTTTTTAAATTAATTTCAGAACCATTTCCCAGTAAGATCTATGCGAAATAAATCGCTCGTGCAAACCCTACAGAGCTATTCGAGGTGGCTCGGGGCGGCTTGGTGCGGCTTGGTGCGAGCTAAGTAATATCACGTGCTCCTTCACTTCGATTACCTTTGCAGCCAGTATTTACCCAACCGAGCGACCCGCGCTTTATGTGCAGAAGAGCCATCTCACTAATGGCAGAGTGTGATCACAGGCAGACATGGCGAACGCTAGCGATCATCGCTAATACCCTGAAATATGAGACTTGTCTCAACAACGCTCAAGCAAATAACAATTTCTTTCGCAATTTCCGGCGGAAGCAAAAGGATTCCCTAATAATAATATAATGTAGGTACCTCTTGAGGAATTTCCTTTTACATATTTTAGTTGCTGAAAATACGTACAAGGAAAACGGAACATTACAAAGGATATATCAACTGTTATGAACAAAAAGAAAACCAAATTGAATTTGGTGCACAAAGCGCGAGCCACTTGACAAGCCGGAGAGCGGCGCGGTGCTGAGCGGAGCGGTGCGGAGCGGAGCGGTAGAGTACAACAATAAATCGCCGCGAGGGGACAGCGCGCTGCTCCGGCGACAGCTACCCCGTCCCCCGTCCCCCGCACTCCGCACACCCGCAACCTCGCGCCGCTCCCGTAAGAACACAATTTTTGTTTGATCCCCAATTTGAATGGAGGGCCGTCGCGTAATACTCATTTAAATGACGAGCGGGTCAAATTTTGATTGGTTTTTGAACAAGATATCGAAATAAGCCACAATCTGCGCAACGCATACCCAACGAGCGGCAAATTAGCTTTGTGATTGGCGGTAAGTACCGCGACTGACGCGCCGCTCGGCGGGAGGCTTGTCATCATAGCAGATGCTGTACGATGTAACGTTGTTCATAGTAACCAGTGCGCTGAGCGGTCAGTGCTACATGCTGACTCACGACCTCGTGCTACATGCAGAGATCGCTTGAGATTGTCTGTCGCTCTCTGAGCGTAACTTTCGCTTTTATTCCGGAAGGAATTGGCAAAGTATCAAAATGGCACGTTTCCTAGTGAGGCACTAAGTTTATATTGTTACAAAATAAATATGAGGTCCTTGATATTATGCTGAATCCGAGGCGCAACTGCCAACTGCTAGCGTGAAAGTAAAATTTTGAAGTATGAAATCATAATCGCTTTTATTTTATTTTATTATTTTCGGGAAACTTACAGCTAATACAAACAGTGTTCTTAAACAATAGGAATTTGAAGGCCATTTACAAGTTTCCACAAATAAATACATGAAACAAAAAAGACAACAAAAAGAAAGTAATTACTAAATAGCTACAACATAAAATAGGAAACCCAGTACGATCGATAAAACTAACAAACTAAAAAAATTAAAACCAAATAAGGTAATGATATGATATGGTAAGAAAGGAGGTGTCTCATGAGATGACGAGAAACAGAGAGGTATGGAAGAGGCAGACATGCTGCGACGACCACACATGAATTGGGAGGAGGGCAGGAGAATGCTGATGACTTAAACACGTGTTTGTACTTATGATAACAATCAACATAAACTATGGAACCAAATCTGAAATCGCGAAAAATCAACTGTCCAGTACATTTTGACCAGTTAGGCGAAAATAAATCGGTCATTAATTTACCAGTCACCCTATATCTTTATTTTTGGTTGCTATAGGCTGTGAATAGTATTTATATCAAGCATAGGTATTATATGAATGGCCGAGCTAACATAACTTTTGCGGACGAACTCGCTTGCAAAGTGCTAGATCTTTAGAAAACCTTCCCTACACATCTGTTTAGATATATTTTCCGACACAGTAAATAACAAGTAATCACTATTATGACTGTCCAAGCTTGATAACTACATAATTATGTATGTACTAGCTGCTACCCGCGACTTCGTTCACGGGGAAATTTTGATGTGCGACTGTCTCGTTGATCGAGTGGTCCCAAGTGCAACTACTGAGGATGAGGTCCGTGGTTTGATTGCAAAGTTTTTTCGCAGTAGAGGCCAGGCCACGGAGCGTGGTTTTCGTGCCCGGTCGATGGCAACATTATCTATAGACATCAAACGCCCCATAATACATAGCGCTTGAACATTACTCCAAATTATGAAAACGTGCATGGTAAGTTCATCTTCTGATGGCACTGGATGGGAAAGCTCTTCGGAAAGTGGATTTTACGCATCTATATCTAATTCCACTCGACTCTCTCCTGTTTAAAGCAGCTTATTTGCAAAGACGTCTGTTCCATGGCCAGTCGCAGATTTTTGGTGATGTTGCAAGTTGGGGTAAGATTCAGCGGCAATTTGTAAACGGAAAGAGCAATCTGGCCATTGTTAAGCAAAGTTGCAGCAATGCCCGAGGAAGCCACAGCGATGAGACGGCACGGTTGACGCAGTGCCTCGGCGTTTGACTGTGACGCTGCATGTACTGTATTCGACCCCCGCACTAAACAAATAGGTTTATGTCGTGGGTCTTATCTAATTTTAATTACGTAGGTTTTTATTTTAATGTTTTTACAGCTGTTTTTCTTACTGTGTACTTGTCAATTTGTAGGTATTTGTTGATTAATCACGACAAATATTAACACCGCAATTCAGTAAATGGTGTCAAATGAACAATGCCATCTGTCGAAGACGAAGTTAAACTGCCAAAATTTAATGCATGTGAAGCAAACACACACTATAGGGCTTAGGCTATGTAGTTTCCTGCATGGATGGCGCGCGGAGGCACTACATGCCGCGGTAGCGCGGCGGAGTTACCCACTCCGCTACCGCAGCATGTTGCCGCTAGGTGGAAAGACCCCCCGGTGTGATTTCATGGCGACATGGAGAGAGCGACTGTCGCAACCCCGTGCAGGGCACAGTCACAGTGGTGGTAAGTCCCCTCTTTGAGGTGTGGCTTGAGAGGCGCCACGGCGCCCTCACCTTCCGTCTGGCTCAGGTTCTCACCGGACATGGTTGTTCCGGGAGGTACCTGCACTGAATCAAGCGGAAGGCAACGCCCGGATGCTACCATTGCAAGGATCAGCCGGAGGATACGGTGGAGCACACCGTGGAGGTCTGCCCCGCGATGAGCCCCGTCGTGTTCTCTTAGCGGCGATCGGCGGCGGTGACCCGTCTGGTCCTGGTTCAAGCCATGTTGCGGGGCGAGAGGGGATGGGACGCCGTCGCCTCCTTCGGAGAAGCAGTGATGCTAGCGAAGGAGGTGGCGTAATGTGAGAGAGAGAACCTCTCGTCCCAGCCGCAACAGGAGACACTCCGGGCGTCGGGGGCCATGTGATGGCTTCCAGCCACCGTAGGTGCGGACCTGTGGACGGTAAGTAGTGGGCTAGCTCGCCGTCCGCCCGTCTTATGACGACGACAGGCCGTGTCGACGGCGCGTTCGTGTTCCACGCGCGCCTCAAAGAGATGTCAGCAATATGGCAGCTGCGGGTTGTTCGAAAGAGATATCGCGGCCCCAGCACAGACGGCAAAGAAGGAACATGGGTAGTTTTTAGTCAGTAGAATTCTGGCATTCCCTACCACTCTGCCCAGAGCGGGAGGAGTCATTTGATGATTCCCATCCTCCAAAAAAAAAAATCTTATGTAGATTTTCAAAATAGCGTTATTTAAACTAATCAAGAGGACCTTTTGTTATCGTAACTGTTTGAAAAGACGATTTAAAAGTTATCTTGTGAACACATTTATTAATTAGTACCCTTTCGATGCAATAGATGTCGTTGCATGTATGTTTCTTAATGATGATAAGTTCTTCTCAAATTATACTTTAAATTCGTATATCTTTTGATAGAGAGCACCAATTACAATAAAACAAAAACTAATCATATTAGTTTTAAAATGTACACGTGATAATACTATAATAAACTAATACACCCAAGACACACAGACTACTTACATACAAAAATTCTAAAAATGATTGTAACACAACAAAAAGAAAACGTTATTTTTTCTAAATAATAAATGTTCAATTATACAGAAACTCTACGTCTACATATTTTTAATATTGTATTCACAATGAAAAGAAGATTTTATTAATTAATCTACTCTGAATTGATTTGAAAATCATATAGCATCAAAATAAAAACAAATACCTGGAACTTACAAAAAGTGAAAACCGATTGGGGATCGAACTCGCGAACATGTTTAACATTTTTGGAAATAAAACATTATAAAACATCACAAAAAGTGAATTCTGACTGTGATTCGAACTTGCGTACCTTTGTTTACAGGTAAGTCTCTGTACCGTTAGGCTACGAACACCAGTGATAAAGAGTTTGAAATAGACCTTCTATTTTAATATAAGTATGACAGTTGACAGTTCGATTGTGGTTCGATACCGGAAATTTGAAATGACGTAAGGGACTTCAGCTTTCTCTTGGATTTGCAACGCTCGCACCAGGCACCTAAAGTGAAAAATTGCACAGCACACTCGATGTTCCTTGCGATATTTCGTATTTTCAGTATCAAGCTGTAAAACAGTTGAGGATTATGAATAATGCAATACTGCTCACCCCCTTAAGTTAATATAGGGATAATATATAGCCCATGTGTTATTCCAGACTATAATCTACCTATGTGCCAAATTTCATTCAGATCCGATCAGCCGTTCTGGCGTGAAAGAGCAACAAACATCCATACATCCATCCATCCATCCTCACAAACTTTCGCATTTATAATATTATATATATATATATATATATATATATATATATAAGTAGGAAGTAGGATAGGATAGTGTTACATCCAGTTTGTAGCGCGGGCGACACGAGCTGATGTTGCTGCAGACGTCCGCCACGGAATAACATCCACAAATGTGAACCCGACATAAACCGCCTTATTCATAAAAATAGTTAAGAGTTGTTTAACTTAAGCTTGGTTTATCTCGCATGCCGTCACTTTCATTTGAATATTATTGAAGTGAGACGGCATGCGAGATAAACCAAGCTTAAGTTAAACAACTCTTAACTATTTTTATGAATAAGGCGGTTAATGTCTATCTCGTACGACGCCGACGGGAGGAACTTGAGCTATGCCTGCAATAAATCCGAACAAAAGTACATACAAGCGCAGAGCGAATTTTAAAGCCACTCACTGCGATATGAGGCGAGCACCGCACCGCCCCGCACCGCACCGCATCGCGCTGCACTTTTTTTAACCGACTTCAAAAAAAGGAGGAGGTTATCAATTCGACTGTATTTTTTTTTTATGTTTGTTATGAGAACTTGCGACTGGGTGATCTGATTTTCATGATTCTTTTTTCATTTGAAAGCTGGTGCTTCCCGTGTGGTCCCATTTTCACCATTTCAATATCTGATGATGGGATCTTGTAGAAATCGGGGGAACTCTTCAATAAATAACAGCAGATTAACCGCGATTGTTGCTATAGCATATCTAAGCATTGTTTACGCCATCACACAACATAATATCACGCCTGTACTCACTACAAAGGTTATAAAAACTATTTGGTGAAGATTTGATGAAGAACTTCGGAGATAGGCAACGGAACTCCTCAATAAATGATAGCAAATGGACTGGAATTGCTGAAGTCTCATGTCTGTCTATTGTTTACACCAGTTCATAACATAACATCACGCCGGTACGTTGTGAAGGGGTAAGCACATGTGAACCACTAAAAAGTGAAAAATAAAAACTTTTTTACAAAAAATAAAACCGACTTTGACAAAAATAAAACACAAAAAAGTGAAAAATAAACTTTTGAAGAAAAATCTGCTTCTGAAGTCGGTAGCAAAAACATGAAATCAAACAAACAAAAGTCACCGACTTCAGTTTTTACCCACGACGGAACGGAGACGGTATATGCGTATGGGGTGAGAGGTTGTTTGTTTGTTTGTTTGTGTGTTTGTTTGTTTGTGTGTTTGTGCAAATACATGTTGCCATTTTTCTCCAAAACTACAAGTCCGATTTTGATGCAGTTTTCAGTTATGGGTTCGGGTTTGATTTTTGCATGTTCTTAGATAGGTGTTACGGTGACAACTCACCAGGGGGCGCTGCAGCAAACATTGTTTGTGCAAATCAAAGTTGCCAGTTTTCTCCAAAACTACAAGTCCGATTTTGATTCAGTTTTCAGTTATGGGTTAAAGTTTGATTGGTGCATGTTCTTAGATAAAAAAAATAACGAATTTGAATATTAAATTATGAAATGAAAAAAATAGAACTAAAACAATAGAACAAAAAACAAAAATAGAAGTGGTTTTTTAACTACTTATTTTATTTCCACCTTTTTAGTTCTTTTGTGTTTGTTCTTTCGTTGGCCGCGTAAAATTCTACGAAGATGATTATTTATCATTTGTGCTTGTTTATTGGTTTTGCCGCTTTGATTTTTTTCTTAAACATATCAGTATTATATATTTTTGTAATCTCCTTTTAAAACCCTTTATTTTAATAACCTACTCGATGGTACAGGAAAAAAAAAATTGTACTCCGCGATTTGACCCCCAAAATCTACAATTTTTCTTTGTTTTTTTTTAATTTTAATGTAGCTTTTAGCACTCGCGCCATCAAGACGAATCTAACGACGTTTATTTCATTCAAATCCCTTCATCCGTTTAGGAGTTATGAGGGAACAGAGAAACGGACATACATACACGTCAAACACATAACCCTCCTTTTGGGCTTCAAACAATGAAACAATCAGATTTTGTATAAAGTCACCAAAAAGATTAAATATTTGACCGACGAGAAGCTAAATGTTTATGTAAGTTAATTGTTAAAGTAAGTTATTATTTCATAATGCTTCTGTACGTTGTGTTTGTGCACTAAATAAATGGTTTATCTATTTATTATCTCGTCAAAACCTACCATGTGGTGTTACCGGTAAAGCGAAGGGGGGAGCGGGCGAGCGAAGCGAGCCGGCGACCCCCGTAGCGTAGAGATAAGGTCCAAATGTTATCTTAAGAAGAGCTAAATAGGAAGCCAGGTGAACAGTACTGAATAGAGTAACATAAATACAATAATCCAGACCATCCGGCCATCTGGCCATCTGACCATTCCACGTTGCTTTGTTTCATTAGCATCAGTTAAGATAATCACGTTTCCGTCGAGTGAGAACAAAGCTACCAAGCGAGTAGCGACTTATCGCTCAATTTTATATCGCAAAAATTTCAATTGTACAGGTATGACTGTTAAGATTATGAATTTGGATATCAAAGCGAATCCAAATTCATAATCTTAACAGTCATACCTGTACAATTGAAATTTTTAAGTTTCTCAACTCATTGAACTATGATGATACTGAAAATATACTTAAAATTACGTGTTAATAAATAAAATAAGTCACCAAAATTGCATCATACACATACATTCATTCACACATTTCAAGTCACTCTACATACAACGTACACTTTCTATGTACATATTAAGATAATCGCTAAAAATAAACATGACTATATATTTTTTTTATTTTTATTGAATAATTTTAACTTTAATCTAATTATAATTTATCTCTAGTTTTAATAATAGGCAAACATTATTAAGTATGACTAACTACAATGTAAACAAACTAAGCATCTAAATATTTTACATAAATACTGTGTCAACTTGTACGTCTATCTACAACTTAAAAAAATCAAGTCAATATTTTATGTTTGCCAACCCCTTTTTGTTATATTAGTTAAAACTCTTTTATTTGTTATAGTTAAATGCTAGTTTTGTTACAAGTTTGCTACATAAGTACAATCACAGAACGAGGAAAACTGTTCCACCGTAATACAGTCTATACTATATATACTATAATTAAGCCTTGTCATTAATCTGTAATATGTTACTGTTTGTTTTTCCTTAAGAAATAAATAAATAAATATACTAGTACGGGGATTAGAGTGAATCAGTTTGTGTTAACATCCATCATTTCTAGATAACAACATGTATGCATGTGTATGTGTGTGTGTATGAACAAAACTGTAACATCTAGTAGTGTACGGCTTATTTGTAACTTACACCTCGAAAACTGCAAGGTTGTTATTTTGATTTTACGAATAAAGAACTTATAGGCAACTTAGGCGAGTGCAAGCTCGTGGAGGCCCCTACCGCGGTTTCGTCACAGGTGACGATGTTTGAAAACCCGGCAGCGTGTGCGCACTCGGTGGCCTCACCGGCGCGTGTAACGGGGGTGGCAGCGTCAATGAATCAGAGTGAGCGGTGTTCATACTTGCAAGTAACGCAAAACGGAGGCGATTTTAAAACCTATACGGATGAAAATTGGAACTTGGTACAGAGCAAGCGTTTGAGAAACAGATTTATTGGAACACAAGGCAAGGCGAAGGAATCCTCGGGTAAATTTAAGGCTGCAGACATTAAAATACCACTGTTTGTAAATAACGTGGACAAGGAGTCATCAGTTAAGGATGTCGCTGACTATATTTTAGGCAAGACGGGTGTTTCAGTGGACTTGACAGAGATAAGGATGAAGCGGCAAAGGGATTATAAGGCTTTTAAAGTGTTTGTTCCTAGGCATAAGCTAGACATATTTCTAGATGAGCAATTGTGGCCTGAAGGTATTTCTTTCCGTCGATTTATTAACTTTAAGGAGCGACAAGTACAGAGCTCCCCTAAACTAGGGGTGACTGATGCTGGGATTGAGGCTATTACAAAAAGCACCTAATTTTTTATGGATACTACAAGTAATCAGAATATTAAAATGGTCAGTTTTAACTGCAAGTCTGTTACGAGATCTGTGGAGGGGATAAAGGAGCTGTGTAAGTCTGCACACGTTATTGCGCTGCAGGAGACGTGGCTCTTGCCTCATGATACTGCATTCATTGGAAGCATTGATAAGAACTTCGAGTACACCAGTAAGTCAGCGGTAGACACATCGACAGGCGTGATGCGTGGTCGGCCGTACGGTGGTGTGGCGCTGATGTGGCGAAAGGGTGTTTTCTCTTCCGTAACTGTTGTGCCGTGTAGCAGCGCGAGACTGACAGCTGTGAAGTTATGTGCGGGTAAGCGTAGTTCGTTAGTGTTTTCAGTATACATGCCTACAGATAGTATCGATAACTTATTGGAATTCACGGATGTGCTAAGTGAAATACATGCGGTAATTGAAAGTTGTGAAATTGAATCTGCCATTATTCTTGGGGACTTTAATGCTCATCCAAGGCAGTTATTTTTTAGGGAATTAGCCAACTTTTGTGTGGAGCGAAGCTGGCTCTGTGCGGACGTGATGAAGTTAGATGTTTTGTCAGACACGCACACGTTTATAAGTGAAAGTCATGATAACTGTAAGCGATGGCTTGATCACTGTCTGACAACGGAGGCAGCTTGGCAATGTGTGACTGATATAAAGGTATGTTATGATGTTTTCTGGTCGGACCATTTTCCACTGGAAGTGTATTGCAACTTGGGAATATTACCGTGTAAAGTGCAATATACTGGGAATGTTTACAGTGAGGTGAGATGGGGTGAGAGGGACACCGAACAGATAAGACTGTATAGGGAACTGTGTACAGCTACATTAAGGGACATTGATTTTCCGGTGGAACTTGGTCTGTGTGCTGATAATGTTTGTTCTGATCATTTTCATCATGTAATTATTGATAAGTTGTATAATAGTATTGTAAGTTGTTTGACGGAAGCCTCACGAAGGAGTCATAGGAAAATGACAAAGCGAAAATATGTTATTGGGTGGAACATGCATGTACGAAAGTTTCACGTAGACGCACGAAACAGCTTTCAGGCTTGGTTGTTGCATGGTAAACCAGAGTCTGGGAATATATATAATAATATGCGTGAAACCCGGAAGCGTTTTAAATCCAAGTTGAAATGGTGTCAAGATAATGAGGATAAAATTAAAATGGATATCCTAGCAACACACCATAAAGGGAGGGATTTCAAAAAATTTTGGAAGCACACTAAGAAACTGGAAGCTGGTTCGTGTGTCCCTGTGAGTGTTGAAGGTAGGAGTGAGCCCAGTCAAATAGCTGAGTTATTTAAGGACCACTTTAGGGTAGTGTCTCCCCTAGGATGTGTGCAGCAGGTGCTCGATGATGAGGTTGCAGAGTGTGAGCGGTTCAGATTTAAGGCGAAAGAAGTCGCCCATATTATTCAAAATATGACTAGAGGTAAGTCTCCAGGACATGACGACCTTAGCATCGAGCACTTGCAGTTTGCAGGTGTTCATTTACCTAGGGTGCTGGTCATGTTTTTCAATTTGTGTATAGGCCATTCATATTTACCTAGTAAGCTTATGAAAACCACGGTTATACCAATAATTAAAAACAAGACGGGTGATGCCTCCGACAGGGACAATTACAGACCTATCTCTTTGGCTACAGTGATCGCTAAGGTGCTGGATGGTTTGCTTGATAGTCAGTTAAGTAAGCATATAGATCTCCACGAAGCTCAGTTCGGTTTCAGGGCTGGGCAGTCGACTGAAACTGCGGTACTGCGACTCAAGCATACTGTCCAGTACTATGTGACGAGGAAGACGCCTGTATACGGTTGTTTTCTAGACCTGTCGAAGGCATTTGACCTGGTTTCATATGGTGTGCTGTGGGATAAGCTCCAGGGGGAAACCAGCACACCCAGAGATGTGATCAATATATTGAAATATTGGTACGGCAACCAGACCAATAATGTTAGGTGGGCGGGTTCATGTTCGTCAGAGTACAGGTTGGAGTGTGGAGTGAGGCAGGGAGGCCTGACCTCACCACGGCTCTTCAACCTGTACGTTGACAGACTGATAGGTGAGCTCAGCAGGGCCGGTGTCGGCTGTTCAGTGGATGGTGTTTTCATGAACAACATTAGTTATGCCGACGACATGGTGCTGCTGAGCCCATCTGTCACAGCCCTTAACTACCTCATAGGGATCTGTGAGAGGTACGCGGAGTCACATGGCCTCAGGTACAACTGTAAGAAGAGTGAACTACTTATTTTCAAGGCGGGTAATAAGAGTCCGAAAACCGTTCCACCAGTTAGGCTTGGAGGTATGCCGTTAAGTAGGGTCACCAAATTCAAGTACCTGGGGCACTGGGTCACCGAGGACCTCTCGGATGATTTAGATATTGAGCGGGAACGTAGGGCATTGGCAGTGAGATGCAATATGCTGGCGCGCAGGTTTGCAAGGTGCACAAGAGAAGTTAAAGTTTCTCTCTTTAAAGCTTACTGCCAGACATTCTATACCTGTAGCCTGTGGGTCCGCTATACGCAAAGATCTTTCAATGCCCTACGGGTCCTGTACAATAATGGTTTTAGGATGCTGTTGGGGTTGCCTCGCTTTTGCAGTGCATCAGGTATGTTTGCTAAGGCCAGCACTGACTGCTTTAGGGCTATAGTACGGAAAAGAGTGGCCTCCCTGATGCGCCGCGTGCGGGGCAGCACCAACAGCCTTCTGAATACCATATTGGAAAGGGTTGACTGTCCGGTTGTGAGGCACTGGAATACTGTTCACGGATCTGGAGGGGTCCTTTATAATGTAAAGTGATATTGCTAATGGTTTTTGACATGATTAGGGGTAATTTTGACATTGTTTGATCTTGACATTATTTGATTTTGACATTTTCTGATTTTGACTTTATTTAATTTTGACATTGTTGGATTTTGACATTATTTGATTTTGACTTTTTCTGATTTTGACATTATTATTGCTGATTGTCTTGACATTATTAGTAATTATTATCAAAAATTTTCAAATGTGTGTGCCTACTAACATTAGTGTTTAAGATGTGTACGTATTACTAACAAATTGGATTGTATGATCTGTTTAATAAATGATTATTATTATTATTATATTATATTAATGTTAATATTAATTCGCTCGAAACCGCTTGTCCGCGCCTTCTCCGCGCTCCGCTCCGCTCCGCACAGCTCCGCTTCGCTGGGGGTGCACTGATCAGCGGTAATCTAATCGCAACATTAACAACGTTTTGAAATGTTTCCGACTGGAATGAAATACTCGACAGCGTTGTTTAAAATATTCACTTGTTGAAGTGATAAATAACATAGTATATTATGTAGATGTGTAAAGTGAGTTACCTGATGGAAATGTGTATGTTTGTGAAAGTTATTTAGTATTTCATCGAAGCATGAGTCTTGTTCAGTTTTCAGTCAAATATTTGTCAAATACACTTTATTGTGCACTAAAATTGAAACACAGCTGTTTTACAATATTGCTACCAAACAACCAATTTTGATTTGGATGAACAATTGGACAGTACGGTTATCTTTTGTTTTAGAAAATCCAAAGCAGATATTATTTTTACACGTGTTGAGCTACAAATAAATAAATAATATATACTCACCGCTATAAATATCACAGACGGTGCACGATGATGCCCCCGTGGCGCGCGGGGACCCCGAGCGGCGCAGAGAGCGCCTCACGTTATCATAAAATACAAAAATGGCGACCACGCATTTTTGCGAGAACCTTTTTGCATCAGCAAATTAACTTTCAGTGAGAATATTGGGAAAAATGTAACACTCGATTCCACCGTGGAGAGCGGCAACGCGGCAACGTTACCAGTAATATTATATTATGCGAGATGGTGCGTTACTCTTAATTGAAACAAAATGTACTGTTTTTTGTTGAACTAGTAAGACATTAATATCAGTACGAGTAAGTGAGGTCTGATTGAGGAGGGGCTGCGGGTTGTTCGAAAGAGATACCACGGGCCCGGTTACAAAAGTCTAAGAAGGAACATGGGTGGTTTTTAGTCAGTAGAAGTCTGACACTCCCCACCGCTCCGCCCAGAGCTGGAGGAGTCATTTGATGATTTCTCACACTCCCAAAACAAAAAGATTTGATTGAGGAAATACGCATCTTGGGGTTGGAAGAGTTTCGTAAGATTAGTGGCCTTTTTTTTTTTTTTTTTTTTGGTGGGTGGAAAATCATCGAATAACCCCCCCCCCCCCCCCCCCGCTCTTGGGCAGAGCGAAGGGGAGTGTCAGACTTCTACTGACTAAAAACCAAACCCATGTTCCTTCTTCGCCCTTGTGTCGGAGCCGCGTTATCCTTTCGACAAGCCACAGCCCCGACGGGAAGATTCGTGGCCTTCCTCACTTCTGCAATTGTTCTTCTTAGTCGATTCACTCTTGTCAGAGCGGTCGTGGCTATCATGTTCGGGGAGGTTGGGTTAGGTTAGGTTAGCAGTTCTGCAATTGTAATCAATAGAAATAAGTTTTGAATGACACTAAATGTTGTAACTAAAGTTTCAAGTTTCCGAGACATAAGCTACCAATGGTGAAATGGCACAATCAGTATAACTTTGATTTATTTAGCCAAGCATAATTGTTTATCAATCAATGACTGACATCAATTAATAAGTATAGAGGAGCTCGTGGTTTAATAATAAAGATCATTTGGGTCGATCTTTAGGTTAAGCCGCGCTTGCCTAGGTTGAGTGCCTCGCCCGGCTGTCATATATAGATCTGGCTGTCTGGTTGGCAGTCGTTACATGTAGTCAGTGACCTGGAAGTCTGATAAGCAGTCTTACCAAAGGGTATAGTATTAACTGGGTTGTGGAGGTCATATATGCAGTCGCTCCATGCTAAATACTGGTATTCAGCTACATCCGGTTAGACCGGAAGCCGACCCCAATATAGTTGGGAAAAGGCTGGCAGATGATAGTTAATAAAGCTGCTGCATTAGTCTAGTGGGTGTAAAGGCAACTGTGCAGTAAGAGGTCCTGGGTTCCTAATAAGATCACCCCATAACTGAGGAAATGTGGCCCTGCCTAGCTCTTTGACGTCTCAACCCGGGTGATGACCCTCTGACGGCTACAAGTAATACAGGTGTAATGTTTTTATAGATTTGATACTTGAAGTCTTTCGACCTTCATCCAGTGTATTCTCCATGTTCAGGTAGGCGTGGATTATCGGGTATGGAGGCGGTATTTCAATAAAATCACAATTGTCACAATCACTGCACTTATAATTCTCAATAATTGAACCGAATGTCTCACAAAGTAACTATCTAAGCTAAAGTACACTTAGACTAAAATATAACGTCCACCGAGCACGTGGTTGCGTGCGCACTCGACCACGCTCCAAAGTGAGCTGATCGTTTTTACAAGATGGCCGCCACACCAGCGCTCGGTGTTCGTTTTTGGAATTAAATTTGTACAGGATGTCAATTGACAGTCTAGAAAAGCGGAAGCGCCGACATACTAATTAAAGCTATAATATTATTATTATTTTTAGGACAAATGTTTGTGTGATGAGCACGATCATTTGTTCTGTGTCTGGGTGTAATTTATCTATAATATGTATGTATTTAGAAATATATAAGTATGTTTATCAGTTGTCTAGTACCCATAACACAAGCTCTGCTTAGCTTGGGACTAGATGGCGTTGTGTGATAGTTGTGGAATATTATTATTATTATTAATATTAACTAATGTCTATTATTGGGAAGCTATTTCAATAACCTCTGTCTTTCAGCTGTAAGTAGTTCAGCTGGATTCAAAGTCACGAGCCGGAATTTACGTAGCGCGTTCTTCTAAGCTTACAGTAACGTCTTTGCGTAACCTCATGACGCCGCACTGTGCCGTTGCGGAAGTCTCCTCGGCTTCCTATAAAGTTTACGTTGTGAGCTGTTACTTTCAATATTCAGACCCTGTTGGTCCTCACATACATAACCTCCGTCATGTCTTGCGGTCACTCGCTGGCTGTAAAATTATCGTTGGCGCGGATGTTAACGCGTCCTCGTCTCTGTGGTATGGCAAGGTTCGGTCTACGGATTCCGACCGACGTTCCGCTGTCGAAGATTTCATTGCTGAAATGAACCTATCAATTCATAATACCCCAGATGCACCACCTACTTTTTGCAGCCAAATGGGCGAATCTTGTATTGACGTCACACTTTCTAGTGCAGACGTTCGCTTGGATAGGTGGCGTGTCCTACCTGATGCGTCATGTAGCGATCATCGGCTTATCGTGTACGAATTTGTTCCGATGTTTACTCAAGGTCCGTCACATTCACATATCATTGGTAACTTTAGGTATAAAAGTAAAGGCGCGAATTGGGAATTCTTTAGCTTGCTTTTTGCGTCTAACACCAAAGACTTCACTCGAGACGGGCTATCAGCTGAAGAAAGTGCTGAAATTATGTCAGCCGCCTTCACTTACTGTGACATCGCCATTGGTCGCGGATCTATGACCAATATCCGCAGATGTGATTGGTGGTGTGACTACCTAATTGAACAACGTAAAAGTTATCGCCGAGCGCGTAGACATTTAAATAAGCTTAAAAAGCGAAAGGTCACCGGAGACCTCCTAACCTCTGCTTTAAATGCGTTTAGAGTTGCCAAGTCCCGCTACAGAGCATCAGTAGAAAAATCTAAAGGTAATTTACTGCGGAAAATAGTAGAAAAATTAGATAAAGAAGGTCCGTGGTCTCCTTTGTATCACGAGTTCAAAGCAAATCGATCAGTCGATCTTGCGTTCGTCGAAAACATCAAAGTAAACAATAAACATACCACCGGTATTGAGGAGACAACCGAAGTTCTATTAAATACGTTGATACCTGATGATTTGCCTGATAATGACAATGACTACCACAAGCAGATCAGGGCGTGGGCGGCTGTGCCACCTGAATCACCAGCGTCAGACCTTCCATCCATTGACGAATTCATTAAAGTTGTCAGGAAACTCCCACTCAACAAATCGTCAGGTGAAGATAAAATATCTAATCGGATGATAATAGAAGCATGTAAAACAGCGGCCGACGCGATTTTAAGTGTTTACAACCGTTGTATCGCAGAAGGCGTTTTTCCTCGTATATGGCGACGCGGCTTTATACGAATAATTCCGAAAAGTGGCGACAAGCCTCCGGACGATCCTAAGTCTTACCGCCCTATAACACTGCTACCATCTTTGGGGAAACTCCTGGAGCGTCTTATCGTTCCACGTTTACTACCAGACGGACCGAAATTTCACAACAACCAATTCGGTTTTACCGTGGGAAAATCTACCGTAGACGCGGCACTTTCTGTCAGAAAAATTGTCAATACATCCGAACATAAGTACGTAGTTGGGATCTTTCTAGATATTTCTGGGGCTTTTGATAACGCATGGTGGCCGATGCTACTCCTTAAACTGAAAATTCGTGGTTGCCCTAAAAACATATACAATCTTGTTTGCCCGTACTTCTTAAATGGTTCCGCGAAACTCAAACTCGGACATCATTCTATGTCAAAGTCCCTTACCATGGGATGCCCTCAGGGTTCGGTTATGGGTCCGTATGTATGGAACGTAGGCTTCGATGACTTCCTCGCGATTCCACTTCCATGCGGCTGTTCATTAACCGGTTACGCGGACGACGGCCTGCTGCTCATTCAGTCAAGCACTCGGGCTGGACTCGAAAAATTGGCTGACACTTGCCTAAAATTAATATCCCAGTGGGGTGATCGTAACCGTCTGACCTTTGCACCACATAAAACTTATCAACTTCTTTTAAAAGGTAATCTTAAATCATGGCCTAGTATTAAATTTAATAACGTTCCCGTGAAAAAGAAGGAGTCTGTATGCTACCTTGGGTTTGTCTTAGAGAGGAATTTTTCATTCATTGAACACATAAAAACAGTCGGTGAAAAAGCTAAAAAGAACTTTTATGCTTTAACGAGAATATCCAAATCTACATGGGGTTTATCATTTTTAACTCTAAAGACGATCTATGGGGCTACTTACTTGGGGTGTATGTGCTACGGGGCACCAGTTTGGGCCGATAGGGCCACCATTGGAGCGGTACGACGTAAATTACTTCAAAGCCAGCGGTTGGCTTTGATTTTCTTGTGTAAAGCGTATAGGACGGTTAGTACTGAAGCCTTACCGGTACTGGCAGGGGTACTTCCAGTCGATCTTGAAGTACAGCGCCGTGCTTCAATGTACTACTGCGCACGAGAGACCGCGGACACAGACTTTTTAACGCAACGTGACCGTGCTAAAATAGCTAGATTACTTAAACCACAGACTGACGTCTGGGAGGAACTTTTGTCTGAATGGCAATGTAGGTGGGATAATTCCATCAAGGGCCGACATCTTCACCAGTTCTTTCCATCCGTTCGTGAGCGGCTGGCCAGGACATGGCTGGAGGTGGATCACTGTGTTGCCCAATTTCTCACAGGTCATGGTAACTTTAAGAGTAAATTATTTTCCTTCAAGCTTGTTGAGTCGCCTTTTTGTCAATGTTCTACATCTGACTGCGAATATGAACAAACTGCACATCACATTTTATGGGAGTGTAGTCTTTGGCAGAATGAACGTAATATTATGTTAAATAGTGTACAGGTTACATCCGGAGTTATTTACTATACGGACCTTGTAGAAACTAGAACAAATTTCCGTGCGTTCAAGCAATTTTGTCATACCTATTATTGGAATCAAATATAACAGCTCACAACTTAGGACCCAGTAATATTAATGACAATAATATCCGTGGTGCTAGGCAACTGGGCTTATCTCAGTTGTATACGTCCCTGTGTGCCTATTGGCCTTGTTCTGTTCTGTCTCCTGCTGATATGGAGGGAAGTGGAAACTATGTTTTTTCCTACTCCTCCGCTATTCTTTTCTGATTAATTTCGTTGCGGGATCCAAGACAGTTAAATCATTTCTCTGGGACTTCGTCGAGCTTCATTGTCTCGGCGCTTTTCTTGTGGTCGCCACTGTTGATTCTGGCTAACAGGAGTTACAGTGGTTTGGGAATAGTGTGGCGGGCTTGTCCCAAAAAAAAAAATAACCTCTGTCTGACTGAAAGCAGTGTTCGTACTGTACTGTGACGTCACCGGCTGACTGCACGTACGACATAAGAAGCGCACTGCACTGTGTGGTTCTGGTGCGTGGACTTAATGAGCACCTACCTTGTAACTAACACCGCGCCGCACACGCTGCACTCTGTCTACATCGCACAAGTTCACAACCCTTCCACCGGAGCGCGACCCCTGACCTGCCCCCCCCCCCCCCCCGTACGTCCCGCACTCACCCCGACCTCCACTAAAACCGTTCATAAATTACGTAATTATGTCGATAATGGAGAGAACAAAATGGCCTCAGAGACATAAAGTAATGACTCTTAACGACGGCTATGAATAAAATATAGGAAGCCTCGCGTGCCCTTGCGGATAATCCAACAAAAAACACTCCAATTTCGGCCAAATTGCACCCAAACCCAAATGTTACCAGAATATTTTTTCGATTTCTATCATTTGTGTAAGGTGCCGCCAATATGGTTTCCTGCATAGGTTGTTAAGGAACAGCAATATCTGCTGATATTACTCGAACATACGCTGAATCTGTAATGCGGTCGTTGTTCGTCGGGCGGCATGATCTCATAACAAGCGTAGCGTCTGTTACAAGGATTCGCACTCAAATATCAAACAGTTTTGCATGTTTTCTATAACATTGCCGGCGCGTAGCCCCGTTGTCTACGGCGTAGCAGTCTACGTAGCAGCTACGAATATGCGCTACGCAGGGCTACGAGCTACGCAGTTTCGTAGCGTACGTAGCTCGTAGCTGGACGTAGAACTGGCAAGCAACATCTGGAGTTATTTATTAACCTTTAAATTTAGATTTTACATTTTGGTTACAGTTACATACTTAGTAATTAGAATTTCATATTTTTAGAGATTATTCAAAATCAAAATCAAAATTCATTTATTCAAACTAGGCTGATAATCAGCACTTTTCGAAGGTCAAAATTTACTTTACTTTACTACAGTGAAACTTGGTTAACTGGGACATGGATAAGTGAGAAATCTCTATAACTGGAACTCATACTGGGGTCCCATGAGACAAATTTGAATATCTGAGACACATTACAACAAATTTGAATATCTGAGACATATTTAACCAGGTTTCACTGTATTTACATTTTTATAAGACAGCCCCCCAAAAAGGCCCACCCATCGGGCATTCATTTAAAATAATCATTAATTTTATTTGAATAGCAATCAATAATAAGGGCGTTATCATACTAGCGGATTGCGAGCGTCTTCAAAGCGGAGCGGGAGCGCAACGAATTCGTTACGGACACACAACGAACAGGCCGCGCATGCGCAGCGAATTCGTTGCGGACGCGCAACGGGTTCGCCGCGAACAGTGTATGTGTACTGTAGTGTGGCGTGTATCGTACGGCGATAATTTGCTACACACACGCGACGAAAACGTAACGAATTTGCCACGCGTCCGCGACGTCTTCGCTGCGCAGCCGCGGCGTGGCGATAAATGTTGTAAATAAAGATATGATAATGATGAAGGAGCAGTCCATCGCAGTGATCGTCTTCCGATGGTAACATATTGTTTGTCACTGAACTCCTCCTAAAAGGCTGGACCAGTTTGGATGAAATTTTTGGTGTGTGTTCCAGTGGATTCGAGAATGGTTTAGATTCACAATTGGAGCCGTAGGTGGCGCTGCTGTCCGGGCAGAACGACGTCTGGCAGGTCCGCTAGTTTAGATAATCTTTTTAATTAAATATTGTAGTGCAGCGCGCGTTAGTCTTCAAACAAACAAATGCCACCGACTTCAGAAGCTGATTTTTCTTCTGAAGTTTATTTTTCACTTTTTGGTGTTTTTGAAGTCGGTTGTATATTTTTTGCAAAAAAGTTTTTTTTTTTCATACTAAAAGCTCGAACTAATACCAGCCATATTGGAAGACTCTAATATGGACAATTTTCTGTTCAGAAACCCCTAACAAAGTTAGAGTAGCGGTATACTCAACAAAGCACTTTGAAAGCAAAACTATTTATTGATTCATAAATAATTCAGTATTAAGGAAGGATACGGAAACATTACATTCTGTATTGGAAAACAGGCTGGTGTCCGCAACACCACGTTCAAAATGCATATTTTGCGCGTACAGCAAACAGGGAAAGTGGAGAGCAGCGGTGGCCCAGTGGTGGCAGCCCTAACTTACGAGCAGTAAGTCGTGGGTTCGAATCCAGTCAGGTGCATTACTTTGCGTAATTTATTTCATCACCACTGCTTTCAGAAACGGTGAAGGAAACATCGTGAGGAAAAAAATTCAAAGACATGTGACAACTACCAACCTGCACTGGATTCGCGTGGTGGATTATAGCCCACTGCCCAGTCCTTCTCATAGAGAGAAGGCCTGTGTCCCAACAGTGGGAACAATAATATAGGATGATGATGTGAAACATAAAAAAAAATATTCAATGATGTTTTACTTTTTAAGTTACGGGAAATGACGATTTTTTTTCCCGATTTTAAGCCCGAGATAAGTTTACTTTTCCCTGTCTGTTCTTTGTTAATATTATATGGCAGCCTTGGGCGTACTTTCGAATTTTCGGGTGAAATCAAAAAGAAAACTTCTTTTTGTTATGAGCTTTTGCAAGGTCTCGTACGTTAAACATTTTCCAAAATTCTTAACTTTTTTATTATTATTATTTGAATTTCGCATTTATTTTTGTAGACTTTGGAAAATATTTTGTCTGTTTCTTCAAAGGGTTAGATAGAATTGTTCTATGTTACACCCACATTCACCAGCCAATAAGTGCCATGCAATAGGACCGAGCCTATTTTCATCAATCGGACACAAAACCAAAGTCGGAACTTTGTTCAAACAAACGCGCAAATATGAATAGGTACATACAAACAAAACTTAGAAGCTTTGCCACCGTCGAGTGTTATCCTGCGGCGCCACTGTCGTGCCATCGGGAACAACAACTGATACCCTTCCTGCTTAACTGGACCTATTACCTAATTAATTAACCTAATGCGTACAGCATTATTTAATAACCTAATAGTGTAATTTTCACAAATGCGTTTTTTTGCGTATCCTACCGTGTATTAAGCAAAAGCTAATCCAAAGTTTTTTTTTTTTTTTTTAAAACGTTACCCCACACTAGGAATTTCTCCTGTATCGTGGGTGCGTTCACAAACATTTAAACCCACATACACAAATACCCAGACCCGGAACAACTATCTGTAGGTCTTACAAATATTTGTTCCGTGCGGGGATCGAACCCGCGACACGCAGCGCGGCAGTCCATTGCTTGAACCACTGCGCCAACCGTGCCGTCATATGGATCGTCAGTTCAATATGGATTCCCGTATTTGTAGGACAAATTAAAATATTTATAGTATCTTAACGACTGATCCGTTGACTGGCCTGTTGGTCTAGTGGTTAGTGACCCTAACTGCTATGCCGGAGGTCGTGGGTTCGATTCCCACCCAGGACAAATGTTTGTGTGATGAGCACGATCATTTGTTCTGTGTCTGGGTGTAATTTATCTATAATATGTATGTATTTAGAAATATATAAGTATGTTTATCAGTTGTCTAGTACCCATAACACAAGCTCTGCTTAGCTTGGGACTAGATGGCGTTGTGTGATAGTTGTGGAATATTATTATTATTATTATTATTAACGAGCTCCATTTATCAACATCCTGAATGTATTGAGCAGACATCACATCGACTATGATAATTTAATGGCTCGATGTAAATACATCTGTGTGTTCTGTAGTTTATACATATCAGTTAATTAACTCGGAGTTGTGTGTATTACTTAGTACACACACGTTTGTGTGACGAGCTCCGAGCTCACAACAACGCACCAGCGTCACGCTGAGCGTGATTCCGTGACAAACAAGGAAAGAGCCATTTATTCATGACGCATGGTGTGGACTAGAAGACATGATGTGCACTTATCATTGAGCAATGCTTATTTTTTTGAAGAGAGTATGAGGGCCCAACAGTAACGTACCGACGCGCGACGGGCATAAGGTGCCCCCGCAGAACGTACTAACACAAGTATTTGATTGCGCAGCGTCACTCTGTTCGTGACTTGTGATTACGTGATGAGGATGCTGCTACCCCTCGCAAGACAATACTCTGTCGATATAATAATATCGTCCGTCCGGAGCGCACGAGCATGGCTACATGGCCACGCGGGACGATGAGCGCGAGCAAACCGAAATAAGCTAAATCAGCCGCAGCCTGTCGAGGACGCGCCGGAATTGATTAAAATCTGGGGAAAGATTAATCGTCATCAATCTTTTCTTGTCAGCGTGGAGTGAATCGTGCCCCCCCCCCCCCTCCCGCGCCGCACTCGCCCGCCCGCATCGCGCCGCCACACCGAGCCGCGCCGATATTGAAGTTTCAATGAACGATTCTTACACGAGCAGCTCCCGCCGCCGGAACTTTATTGTGATGCTAAACCGTACATCGTAATATTCACTCTGGCGCTATGAGCACCGAGCACCGAGCGCCGAGCGCCCAGTGTCGAGTGCCGAGTGCCCAGCGTCGAGTGCCGAGCGCCCAGTGCCGAGTGCCGAAGGCCGAGCACTGAGCGCCGAGCGGCACACAGACACTTCACAGAACAGCATCCACCGAGCTGTCGACCTACTAGTACTAGAGAATTGTGCTCTGGAAATGCCTTGATTCGAAGAAGCTATACAGCTTTATAACACTTGAAATCAACGTTAACTGTTTAGTCTGAGTGGTTCTATTGAAAAGTTCTCGCTCGGCAATTACGACCCCGACATGTTTCTATAAGTATATAGGTAGGTCACTGTACGTGCACACGTTCAACTCAAAGTTATTATTAAAAGTTTCTTTGATATATTTCCCTCTTTTGCTGCCAAAACTGTACGAAACCTACATCAAAGTGAAAGCGTGATCGTATTCAGTGCTAACGAAACGCCCGCCGTGTGCCGTTCGCGTTCCTACGACCTGAGCCTTTTCATGAAACACACGTTTCTTTACATCGAGCCCCCTCCCTCCCCGCCACCCCTGCCACGCCTCACGTGTAACATGAGCAACGCTACGTATGTGTATATGAACGGTGTTACGCACATATCTTTATTACATTCCGTATGGAAATTGACATAGTAACACAATAATACGCATCGACGTGTTTACACGAACTAAACGAACAGAACGAACAACATACATCGTGAACGAGTGAATAACTCACGCGGCAAGGATTCACGTGCAACTCACTGGAGCAGGAAAGAGGCACGACGAGGGACACGACAAATGATATGGAACGATGACATTCGGGAGGGCCGGACCGGACCGGACAGCGCCGGACAGCGCCGGGCGGACTGCGACCCGTCTCGTGTGTATTGCTGTTATTCGACGGTTCTTGGAAATGGAATATTACGAGATTGTTAACCTCACACTTTCAACGTTTAACCTCTGCTTTATTCAATCTATTTATTTCGTCGTTATGTTTCTTTATATTGTCACTTTCAGCTAACTGGGTTGAGTGGGTTGTTTCTAAAGTGCAACAACACACCCCGACTGGTAAACTCATACAAACAGAATGGTTTTTTTTTTATGGGACAAGCCCGCCACACTATTCCCAAACCACTGTAACTCCTGTTAGCCAGAATCAACAGTGGCGACCACAAGAAAAGCGCCGAGACAATGAAGCTCGACGAAGTCCCAGAGAAATGATTTAACTGTCTTGGATCCCGCAACGAAATTAATCAGAAAAGAATAGCGGAGGAGTAGGAAAAAACAGAATGGATGTAAGGCAAACGAGAAGATGTAAGTAATGCTTGGGGAGTTTAATGGCTTCCCAGCCATACATCGCAGGCAGCTGCAGGTTTCCCAACCAGCAGCTGCCTGCGATGTACTTGCGGCTAACTTCAATACCATTATATTGTGTAACTTGTGTGTTATTTTAGTTCATCGATTATCAAATATTGCAATGAGCATCGCACAACCCATTCATCACATGATTACACAAATCCCTGGTAAACACAGCTGTACGTAGCGTGCGGGCGCGGCCGGCGGGCGGTGCTGCACACAATGCGACGCAATGGGGAGCTCTGTCTGCGACACTCTTCACTAAACTGTAAACGAACTTGAAGTTGACAGAAGCAGGTACTTAGTTAAACGAAGTGACATTACCGAAGTTATCCGAGCAGGCGGCGCGTGGATGTCGGAGCATTCATCAAACATTTGAAAGCTCTACGCCACCGCAGACATACAGGGCTATTGCGTATCTTTTTAATTGTCAGTGGCAATCATAATGTCCATCAATCAACTGTCCAATGGTTAGTTTAGTATACCAAACCATAACCATCACTGACATTTAAAAAGATACGTTATAGCCCTGCCGGCCGGCCGTGCGGTACCTGGCGCGGTGCGGTGCGGCGGCGGCACGGCATCAGGTGAATTTATAAATCGCGTGAGCTGCTTCGCTTGTTTGCTGCGATTTGTTTACTGCCCCCCCTCCCCCACAGCACCCCGCGCGTCCCGCTTGCCCCCAGGGAGCAGCCGGCGGCAGCTGGCGGAACAATCCACACACAAAGTATCATTTGATGCGATTATTACCGGCTTGCCTTCATCGAAACTAAAACAAGTGAACAAAAGAAAACTTGTTGTTGGCTTGGAAATTAATAAAGGTCTACGTGGGATCGAAATACCAGCCATTGTTGGCTGGAGTAGAATGACTGCTGAACGAAACAGTTGTTCATTACATCTGTATGTCACATCACTAGCCGATGACTGCAGCGCACTGTAGCATCACGTACTAATCACTTTGTACGTACTATTTACTTCACATTACAACTGATCGGTCATAAACTCATAATCTAAGACTTATTTTGAATGGTTTTAACAAATAAAAGAGAATCATTCATCTTCCGCCTGTCATGTGGCACAAAGTGGCGATAAAATTAAAAGGAAAATGTTTTTATGATCCAAGTTTGAGACAGAAGCAGCGCGCTACTTCGCGCCCCCTCTCATGACAATACAAGTCACTGCGTAACTCAGCCGAGTGGTAAATAATGGAATGACATGAATATATAATATTAGTGGCAATGTGTGAGCTGCTCCCCTTGTAACAGCTTCCAGAGTAAATAATACGTCGGTACCTCAAAAAACAGCCGACGTCATTATTCATCCCTGATTACCTGACATTATTTAGAATAGCCGAGTTTAAGAGTCAGGCGCCGGGGGTAGGCAACGCAACGATATCAAAGATTTCTTATATCTTTGTGCAAATTCTGGCACTCCGGTATTTCCCGCGAGAAATCAACTAACTCATGAAGAAGACGACGCGAGTGCTACTGTATGTATGTATGTACATAATTGAAGCAGGATTAGTGTGTGAACCGTCCATTTCAATTAAAAGCAAAACAAAGTGTCGACAACTCGCTAAAGTTTGTGTAGCAACTTGTGTCATTTACAATTCAATTAGAGGCTGTTATCGTGCATCATGTATGAGCGTCTCCGCGGGCTCGTGCCGTCCATTACGAGTATTAGCGACGTCCCTAATCCCTCGGCATCCGACACACTGACATGTACACACTACACCTCGCCGGAGCTCGGAGGTACACGCCGCCGGGAGATGGATCACTAAAGGGATTATCGGCCAGTTACAAAAATAAGAGCTTGGAGTGAGTGGGCCGCGCGCCAACCGAACCAATCAATATGGCGGCGCGCCGTGCGCCCGTGCCACCCGTGCGCTCTGCCGCCACACGCCACACGCCACACGCCACACGCAGTTCTAACCAAGCGCACCATTAGACAACCAACCACTCTACATTATTTATCACAAACTACTATTTATTTATTCATGTAGGTTTACTGGTAACTCTGGTTAAAATTCAATAAACTAAGCAACTAATTGTTTCCCCGAAATTCAGTAGTTTTTGAGCCAATTTGATTTTTCTTCATAGAAATTCCAGATTAACTACTGTACATATCTGTACTAACTTTGTATAAAACGATTTTCGTTTTATATTAGGTATTTAGATGGTTGATTAGACAAGCATATTTTCTAGTAATTTGTTCATCTGGCGTACTACATATAACATAATTATTACAAGTAGTGTATTTTTTTTTAAGAAGTATTGGCAAAATTTACAAAAATAAATATCGTTTGATCAATGATCTTTGCCAGAGTTTTAGACATTTAACTATTAGCAAAGGTCTGTTACGACTCAACTATGATAATAAAATCGTAGACGTTAATTTTTTAATTTTGTATTTCCGATTTGTCAAAAGGTCACGTAAAGCCCCAACATTGTATTCACATTCGAAATATTGAAAGTAATATGTTATGAGTATTTTCCTTTATCTGTGCCATAAGACGTTGCTTCGTACCAAATTTTAAGATTCTGAGTTCACGGGAAGTATCCTGTAGGTTTTGATTCCCTTGCGAGTGTCGAAAATTGCAGCATAAATGGCTGTATCTATTGATTGAGGGGGGGTGAAAGGGATATTAGACAGCGTTCCTAAGAAAAAGGGTCTTGATCACAGATATAGGGTCTATCTATGTCTGTGTTCTTGACAGACAGACAACTAAGTGATCCTATAAGGGTTCTGTTTATAGGGCACGCCACGATAGTGGCGGTAAGTCCCCTCTTTGAGGAGTGGCTGGAGAGGCGCCACGGCGCCCTCACCTACCGTCTGACGCAGGTCCTCACCGGACACGGGTGTTTCGGGAGGTACCTGCACCGAATCAGGCGGGAGGAAACGCCCGGATGCTTCCACTGCGAGGATCGACCGGAGGACACGGTGGAGCACACTGTGGAGGTGTGCCCTGCTTGGGCGGAGCCCCGCCGTGTTCTCGTAGCGGCGATCGGCGGCGGTGACCTCTCGCGTCCGGCCCTGGTGCAAGCCATGGTCCGGAGCGAGGAGGAATGGGACGCCGTCGCCTCCTTCTGCGAAGCAGTGATGCTAGCGAAGGAGGTGGCGGAACGAGAGAGGGAGAGAACCTCTCAACGTCCCAGCCGCCGCGGAAGGCGCTCCGGGCGTCGGGGGTCACGCGATGACCTCCGGCCACCGTAGACGCGGGCCTGTGGACGGTGAGTAACGGGCTAGCTCGCCGTCCGGCCGTCGTCATGACGGCAACAGACCGTGTCGGCGGCGCGTACGTGTTCCACGCGCGCCTCAAAGAGATGTCAGCAAGGAGGGGCCCGCAAGGGCCGACGCCCGTCGGGGCTGCGGATATCGAAAAGTTACCGCGGCTCCGACACAAGGGCGAGGAAGAGGGAACATGGGTTGGTTTTTAGTCAGTAGAAGTCTGACACTCCCCTTCGCTCTGCCCAAGAGCGGGGGGGGGTTATTCGATGATTTTCCACCCACCAAAAAAAAAAAAAAAAAAAAAAAAGGGTTCTGTTTATTCCTTTTGAGGTATGGAACCCTTCCATCGGGGCTGCGGATTGTCGAAAGAGATAACGCAGCCTCGGCACAAGGGCGAAGAAGGAACATGGGTGGTTTTTAGTCAGTAGAAGTCTGACACTCCCTCCCGGGGGTTATTTGATGATTTTCCACCCGCCATAAAAAAAACAGGTACGGTACCCTAAAAACCACTATTATTATAGGAACTGCTAAAGAAAAGAGCGTTTTAACTATTTGCATCACTTGCCCTATTTAAGATAGATTATGATTGTCATTTACATTGACGATCGACAAACAAATCCCAGGGCCAAACCTTCACACTGGCAGGCAATGTTTTTCACACACTCATACGTTAGTTGTTCACGTGTTTCAAATACCTGAAACTTACATGATAAGGCCGTCGCGTCGGTTCTCACACTTAACATAATATCACGCCTGAAATCCCCGAAGGTTTAAGCAGAGGTGTACCTAATCGTACACCCACATTTTGCCAGGTCGGTGAAAGTGCCATGTGATGGTAATAGGTTGCTGCTACTGAAGAATTCTTGATAGAATAACCCAATAACGCTCGACTCGGTAATCGAATCGAGAACCTCATGCTTGGTAGTCGCGCGACCACTGAACCTACGAGGACGTCTCACACATACACATTACCAAGTGAAGGAAGTCGAGGGCAATCATCATCATCATCAGCCTATTAATGATTTATTACTTTATGACCAAATAGTTATTATGTTAAATTAGTTGTAAGTCCTTATATTGTAACTGTTTGCTGTTCCTATTAATAAAAATCATCATCTGCCTAGCCTTTTCCCAACTATATTGGGGTCGGCTTCCAGTCTAATCGGATGCAAGTGGATACCAGTATTTTACATGGAGCGACTGCCTATCTGACCTCCACAACCCAGTTAATACTGCGTTCTTATTAATAAAAAAGCAAAATTAAAAATTTTGAAAAAACCCACGACTGTTAAAAATTAATTGAAAAAAGGATAAAATAACATAAAACACACACCTTAAAAAAACCCAAGAATGTCCGTCGGGGGCTGCCATTAAATAAACTAGTTTAGCAATGTTCAGCTCCCGACGGACATTCTTGGGTTTTTTTTAAGGTGGGTGTTTTATGTTATTTTATCCTTTTTTCAATTAATTTTTAACAGACGTGGGTTTTATCAAAAATTTTAATTATGCTTTTTATTTTAAACTTTTTACTTTTATTTTTATTTTTTAATCTAAGAACATGCACCAATCAAACCCGAACCCATAACTGAAAACTGCATCAAAATCGGACTAGTAGTTTTGGAGAAAAATGGCAACATGTATTTGCACAAACACACAAACAAACAACCTCTCACCCCAAACGCATATACCGTCTCCGTTCCGTCGTGGGTAAAAATAAAAAATAAAATAAAATTAATGTTTCCACTGCTGGGACACAGGCCTCCTCCCTATGAGAAGGAATAACTAATATTAATAAGCTCTTCAAATACTTGTCTGAAATTATTGCCCGTTCGGATATTGCACACGTGATCCTTCCGCCTCGGCTCCAAATATAGACATTCGATGATCGATACACCACTCTAGCCGATGGAGGCTCGATTGAGATTCTTCATTATGCAAGCAAAATTAATTAACAAGCTCTCATTTTGGAGAGATTCGGGCTCGAGTTTAACAATAAATCTCGTCGGTAATCTCGTCGATCAGAAGAAGGAAGCGCCGCTCGGTTAATGACGAATATAGATTAGCTCTCGATCAGTTGATTTCATTTCTACATAATAATATATAATGTTTAAAAGGGTCACCCTAACTTGGTTCGTAATTAAAACACACTCAGGAGGGAGTTAGATGACGGTGCAGTTTAGTGAAGAGCAAGTCGTCTCGCAGTTAATATAAAAACGCTCACCGCTCAGGTAGGGGTCAGTGATGAGGGACCGGCGGAATGCGGCCAGCGTGACGGCGTGACGGCGTGACGGGCCGAGCTTGGGACGAGCGTGCGCCGGGGGGGGGGGGGGGGGGGAGCAGTGGGGGAGTTTGGAATCTGTCCTTATACCTGCCTAATCGACGCACATTGTCCGAGCTCATTTACTTCCCACTTCATCTGACATTGTTCGGGTACCGGGAACTTCTTCATGAATTGAATACTAATTTATTAATTTTTCAACACACTTGCTCATGCATCAAGTGGCTATAATTTCACCGCAATTAGGCACGTAATGACACCTATAATCAAACTGTGACTTTTTCATTGCTATTATTCACTAGTGAGTTATAGGTTTTTTTTTAATTTTATTGGTTGAGTTGCTATGTTTTAAAAAAAGTTTCGATACAAAAAAGATCGTGTTCAATAGTAAAAATAAATTAATGTACCTAGTGCTTCCCCATTTCATGCAACTTTGAATTTAAATAGATAATTTCAACTTAAACGTTTTTTAATAAGTAAATGAATCTTTCACTCAATTATAACTTTTGTTTTCTCTGATAGAAAGAAAAAAAATACCCATTTTGTCCGTGGCTAAAACTCTATTATCCGCGAAAAGTCAAAAATAGTGAAACCACATTCTTTTAGTCTATGGCCGATCGTCATTGTTACAGTAGTGGCGCCACTGGTCAAGAAAAAATGCATCGCTACGTCAAACTTAGTACATTTATTTTAGTTCCGTGTTTTCCCGCCTGCATAGATAACTTGGTAGAACTGTAGATGCGCGCGCATTATTTTTTCCCGCTATTGTGAAAAAAAAAAAAAACAGAACTTGTTTTAACTGTTGAAGTTGGTAGAACTGTAGATGCACGCCCGCTATTGTGAAAAAAAAACAGAACTTGTTTCAACTGTTGAAGATGACTTTTTAGTATTATTTTCTTCACAAGTGTGTTGAAAAACGTCGTATGATACACGTGTTTATTGATGATTACCGTCCTCGGCTTTCTTAAGACCCTCACCTGACGGCTCGGGTCTCAATGGCGCCTCTGCGGTAATCACCAACGTTATACACTTTTACCATAATGTACTATTATGAAAAATCTGTAGAAACATTATTTGATGGCTCTTAATTTTTAACTACCAAGGAGTGCTTTATGACCACCAGGTAGTCGTGTACCACCCGACAATATTGGAAAACAGCCTGACAGCAGTATGTCCAATTGTATCCCAAATCAATCCAGCCGTTTAGGAGGAGTTAAGCGTAATTTTTTGAATTAGAGTCGCGTAATTTCTGTCACTTTCATAGAAAAAGTCTTTCACGACGTAAAAAAATGAATCTACGCTGTACCAGAACACGAAATTCTCCGACTCACGACTTACAAAATTACGCTCGTTTGGACTCACCCTAAGGTGACAAACTTGCGTACAGAAGACTTTTATATATTAAGAAGATATGCGTACATACGTAACTACTCTTTTTTTGAGCGTGTGTGGAATCATCAAATAACCCCTGCCGCTCTTGGGCAGAGCGAAAGGGGGTGTCAGACTTCTAATGACTAAAAACCACCCATGTTCCTTCTTAGCCTTTTATGTCGAGGCCGCGGTTTCTCTTGTGAACAACCCGTAGCCCTGACGGGACATACTAACTACTCACAGCGGCTTTGGGAGCATCTTTTGTTATCCTATTTCCCGACTCACGCTTAATGATTGCTATTTTGATTGACTGTTTGCTGGGCTCTTTGTTACGGATATAAATAGAAACTCATGTGGTTTAGCATATCAATCACTTTTGTACTAACTAGGCTTGCGTTTGACCGCAAGTCGCCTGATGTGAAGCGATGACGCTAGCCTAAAAGAAACTGATTCTCTCAATTGAAATTTCATTCAGATTACTATGATCAGGGAACAGAGAAGCCGGCAGGGAATTCCACAGACAAACATGAGCATCCCACAGCTGATGAAAGTGTAATGTGTGATAGTACAGGTGTGTTTGGTGCGGTGTCACGGCAGGTGTCCTCCCGGGAGCGCAGCCGGCGACACAATGCCCGCCCGGCCCGGCACGGCGCGGCCCGGCCCGGCGCGGCCCGCTCGCTCTCCGGACGACTAATTAATTCCGTCACCTGTCGCACTATTAATGGCTCCGAGCCCTACGTATCAAGATTAATTCTCGTCCCGCTGCAATCCACTTCGCTCAGCCTAATGAAAACTGAAACCACTATTTAAACAATAATTCCTATTGGCAGAGATAGAAGCGGCGAAGGTTTATGAAAATCATTATTTACCATCCGTAGTAAGTGAAGTTGTTATTAAAGTGGAAGAGTTTCCGCGGCGAGCTGATGTTAGATAAATACTCGCCATCATCGACCGACATAAACGTTACAAACCTAATTACGTTATTAATTTCGTGCGCGAGGGGCGAGCGGGGGGGAGGGGGGCGGGGTGCGGGGGGGGGGGGGAGCATCTTGGTATCATCACACGACAAAATATCGTTTATTTTGTTCATTCTATATCACGTCACGTATGTTTTATCGCGAGTTCATCTAAATAGCGTCCTAATCTGAATGTTTTATTCATAAAGCTTCTCCTCGAATTTCTTTCGCGAGTAAAATAAAACAGAAACAGTGTAACTTATTCAGAGTTTATGAACGTAACATTGTATGTGTACAAGGCAAGGGATAACACGAGGATTCAAAGTAGTAAACAGCGCGGGCGTGTCCCCACTGCCAACTGCGGACTGTGAGCTGTGCGCTGTGAGCTGTGAGCTGCCTGTGATACAACATAAAGCTGCCATTGTCGTCGTTACAGATCTGTTGTATTATAGATAAGGTGATAACTGCGTGGTGCGGCACGCAACTCCGACGACGCCAATTTGGCGTGCAGTGTGCGCCCGCTCTTAATGGCTCCAACTACAGCAGTAGTAAAGTTTATGTCTCGAGAGCTGCGTCCAGTCGTCCACTACAAGTAACGGTCCGAAGATTGCGACTAACTTAAGGCTTGGGCACACCAAAAGCAGTTGCAGTGCGGTAGCAGTGCCTACCGGCTCCGCCACTGCGCCGCGCACGCACTGCTCTTCTACAAAACTTTTGGACGGGAGCAGCGCAGGCGCGGGGCGGTGGCAGCGCAGGCGCGGGGCGGTGGCAGCGCAGGCGCGGGGCGGCCGCAGTGAGTACACGTTGTATTACTACGTCCGCCATATTGATAAGTCACACCAAAGCAGTTGAGCGGGACAGACGCAGCGCAGGTCGTAAACGGTTGTGATTTTTTACAACTTTATCATGGAAACGAATGAAAAATTGATTAGTTGGTGAGGAAATATAAATGTTTATATGATATAAAAGACAAATATTATAGAAATACGGTTCGCAAGATGCGACTACCTTCAAAAGATTCTAATTCCCGACATAGACGATGGTACTCCCCATATTCTTCTCTTCTCTTAGTTATTCGGCAGAGAACGTTGGCAAGCGGATGCTTCTCGAACATTCAAGGTCAAGAACCTTGGGGTTTGGATCGACAAGAATCTTTCCTGGGGTCCCCAGCTACAGGACGTAAGTCGCAAAATATTCGCATCTGCCAAGTCCCTGAGACGACTGCGGAACTTTCTTCCAACTGCTACAAAAACAGCGCTGGCTCAATCTCTTTTACTTCCCGTTCTTGACTACGCTGATGTCAGTTATCTCGATCTTACTGAGGCACAGCTAGATAAACTTGAGCGACTTCAAAACTGTTGCATAAGATTTATATTTGGCTTGCGCAAATATGATCACATTTCTGAATTTCGTACAAAGCTCAAGTGGCTTCCTATACGTTTTCGCCGGAATTCTCATATCCTGTTTCAGCTCTACAGTATTCTGTTCAATCCTACAACCCCCGCTTATCTTAAAGAACGTTTCAAGTTCCTTCATGACACACAATAGATATCTGAGGTCATCGGAAAACTTAAGATTAGAGATGCCGATGCATTCCACCAGTTTCTACGACAAGTCTTTCACAGTTCAAGCAGTACGGTTATGGAATGCCTTGCCAGTGTCTATAAGGCGGGCTCAATCTCTGCCAATTTTTAAAAGCATGATAAAGAAACTGTATCTGTCTCCGTAGGCTTAAATTTTTGTTAGCTATTTAAATTTAGTTCTTCGCACTTGTCTATAATGTAAATATATTTAAGTGTTAGTGTAATATGTTTTATGTATGTATATGTGTATATTTATTGTATATAATTATGTAAATGGTACACCACAGGCTACCTGCAGTATTGTTTCTCCTTCTTCCATATATCCATCCAAAGGTTGTCTTTAAAAGATCGCTTTAAGCGATAAGACCGCCCATTGTGTCACCCCTTGTAAAATGTTTTACTATTGTTTTTTTGTAATTTGGTGTACATAATAAAGAGTATTCTATCTATCTATCTATCTATTCGGCACAAGGTCGAGTGCTTCGTGTTCTACGATCTTATTTAACTGGGAATGTAAGCGAACGCATAACAACCCATATTCAATGGCCTTCATCGTATTGTATCAGTTATCGCAAGATGTTTCCAATAAAGAAGATCAATGATAGCACGTGCTGTATTATAGCTACAAGGGGGAGTATCGTAACGCAGTCATGGCAGTGATCGATATTTTTATGGAAAATGTACCGAAGCCACCTCCGGCTATCCGACTGATAATGTTCCTAGTTCGTTAGCTGCGATTTGAGGCTAGGTTTATTGTAGGGATCAAGATATAGTCAAATGTCAACATGACTCACGTCGATCTGACTGTGGCACGTGTTTCCGACTAGCATTCCGCAGTGTTGTGTGTTCACAATGTTCACATCGCAGCCATTCATTACCCGTGCTCGTGGCTGTGCCTGCCCACAACGCAATCTATTTCGAGCGCGGGGGGCGCGGGCCGCGGCAGACGGGGGGGGGCTCACCACAATACCGTTTCGAGGGATGATTATTTCGAACTCCCGACCTATTGACCCCCAGCCACTGTTCCACAAACTGTCGCTTCAAACAATTCCTATTTAAAACTTTGCAATATCACAACGTTTATAGTTAATGAAATCTGTCAGTTTGTCGCGGCTTCGCAACTTAGATTAATGTTCTCACGACTTTTGTCTCGTCAAGTGAGAACGCGAACCTCAACCGAGTTGTGAGCACACAACAAACAAACATTACGAGAAAGTAATAACTTCGCGATGTATGATCTGAGCAGAATTACTTCTTCAACAGGACGTTAATGAGCTCATGTTATGAAAGTGCCGGAAGTAGGTTACCCTGACCTACCACAACACTGATTGAAATCACCTCTGGCATTCGTATTGGTGTAATGTGGCGCGTTGCCAGCCGCGGTGCGCGGTGCGCGGTGTACGAGTGTATCCGCTGAATCTTAACGATCACCCTTTCCTTGTTCAGCAGCGAGATAAACAAAACAGCTCAAATTAAAACTTCTGGATGTTCCAAACTTTAAATATGCTAAATATTTAATTTCAATTTCATATGCTAAATATTTAATTATTTAACATTGTGAATGTGAGGATCATGTGGGTCTTTCTTGAATTTTAACGATTGTCTGGCAGTTTGAGTACTATAAGCGACCCACCCAAATGTCCTTTCTTTGGTACTGTTCGTCGTGACGTTGAGCTCCTTGCGTTATAAGTTGAGCTCCACGATAACTGACAAATGCTTGCACTGACTGGACGAGTCCACTCAAATCTGTGTGGTGATTTCTTCAAAAGACCATCTCAGACACTAATCTGCATAGTCTTCATGTATTTTATTATTTTTATATTGTGAAAGTGAGGACCGTGTGGGTTTTTATGTAATTTTAACGATTGTCTGGCAGTTTGAGTATTCTATGCGACCCACCCAAATGTCCTTTCTTTGGTATTGTTCGTCGTGACGTTGAGCTTCTTGAGTTATAAGTCGAGCTCCACGATAACTGACAAATGCTTGCACTGACTGGACGGGTCCACTCAAATCTGTGTGGTGCTTTCTTCAAAAGACCATCTCAGACGCTAATTTGCATAGTCTTCATGTGTGTATTATACCAAGATTATGTCTGTACCTTGAACATATTGTAAACCCAAACGATTTTAAAAGAGTGTCCATGAAGTTTCTTGCCATTCTTCTCATGAGACCAACGCTTTGGAATGGGCAACTACAGTACAATCACGAGTTATTATGCCTTGTGACTGGGACTGTAGCTTAGTTTATTTAGCTTCAGTAGTTTACTGCCGCACTCGGAGAGCTTCAGTGGTTGCTTGGGACGTCGCTTGGTAAAGGTTTTTGGCAGTTTTGTCATACAAAAGTATGTCAAGCCTTTGCTGGGTGGCGGCTTGAGTAATCGTTGGATATCTCTGAGTGCCGCAGTTAGTTTAATTCGACTATTCAAAAGTGCCTGTAACGGCCTACTTGAAATAAATGCTTTGAATTTTGAATTTTTTGAATTTTGAAACCTGACTGCAGAAAGTTAGTGTGACATGCATGTAGTTCTTACTGCATGCGACTGCAGGTTGATGATCTAACTCACTGCAGTCTATTAGTTCTAATCACATCACCAAGCAGCTGAAAATAAATAAATAAATGACGCGACTACGAAATTATAGTTTTAGGAAGCGCACTGTAGCTTGTATTTGTGTTTACGAGCGCGACATAGCCGTCACGCGTCAGTGTGGGCTCTGGGTCAGCGGCGCTCGATAACTTAACACTCATATAACAATTTATTTACTTTGACCGCACTTCCTAATTTGAACGTTTCGTTTTAGTCTTTAAATTGTGGAGAGTGGGAGAACTACTCCATTTGCAACCGAGTAGATTTTTTTTTTTTAAACGTTGCCCCACACTAGGAATTTCTCCTGTATCGTGGGTGCGTTTACAAACATTGAAACTCACATACACAAATACCCAGACCCGGAACAACTAAATGTAGGCTATACACATATTTGTTTCGTGCGGGGATCGAACCCGCGACACGCAGCGCAGCAGTCCAATCGCTCAGCCACTGCGCCAACCGTGCCGTCAATTTATTTATTACGCTACTCTACAAGCGATCACTGGACGCTATGAGATGGCAATGTGACTGTTGTGTATATATAGGTACCTGTTATATGAGCCAACGTACACTCACACACATGTGCCTGTACTGCCGGGTACTGGTTGTTTCATGCTTGCCAATAACTTGGAGTTCATCACACAGAGCATTGCGAGAATAAGGCAAACTAGTTTAATAGCTGTCAGGAAGCAGATATGAGACCGAACGCCACATTGTCACAGCGCGAATCGCGAGCTTTAGTAACTAAACTCAACTAAGTTCAATTCAATTCAATTCAATCAGTTTATTGCATACATGTTGTACATGAGATAGAATTTTTGTAAAAGTATCAAACATGCACCCTGTAAGGGCACTGCAAAACATACAAATAAAAATAAAATCAAATTAATAACATTTCAAATCATACTAAAAATTTACAAAATTATTATTAAGTACCTACATATTATTATAAAATTAAGAAAGTATTATTGTCAAATCAAATCAAATTATGTCAAAGAAAAAAATAAAGAAATATAAATGTCAAAATACCTAAAGTTACAAGTTAAAATGTCAGTCGTACACAGTAACACAGCCAAAAATTAAAACTAAATTATACATGAAAACCAAAATAATTATTTTAAACTCACAAAACAATAACATACAATATTATTTATTATATTTAATTAAAATCTATCATTGAGGTATTCATTAACATTATAATAGCTTTTGTTTAACAAAAGTTGAAAGTTGCAAGTTTGATCGTGAATTCGTTGATACAAAATAATTTATCACTGGATTCAAGTTCTAACAGGTTTAGAGCGTTCACCGTGACACTTGGAGAACAACAAAATTAACTTTTTACGGCTATTCTCCGATTAGCAAGTTTTACGTGGTCCGGGCTTGCGTAATCCGTAATATTATCATATTCAATCATGATTTTTTTTATATGTTAGATAGCATTCGTATCTAGCTGTACACAACAACTTTGGCTTCTGTTTTAAGTAGTTAAGACTTAATTAATTTATCTAATGTTCAAAGAACCTCTGTTCTCTAATTACCGTGGCGTGTCCGCACACCAACTTAATGTTAAAACTTGCTTGTAATTTTAATAACGTACAGATTTACTTAGATCCATTCAACGTTTTAAACGGTATTAAGTCATGTATATCGCATAACAAAATATGGACTCAATAGAACCAGTCTATAAATAATTATGATTAAGTAACCGAATGTCCAATCGAAAGTTATAATTGCCGTGACATTGTCTGTTCTCGGGTGCACATCCCTAATTAACAGTATTTGGCACATCACTACCGTACGTATCGCGTCTCCTCAGTGTGGTCTACTAGACCAGTGCCGAAGCCTTCAAAAATGGTAAAAAATGAAAAAAAATTACAGTAGGATGAAACCCAATGGAAAAAGTAGAGAATATAACAAAAATTAAAGGAAAAATAAATTACGGTCGATCTGAGGTCGGGAAGTGGGGGTGGGGGGTTTTTAAGGGGGGAAAGCGGTTTATCTCGATTTCCGGCAAAACTACAAGTCCTATGGAAAAAAGTTAAATGGCAAAGTTGTAGAGAATAAAAAACCTACAACTTTGACTTTAAAACACTTTTTTCACATAACCTCAAAATTTAGGTGAAAAATTAAAAAAACCAAGTTTTTGGTTTTTTATTTATTCCCCTCAAGTTAAAGGGGAAAATATACAAGTCCGTGATTAGGCCTGTCGTACTGTATGGATCGGAATGTTGGGCTGTGAAGAAGATGGATGAAAAAAGGTTGCATGTTGCGGAGATGAGAATGTTGAGGTGGATGTGTGGTGTGACCAGAATGGATAAAGTAAGGAACGAGTATATCAGAGGAAGTTTAAAAGTTGCGCCAATTACAGAAAAGTTAAAAGGGAATCGACTGTCGTGGTATGGGCATGTGATGAGGAGGGATGAATCGCATGTGACTAAAAAAGTTATGAATATAAATGTGGATGGATGGAGAGGGAGAGGAAGACCAAATAAAAGATGGATGGAGTGTGTGAGGGGTGATATGAAGGAAAAAGGAATAAATGATAACGTGACGACTAACAGGGCAGAATGGAAGAAAACAACATGTTGCGCCGACCCCAAATGACATGGGATAAGGGCAGGAAGGAAGAAGAAGAAGATTTATCGGGGGGCACGGCAGTGGCCCCGCCGAGTCGAGCGCGAAGCAAACACTACCGTACCATACCATCCTTTACTGGAACCATTTCGCCGCATTTTCAGGCCCCTATTTGAGAACCTCTGGATAAGACCAGAACGCTGAAATTTTCGTCATCTAGTAAGCTTTACAATCACACTTAAAATAAAAAGTTTCAAGTCTGTAGGTCATTTAGTTCCGAAGTTAAGCGAAAGCAAAGTTTCGCATTTATGAAACTCACTCACTCACTCACTCATGATCATCAAAATAGAACTAGTACTTCCCATAAATTCAGAGAGCTGAAATTTGGTACAGAGTTAGGGTTTAATGGCCACATAAAGGGAAAATTATAAAAACTAGGATAATCGAAAAAAATGTATAAAAAAAAACTACTTAAAAAAAATTGTTTTCAACAAGAAAATAAATCAATATGCCCACGTTTCTACAAAAAGAAGTGAAATCCCAACAAAACATTCTTTAAAAAACTAGCCAAGTCTCGATGGAGCTGCTTGTTTATCTCTAAAAAGTAATGAAATCTAGACAAAGTCGTGCCAAGTCTAAGGTTCCTTATTGCAATTTCTTTATTATTATAGTTAATGTTGTGTGACTTGGCCGTTGTTCGTTTCGTTTAGTTCTGCAACTTTTTCTTCTTGGCGTCCAATTACCAATACCAGTATGGGTTATTATCTCGCTTAACAATCATAGGTAGTTACAACAGATATAACATTACGTATAAACTAAATTGACTTGTACCCACTAACATAAGTCTATAGAATGTTCAACGGCCAAGACACACAACATTAACTATAATAATAAAGAAATCGCATTATGGAACCTTAGACTTGGCACGACTTTGTCTAGATTTCATTACTTTTTAGAGATAAACAAGCAGCTCCATCGAGACTTGGCTAGTTTTTTACAGAATGTTTTGTTGGGATATCTTTTTCAAAAAAAAAATTTTTTCTACGAAATTTGTTGAAAACTTACCTTATTATGTCCCAAATACACTGTAATTTATTTGATTTAAAATATTTATTTTTCACCTTATTATTGACTTAGTATCGAAAAATCAGCCATATTTTCAATCGAAAATTCTGACGTCAAAATATCATCTTTTTTTAAAAAGTCGGTGGGCGTTGTGTTCCTTATAATCTCTACTTTCTGATGATGTATAAAAAATATACATTGCAATGGTAAATTTTCTCAGAAAAAGCAAAATCAGCTGCTACGAAATAACAGGTAGTAAGGGCCAAACCCTCCTAGCCCCTTCCCCACTTCTCTGTGAAATACCTTTTGATGGGCCAAAATTTTCCGTAGGTCTCCACGATTTATAAATTATCTTAAAATAACAATAAATAGGCATAAAACAGCAATAAATACGCTTATAATTTCTTGTCTAGGCCTTATTTGGTAGTGGGTATTTATTTTGCAGCAGCTGATTTTGCATTTTCTGAGAAAATTTACCATTGCAATGTATATTTTTTATACATCATCAGAAAGTAGAGATTATAAGGAACACAAAGCCCACCAACTTTTTAAAAAAGCTGATATTTTGACGTCAGAATTTTCGATTGAAAATATGGCTGATTTTTCGATACTAAGTCATAAGGTGAAAGATAAATATTTTTAATAAAAAAAAATTACAGTGTATTTATGGCATAAAAAGGTAAGTTTTCACTAAATTTTGTGGAAAAAAAAATGTTTTTTGTCAAAGATAAAAATTAAAAACCAGAAACTTGGTTAGTTGAATTTTTCGCATACCTACATTTTGAGGTTATGTGAAAAAAGTGTTAAAATCAAAGTTGTAGATCTTTTTATTCTCTACAACTTTGCCATTTAACTTTTTTCCATAGGACTTGTAGTTTTGCCGGAAATCGAGATAAACCGCTTTCCCCCCTTAAACCCCCCCCCCCCCACCCCCACTTCCCGAACTCGGATCGACCGTAATTTATTTTTCCTTTCATTTTGATCATATTCCCCTTCTTTTATAATGGGTTTCATCCTACTGTAATTTTTTTTGGTTTCAAAAATTATCGACCCTGGTCTATACAGCCCATCAGCAGTTGCAGATCTCTAACGTTAGTGTACCGCCAATGAAGCACGTGAGTATATAATTACCGTACCCATGGTTAAAAACTTTTTTTTTATTTCTCTACATCGGGAGAGTGATTATTTAGTTATCTGTGATGAGTTTTTACCTTAGCTTATTTATTTATTTATTTTTATCTCACGACTATCTTTACGGGGTATGCCCTAATGCGTTAGTGGCTTACTTCGATGTGCCTCGCTGGCAATCCTTAGCTACAGTCGGTGCCGGGTCCCCACTCCCGAGTCCCGGCAACAACTCATAAAGTCAGCTATAATAAACAACACAATTAGACGCAGAGATGATTTATCTGTTCGCCGACAGAGGGCGCCGCTGAGTGCTACCTGGACCAGCTCGATACCGTAGTGTACACTTATAGCTATACATCTGCGCGACAATAAGACCAGTCTTTTAAGTCAATTTATTAACACTTTACTTTTTTAATAATGTTATGCTAGAGTTCTTATTTAATTTACTCTCACAGGTACCGAGACACAGGCGTCGAGATAGAACGTGATGTAGCAACATTTTGAGCAACATCTAGTTCGTAGATAAATAATCTGTCGTTTTACTTCAAAGACACTGGAAACGGACACTGCTCTCGCTAGGAAACCTAACATAAAACCACGCTCTGTAGTCTCGAAGGGATAGGCAGGGCAGATGTGTGCCTCACAAGTACATTCACATTCCGCCAGTTGTGTTTAAATCCGGTGTAATAAGGAGCGTACCATCAACCGGGTACAGATCCAGGCGCCGTGGCTGCTACTGAAAAAATCGAAATGAAATTCACTTTATCCGACCCGACAATCAAACCCAGGACCTCATGCTCACCAGACTACTCACGACTACTCGGCCAACTACACACATGACTTAGTGATTAACGTGTGTTTGCGTCTTGTTGGTAATGTTTTGGTAAACGATTGTTAATTGCTGCAAACTTTACTGATGATGAGGCCTCTGACGTGAGACAACAAGCGAAATAAATCGGATCGATGCCGCGATGCCAGCTCAAGTACGCGGAGAGGCCGAGGAGTGCACTCCAGCTCCGAGCGGCGCTACAGCGGGAGGGAAAAGCACTCCCACTGCGAGCGGCACTCCACTGACGGCTCCCTTTATTACAAGTGCCACAATGAGCCGATTAAGATTATGTAAATGTGTCTGGAACAGTATGTATTAACTAAAGACGCGCCTCTGCGTCGCACATGCAATCTATTCCTACTTATGTGGCGACATGTCAAAAAAAATGTTCATCCCAGCCATAATATATATAAACTATGGAAGTGAATATTACAAAGATAAGCCGAAAGGTACTCATTCTCTCGATCATTGCGATAATTTTTTTACACCTCCTGCGATGATAAGAGTGAGGGCTGGTAGAGGCTTGCTCATCATCAAGCACGGCCGAGGTACACCCGAGCGGTGTGAGCTCATGGCGTCAAAGACACGACGCTCAGCGCCGTCGCCTCGCGCGACTACAAACAGATTGTTTGTGTCTAAATAGAGATTTCTCAGTAATTGAGTGTAATCTCGTCGAAACGCTTTGAAATGTTAATTATGACGAGATCCGTCTCTTTATTACTTTATCCGTTGGAAAGCCCCGAACAAACGAGCCGCGCTACATTTGTTTTGTGATTCTTGTGTGTTTATGAAATGTATATATCAATGAGCATCTGAACACGTGCGCATAAATCCACATCAATCTATGATCAGTACGTATTCAAATGAACTAATTGTGATGCTCACGGGCTCCATATCAGCATCTGTCTGAAGTCTAACAATAAATAACATGCATCGTAAAACTTTTAGGGTTAATAATATACGACGACACATCCCAGGCAACGGTCCCCGGACAGCATATGTCGGAAAGTTTCCAACGAAAATAATAATAATTTATTGTAATGGGCGCGTCGAAAGCGAGTGACCGCAGCCGACCCGCCGCTGCCCCGCAGACGCCCTGCCGCCGCCACGTCACCGCCACGCAGCCGTCCGCAACGCACATAAATGCACCAACATTTCGGAAACACGTCCCACTCAATAGATGAGCATATGCAGAAGGATAACTTTAATGATATTAATTTTTAAAGAATAAACCGGTGAAATTAATAACCGTTCTGCACACTGAACACAGATTCATCAAACCTAAAATGCTACAACTCATTTTCGTACCACCTGATACTTGCTATAAGCCCATATCCACAGTTAATTGGAATTTCGGAGTTTGGAAGTTGGTCCTGTGCCTGATCTCTCTCCGGTCGTGTCGGATTGCCGTCCCATCGAACTATGAGAGAAAAGGAACAGAGAGTGCTACTGTGCCTGCGCACACACTTGTGCGCAATGATATTTCCCGCGCCGATGACTTATATCCGCTATGATCCGCCGTGACCGTAGTCAGGAGTACTATTATATCACAGTTTCGTTGCACATGCTACGTGCTACATCATAGTTTAGATTTCAGTTCGTAGAACATGCTACGAGCTACATCACAATTTCGTAGCTCGTGCTACGAGCTACAGCACAGATCGTAGCACATGCTACGAGCTACATCACAATTTCGTAGCTCGTGCTACGAGCTACAGCACAGATCGTAGCACATGCTACGAGCTACATCACAATTTCGTAGCTCATGCTACGAGCTACATCACAGTTCGTAGCACATGCTACGTGCTACATCGCAATTTCGTAGCTCATGTTTCGAGCTACATCATTCTCAGTTCGTAGAACATGCTACGAGCTACATCACAATTTTGTAGCTCATGCTACGAGCTACATCACAGTTCGTAGCACATACTACGTGCTACATTTCAGTTCGTAGCACATACTACGTGCTACTTTATAATATCGTAGCTAATGCTACGAGCTACATCACAGATCGTAGCTAATGACTGGCCTGTTGGTCTAGTGGTTAGTGACCCTAACTGCTATGCCGGAGGTCGTGGGTTCGATTCCCACCCAGGACAAATGTTTGTGTGATGAGCACGATCATTTGTTCTGTGTCTGGGTGTAATTTATCTATAACATGTATGTATTTAGAAATATATAAGTATGTTTATCAGTTGTCTAGTACCCATAACACAAGCTCTGCTTAGCTTGGGACTAGATGGCGCTGTGTGATAGTTGTGGAATATTATTATTATTTCCTTTATTTATCTTTAAACAAACTTAATACATTTTTAAATATTTCTCATAAAAACAATAAAAAAAAACATTTAAAAATATAAAAAATTATTATTATTATTAATGCTACGTGCTACATCGCAATTTCGTAGCTCATGCTACGAGCTACATCACAGTTCGTAGCACATGCTACGTGCTATATCACAATTTCGTAGCTCATGCTACGAGCTACATCACAGTTCGTAGCACATGCTACGTGCTACAGCACTGTTTCGTAGCTCATGCTACGAGCTACATCACAGTTCGTAGCTCATGCTACGAGCTACATCACAGTTTCGTAGGTCATGCTACGTGCTACACAGTAGCGTAGAGCTGCTACGTTTTTCATCACTGTTGCGTAGCACTGCTACGTGCAAGAACACATAGTTCCATAGTATTACGAGCTGCTACGTCGTAGTGGGGGTAGCACCAGCGCATAGCGTAGAACTTGATCTTCTGTAGTGTGTCTACGAGGTACATACATCGTGTGAACGGTATAACACTTGGAGTGGCCTGTTCAAACAAACGCTTAGGCGCGACTGTTATTATAAGGACGTAAATGAAGCAAAGCCGCGATGGGGACAAGCGAGCCGCGTGTACCGACCGGTGCCCGCAATGCCCGTGTGCTACTATCACTCACTGCAAGGAAGCTCACACTCTGCAAGTGCGCGGAGGTTTAACTTATCATACAAAACTGTACTTCTATAACACCAACTCTCTTTCATTTTCACGACTCAAAATTCAATACATTCTTGCATGAATTGTATTAGCTATTTTATTTTCGGATTGTATTTCCAACTAATTAGCACATAAATAAATCCTCAACTGTTTATACCGAAACACCCACATGATGTCACTCACATTTGCTCTTCAAACAAACAAGCACATACATAAAGTTGTTCAACTTGTGTTGAACACGTGTACTAAGTAACGTTAGTGGCTGTGTGGTGGGGCACAGGCGGGGCACACGCCACACGCCACATGCCACACGCCACGCGCCACATTCCACAAGCCACCCTCACAAGGAGTTCGGTAACGCAATTTAAGCTACTCGGCAACTCCTTATCTGCCGGAAGTGTGCCATCGATCGCGTCGGATATGTGTCACTATACCCAGTCTACCCACCCCCTCGCGTGTGGATAGCGCAACGATGTCATGAACACGGGGACTCGGGGAGGCTGATGACTGATAACAGTGATAACACCAGACATACTCGCACGTGACACACTTCACTTCTTACAATACGATAGCAATTTGTAACACTTGTACCTCAATTTGTCTCAATTTCTAAACGACGTTATACAACGTATTTCTTGCAGGACGTCATTGTATGGTTAAAATAATTTAAGCGAGCAAAATAATGTTCTACCGAATTTCAGTATTTTTTTGAGTTACTTCAATTTTTTTTTGGATATTCCGAATTGACGTCATTTGAAGCCAATTAAAAATGATTCACGGCGCGACGGTACTGAAATTTAAGTTATTATTATTCTTGATGCCGTAGCAGACCTTTGTTAATAAGTTAATTTAAATATGTAGTTAGCTCTAGACGTGAAGACTTGTGATTATTATACTGTTATTGGTCAATATTGTATCTAGCTGTAAGTCTTCCAAAGTCTTTAAATAAATAAATAATGTATAAAACATTTAGTTTTTTAACTTTTGTTATCACTCATAAAATCATACTCAAGTAATATACAAATTACTTGGAAAATATTGTGACGGAAAGGATGTGCGTGGCGCTGGTTATATAAATAAGACCACGCAACCTGGTCAACATAAAAATATTTTAAATCAAATACACCGTAAACATGTAACGTACAACATTACAATATCCTAGGTATAGCAGTTGCTCCGTAATGGCGCAATCGCCAGTCGGTAGTACTACGAGCGACTCACGGTGCGACATCCACGTCGCGCGTCGTCAGGAGACATAAACGTACGTACAAACATCCTGTTTGCGCGCACTCACATGTACTCGCTACGCACTGCGAGTATAATCTCTGTTCGTGACGTCACGCGCGAACATGTTTGTTGGTTCAATCAAGTCACGCCGCTTCTCTTCATTTCCTTAAGTTATAAGTTATGAGGTCACGATGGATAATAAATCAAACAGAATGGGAGCAGAGATTCTATTCATGAACACGAAACAGGTCAATAATGCGTATAGATATTGTGTGAGTTGTATGTTGAGACAAAACCCGACCAGCTACGGGTTCATTCTGTACTGTTACAAAAGATGAGTCTGTTCAGTTCCTTCAGCGCAGAGTGCATCTAAACAAAGCAATGCGAATGATAATTAATCGCTCGAGAGCGGTCGGCGCCCGAGTGGCGCGGGGAGGTGCGGCGCGGCGCGGGGCGGGTGGAGTCGGCGCGACATCCGCGCGTCAAGTGCCGAGCGGAGCCACAACTTGCAGATATGCAAAACTAATCTCCGACAACTGATACCGATATTCCGACTTCCAATCGGTAATTTGATTTAACTGCGCTCCGGTCCAAAGCGCTCTCGTGCCGCGTCGCGCCGCTTCGCCGCACCGCTGCCGCGCTGCATTTGCGCAGCCGCTTCAGAAGTTCAGACGTAATATCTTCATAATTATATAAACTTTAAGTATTTTGCTGTTGATTTTCCTAAACTCTGATAGTTTAATAATTATTGTGAGACATATAGGACTCATCAGTTTATGTTTCGCATGATTCAAATGCGTCGCTTCGTGGTTGAGACACGCTCGCACGAAGTTCGCTTAACTCAGGCACCTCGCGTTATCTCACCTAACTACATACCCAGTGTCACAGCATCGTTTCACTAACACCACACAACACACACCGCCCGCCGTCACCCGAGCACAGCCCGGCTATGTATCCACATAATGATATTTCATATTTACATTTATATTATGCAGTAAATAGGCTTTTTACATTCATGAGAGGATGGTCGAGTGAGAGTTCGTTAATATTGTTTACTGAGTAAACATATGCTCCGCGACACGCTGACAGAGTGTCGACGCAGCAGATTGATCAGCGCCGCGTGTTTATCAACCGAATTGCGAATTGCTTGAAAATAATAAATAGCAACCATTTTAGTAGATGACTCAAATAGATACTAACACATTGGACAAACTAGTAATAGGCGGAAATGAGAGTGAAGAGTGGGCAACCTGAGCTCACCCAGATTTGAACGTACTTGAAGACAGATAGGTGCGTTTAACGGAATATGCAAAACGTAGAGGAGCGCTCTGTAGGGAACCTCATTTTTGCCTATATTACAGAGATCCTATGAATTGGATGAGACTCGCACGCGTCACATTTAGCGCCGACATGACGTCTGCTGCAGCTGAGAGTTCTCTGCTCACAAAATATATCAACCTTTAGCACTAAGGGCAAACTTCAACTATGACACTGAACGTGAAACATGTTTTAAATATTATTGTGGAACTACTAAATAGAATGTAAAAAAGGCGGTACTCATTCCTGAGCCGAGAGCTCGAGGCGTTGTGTTGTACAGCATGGAATAGGACCGTAATCAATCTTATAGGGATCAAAGCCGCCATCGCTGCATTAATAGCTCAATGTATTTACAACTACTAATACAAACGTCATCATGAATACATAAACTAAACCATGGCAACGTATTATGTTATCTCTGGTGTGCTGGTTATGCTGTAGGTAAATTATTGATGTGTCATTTCGAAGTAGAATACAATAGTGAGTACGTAATAATTTCAAGGCAGATATTCACAAGTCGCTGTTCCTGACAGCTCAATATGAAACGTAACAAAGAAACGCGCTCGCCTCACTGTAGCTGAAGCGGACACAATCCTGAAGGAAATGTTCGAGCGCGCGCCCCCCTGCCCGCCTGCCACTCCTTACATTTATTATTTATTCCTAAAGGAGTTCATTGTTTTTAAACTTTATAGAGGTGGGGACGAAATGTAGTTCCATAATAATGATGTTAACCGTCTAAAGTTTTGAGAACGCCCGAGTAAATGCAGATTATCCCCATTGTAGCTTTGGCAAAGTTTATCCTGCCCTGGGAGATAAACAACAATGGAACGAAACAGAAAGCAGTGTTGTGCCCGAGCCGGGCCGGGCCGGACCGGGCCGTGCCGGGCCGGGCCGGACCGGGCCGGGCTTGACTAACTACTGGCTCGGGCGCACTACGTTATCAAGGTGTGTCGCCAAAACAAGTCGCTTTCACTTCTTGTTGCAGGTTTATAAACTTAGAACAGTCACTTATTACTAATGTAGCAACATCAGTACCCTATCTAATAAGTAACAGTTCATCTTTTTAGAAGGATGTACACTTATTGGTGAGGCGTTTCAGTTGCGTGGTACTCAGTCAGTGTGCGTGTATGACAGATATTATGTGAACGAAGCAAAAGTAGGATGTAAGGATCATAGCAGATGGCCTTCTGCGGTTTTTTCTTAAAAATCAAACTCACTCCTTTTTAACCGACTTCCCAAAAAGGAGGAGGTTCTCAATTCGATCGGTATTTTTTTTATGTATGTACACCGATTACGCTGCGATTTATGATCCGATTTACGTGATTCTTTTTTAGTTTGATGCGGAATTGTTGCCATTTGGTCCCATAAAAATTTAGCATGGTTTGGCCCAGTACTTTTCATTTTATGACCATTTTTTTATAATTTATGAACATTTTTCGTTCGTTTTTTTTTTCCACGGGGTTCCATGAGTTATTTACCTATCTATGTAGCTATGCGGCATGGTCAATCATAAAAAATAACTCCAACAAACCAAATAACAACAACTACTTACATGAATTAATAACCTGTGGAAAAAAAATTACTAATCCTTATGACATATGTAACCAATTTAATGACTATTTTATCGAACTGACACAAAAATCTAACAATAATAATTATAACTTAGATAACATTGACATTGACAATAACCCAAATACTTTATTTTTGACTCCTGTAAATGAAATTGACATTATTAAATTAATTAATTTATTAAATAACACCAATTCTACTGGACATGACGAAGTAACCACTACAATAATTAAATTAAGTGCAAAAATTATAGCATCCCCACTTGCTTACCTAATAAATCTCTCATTTGAAGAAGGTATTTTCCCAATGAAACTTAAAGAGTCTATAATTAAATCATTATACAAAAAGGGTAACTGTTCTGATATGGGTAATTATAGGCCCATCACACTGATTCCAATCTTTGCTAAGATTTTTGAAAAAGCAATGCATGACAAAATAAATAGCTTTGTAACTAAATATAACTTGATTGTGGAGACTCAGTTTGGCTTTAGAAAAAACTTTTCAACAACTCTAGCCTGTTTCTCCTTAGTCAGATTAATCACTGAGGCTCTTAATAAAAAAATGTCTGCACTGTCGGTATTCCTAGACATGAGCAAGGCATTTGATTTTGTCTCACATAAACGACTACTCTACAAACTGGAGAAGTATGGAATAAGAGGCAAGGCGCACGATTGGCTCAAAAGCTATTTGTCTGATCGCCAACAGAGAACTGTTATTTCTAGAGTAGAAAAAAAATACTAGTAAAACATATTGCTCAGAATTAAAAATTAATCCTTCTGGCGTTCCACAGGGAAGCATACTAGGTCCGCCACTATTTTTATTATATATAAATGACCTCATAAAATGCCTAAAATGTGAATGTATTCAATTTGCTGACGATACAACATTGACGATAAAATGTTCCAACAAAACTGACATAGAAATTGACACTAATATTGAATTAACTAATGTAATAAACTGGTTAGCGGACAATAATCTTCATGTTAATGTTAATAAAACCAAAGTAGTACAATTTCAAACAAGCAACTTGTCAGCTACACCAACAATAATTCGACATGACACTACAATTTTACAACCAGAACCATCGGCTTTATTTTTGGGTATAATAATTGACAACAAACTGAATTGGAAGGAACATGTGGAAAGAGTATGCAGTAAGCTTGATAAGTTTGTATATGCTCTTCGCAAGTTGAGACTAGTGTCCAGTAAAAAACAGTCCTAAATGCATATCATGGTTATGTTTCATCAGTATTACGTTACGGTTTAGTTATATGGGGTAATTCAGTGGACGTGGACAGAGCGTTTAAAGTACAAAAAAAGTGTATCCGAGCCATGAGTGGAGCAGAATATTTAGACCATTGCAGACCATTATTTAAAGAATTAAAAATTCTCCCACTCCCGTGTCTGTATATTTTTGAGGTTTGTTTATTTGTTAAAAAATACCCTCATTTATTTTCATTGAATGAACAAGTCTCGGAAAGATTGAATAAAAAAAATGCTGGCAAACTGTTAGTTCCTCCTCAGAGACCGCATCTCTATAGTAGAAATGCCAGTTGTATGACGATAAAAATTTATAATAAATTACCATCTGCGTTCAGAATGTTACCAATAGATAAATTTAAATGTAAAATGTTTGCTTGGCTATTGGAGATGTGCTTTTATTCAGTTAATGAATTTTTAAATCATAATTTTTGACATTGTAATGAATATTCTATGTTATTAGTATTTTGGTAAAATATCTATAATTATTACTTTACAAAACTACTACTATTACTTTACTTTTTAGCTTATATTTTCTGACATTGCAATTAATCTTAATTTGACTTTAGAACTTGTATTTTGGACATAACAAATTATTCTTTATTTTACTTTTTGACATTTTAATTAATTTAGTGATGATTTGAATTTTGAATGTGCTTAACTTTTTTTTTTATATTTCTACGCCAGCAATGGTAGTATATGTGGAACATTATTAGTGTAAGACCTCAAAATACCATATACTTGGAAATAAATACATTATTATTATTATTATTATGTATGAAGAGCGCGTGCCAAGTTCAATGAAAATGATCGTAGATAACATAACATTCTTCTTAAAAACCTAAGAAATTATTAGAACGTATCGGTGAGTAGGTTTTGCATTATGTAGGTAGGTAGCATCAACATAAATCTGGAAGGTGCAATTAACTTTTAAACAATCTGAGATTCTTTTATAAAGCCATTCATATTCCGTTTCTTTTCTTTTATAAAACAAATATTAAAAATACCTTTCATGAAGAAAGTTTTTCTGGTAAACAATCGAAAAAACAAAAGAATTCCTTAGCTCAGGGTGTTTTGGAATTTTTATTAATAAAAATAATATATCTTCAGTTCTTAGTACTTAGAGGAGTCGATCCCGAGATCTCGAATTCCGTCGTATTTTAATCCCGGAATTTATGGGATTAAATTAATCAAATGTAGTAAAAAACTTATAAAGCAATTCAAAAACTGACTCGCAAGGTTGTCGACATGTAGGAAGTGAGTACCGCAGTGCCGATAGTCGTGTTATCTGAGAAGGCTCTCGCTTGGCAGCTGAATCAAGGCCTTCAGGAAACAATCTTTCTGGACACGGGGAGTATTTTTAGGAGGTTCCTCACTCAAGAGCCCTAGCCACCGGTAGCTCGAACCCTGTTCCCAATGCCGATGGGCTACAATTTTTATATATTTTTTTAATAATTTTATAAAAATATAAAAATATTTTGAAATGAATAAACGAAATAGTAATATCGACGGGGAAGTGCCAACAACTCCTAACTTATTTTTTTTACGAAAACGACTTATGAATGCAGTTCGATAGAGAATGGAATTGCGCGTCTAGTGTTATATGAATTAAGTTGAAATTATCTAGGCACCGAAGAAACATCTCCTATGTTAAGGTCTAAAAGGTAACAAAAAACGGTTTTTTTCGCCTCATGTAAAGGTTTTTGTAAGTTAGGAGTTTTTGGCACTTCCCCGTCGATATAGTAAAATGACAATGAATAAAAAGACATGCAGATTGAACCTACGCTAACAAATAGCAAAACTGCGTTAATATTGAAACAAAAAAGCGTCAGCACGAAATAGAAAACAGCACGCCACGGAAAAACATAATAATGTTATAGAAACTGAGTTGTCTAAAATGACTAAACAGGAAATGAATCTGTTTGAGGCTAATTCCACGCGAGGCTATCATTTGAAAAAGACTTTAAAAGCATGATGATTCCTTCTAATTTCCATCGAACCTGAACACACTTTTTCAGTCTCTGCTTAGATGCGCAATAAATTGAGAAGCATGATTTTATTTTCGCAGTTTAAAAAAGTAATTCGTATAGAGTCTGTAAATGTAAAAATACGAGTTTTAACATTGATGTCACCTATGGCATTTAGTTTTTTGTTATGGGTTTAAAGAAATAATAATTATGTAAGTAACCCAATGAAGTAACCTTTGAAAGTTTAGTTGTTTATTAACCGACTTCTAAAAAAAGAAAGAGGTTCTCAATTCGAATGTTTGTTTTTTTTATGTTTGTTCGGGCATAACTCCGTCGCTTGCTAACCGATTTGAAAAAATCTTTTTTTATTAGAAAAGGTAAACTTCCCAAATGGTCCCATATTTTTTTTATTGAAATCGGACAAGCGGTTTTTGAAAAATCAACAAAACTCAAACAAAAGCTACATTGTCCACATTATGACCCATGAACACGTGAACTTACATGTGAACCACTAAAAAAAAGTTTTTTGAAAAATAAAAAGTTTTTTTTTAGAAGATGTTTGAAGTAGGTATGCTGTTGATAAACTGTCTTTCTGAAGACTTAAAGCTAAAATACATAACCAAATTATAATTTAATCAAAAACTGATTGTGGCTGGTATTTAAACCGGTTAAGGTACTGACGTTTCATTACGAATAGAATCCCGGGATGCCGGGATCAATTCCTCTACTAGTACTATCGTGTGTAAGTACAAGCACCCAGCACTGGAAGTTAGTGAGTGTCACCTCATAAATATAGGTAACAGCCGCACTCCATGGCACGCGCCAGGATAGATGGAACTTGTCTGCTCCATAAAACTTTGGAAATAATTGAGGTAGTGTTGCATCGCGGCAAATTGCCGCTCTGCGGACGGACCTCCGGTGCGATCTCATGGCGGCATGGAGACAGCGACTGTCGCAACCCAGCGCAGGGCACGCCACGATAGTGGCGGTAAGTCCCCTCTTTGAGGAGTGGCTGGAGAGGCGCCACGGCGCCCTCACCTACCGTCTGACGCAGGTCCTCACCGGACACGGGTGTTTCGGGAGGTACCTGTACCAAATCAGGCAGGAGGAAACGCCCGGATGTTTCCACTGCGAGGATCGACTGGAGGACACGTAGGAGCACACTGTGGAGGCGTAACGTGCCCTGCTTGGGCAGAGCCCCGACGTGTTCTCGTAGCGGCAATTGGCGGCGGCGACCTCTCGCGTCCGGCCCTGGTGCAAGCCATGGTCCGGGGCTAAGAGGAATGGGACGCCGTCGCCTCCTTCTGCGAAGCCAGTGATGCTAGCGAAGGAGGTGGCGGAACGAGAGAGGGAGAGAACCTTTCAACCTCTCAACGTCACGCGATGACCTCCGGCCACCGTAGACGCGGGCCTGTAGACGGTGAGTAACGGGCTAGCTCGCCGTCCGGCCGTCATCATGACGGCAACAGACCGTGTCGGCGGCGCGTACGTGTTCCACGCGCGCCTCAAAGAGATGTCAGCAATATGGAAGGGGGCGCAAGGGCCGAAGCCCGTCGGGGCTGTGGATTATCGAAAAGATAACGCGGCTCCGACACAAGGGCGAAGAAGGAACATGGGTTTGGTTTTTAGTCAGTAGAAGTCTGACACTCCTCCATTCGATGATTTTCCACCCACCAAAAAAAAAAAGGTAGTGTTGCATAGCTAGCAATTATTGTAAACAGTAGTGCCAACACGCTGCAACAAGTACAAAAAGAACATCACTTATTCTGCCAATTATAAAAGTTCTTGGAACAAAATATTAAACGCTTGAAACATCTGATTTGCAATTAAATTGCTGGCAGACGAGTGGAAGAGTAATCCACTTAGAAGTCTTTGTGCATATAGAGGGAGGACATAACGCAGACACGTGCAGAAGGTCTGTCATGCATGCACTAGCCCCGATGAGTGGGTGATGCGCACACGTGCCTTGTTACCAACATGTTGCGACAGTGTGCGCGGTATGACATGTCCCAAGCTGCCTCCACCTGAGACAGTGTTGTCGTGCAAGTTGGTTGCAAGGAGTGAGTCTTCTCCGCCTCGCCGGGCGTGTGAGGGGCGCCGGCCCGGCTAGCGCGCCTCCACTGTGTCAAGGCCCCGTTCAACACACCAGAAATACTCCACTAGAGAGATGCACCGTCTGAACACTCACTTAATATACTGTGCCATCACTTACACTATTTTATTATAAAAAAAACTGGTGTTTTACTTAACTTTCAATCCGTCTCGCCGGTAGGATTTTATATCAGGTTAATGACTTGAGAAGAGTCGATGGGAACCTTGTTATGAAAGATGCCATATACCCCACTTTCACACTCGAATGAAAATGTTTAGATCGCCCCGTATTTTCCGTTCATTGATAATAATCATCCATCGTCCCGTTCATCACAAAAAACAATATGTTCGAGAGTGGCGTGTCGTGCGGCACTGCGCACATAGCAGCGCCGAGCGGCGTCGCTCGCCCCCACGCGACACCACTACGAAGCGCTTCAGCTTCAGCTTTATTAATCATTAGCTCCACGCCATTGTCTTCGTGACACGATATTACAATACCAAAGATGGAACCCACTTGTAAATTTCTGTTCTAAATTAATGAAAGTTCATCCGGTTTCTGTCGATACCTAATATCTCTCCCGTCGTCCTCCGAAACTCCTAAGTACTGAAACGTGTCCAAATTTCCTAAACACGGCTTGAATCTACGATCGCCGATAGTGTACGAGGTCGCAGCTACATCAAGAGTCTCTCGGCGGGCCCGTTACCGGCACATAAACAGACTATAGAGCGAGCGGCAAGCAGGCGAGCGGTGCGAGACACATAGTCACGTTACAGCCCGTTAGAGGTTGCGATACGAGGAACTGGGATGTATCTGGGGCAGGTTATAACCGGGAGCTATTTAAACCGGCCACGGCCTTGAAGCCCGGCCAAAACCGTACGGGCGGCGCCGCCTGATCTAGCAAGCACTTATGCACATTGTTGGACGATACAAGACAAGCCTAAACCGCCCGTCACGTCAGCATTTGCTTATGAGACGCTACTTTAGGGAAAACGGATCTTTCTTATCTCGAACTTATTTACCGGGATAGGATTGTTGGGAGGTGATGTGTCCATATTATATCAACAGATAAATCTGCTCTCTGGTATAGTACGATGTCATCGTGTGACTTAATTTTACCTCCGTTCCTTCAAGTTGTTATTGTTTGCTTTGTTTGTATAATTCGTTTGAGAAGAAATCTTTTGGTAATTGAAAAGGGACTAAATATAAACGGATATTCACTATCCCATCCACGATTCGCTGACGACATCATATTATTCACCACAACAAAAGAGCAACTACAAAACATGCTCATATATATATATATACCTTGAAACAGAAAGCCGCAGGGAAGGTCTAACAATGAACAATCTCAAAACTAAAGCCATGACAAATACATCTGAAAACAACTAATCTCAACCACCGGCATACAAGAGTTGGGAATGCATGGAAATGTTACTGGCTGACTTCGTTAAAACAAAACTGTAACACCTGCCCGTTACCAGTCCTAACATAATAATGGCTGCCAAACTTGGGCACTCACGCGACGTTGCTCAGGAGCTGCAGAGTCTGCTGCTAGAACCGCTATTGTTTAGTACCGGACGCCGAGGATGGTCACCCGGTACTTGTGTTAAAATTGAGCTTTATGTGTATACTAGTAAGGTGTCGAATGTACAATGAAACACGTAAATACTGTATACTGATCTATTTGAACTAATTTGAACTAGTATTTTTGTTCTAGTATTTTTGTTCGGGTGCCGTCGAAGCAATCGGGCCCAAAGGGTACTCAGGACCCAAAGTACAAGGGCTGAACCGTTGTTGCGCGGGTCGGGCCGCCCCGCTCGCCGGACGCCGCGTCACGCCTTTGATGGCCCGATTGCTTCGACGGCACCCGGCGTCGTGACCGCTAGCGACGAGCGAACGAAACCAAATGAAGCAACTGCTATTACCCAAGCTAGCAATGACGCGTCAGCTGAGCGCGCGCGCGAGGACACGACCACCTCGGCGCGCCTGTGCGCCGTCTCTGTGACTCAGTTCGGTCACGCGACTGCGCAAGCGCGCGCCGCCAATCCAACTGTCGCTTCGCAGCGACAGACCGGCAGCATAACAACAAGCAACCGCTTCTCTTCGCTCCCCACCGAAGAGGAGCACAAAGACGAATTAGAAAGGAAAAAAGACGACGTCCAAGTGACTTTTACCTCACCCAAACCCAAGAAGAGAAAGAGAGGTGCTATTACCCCTAATTCAGCGGTGACCCAGCGCGAACCGACAGTGATCACATCATCTACTCACATCCCCGACATAATTATAACAGATGTCAAGAAAATCAACGATCCGGAATACCTTAACAAAATAAGAAAAACAACCACAGAGCATGGAGCAAGACACGCCATGGCTCGTAACAAAAGAACCATCACGATCCGAGTATACACTGCGGACATGAGGAAAACCATTATAGAAGAGTTGAAGAAACTTGACGACGGGCTCCGCTTCGTGGCACGCGTCCCTAAAGCTCAGCAGATCCATCAGACGAAGGTTGTGCTCAACACGAACATCTACGATGAGACGAATGAGGCATGCCTTGAGGAAATGGAGAGGTGCATCGGTGTGAGACCGATCAAAACGAGAACAATCAAAGGTAACTTACAATTATTTATTTTTGATGGTGCCCACTCATACGACGAAATCGCTACGCTTATGAAAACAACAAAACATGCGTACTTCGGGGCCTTCAGCATGAAGCCTCAGGAATACAAAGATGACCCCAGGAGAGTAGTACAATGTAAGAAATGTTTCCTCTTCACGCATTCGACTTCGGCGTGTCACGGTGAGAAGAAACATCCCACCTCCACAATTCAAAACGAAGAAGGCATGGATATTGAAATATGCACAGCATGCAAAAAACCGGGACATGGGGCCAACCAAGCCAAGTGCGAGAAGTTCCAGAAAGCAGTGGGCCGTCAATTGGCACAACACGAAGAAAAAGATAGGAAAAAAAGAGACGCAGCTGAACGCAGAGACGCAGCACTATCATACCGTCGCGAAAACGTATCGTACGCGAACATAACCTCTACTTCACAGTTTCCACCTCTGACTAAACAAGCGCCTCTATCACAACCACAGCACCAGCCACCAATGCAACCAAATGTACACAAACCAAACAAAGAAAATAGCATGGAGCCTCTAGGGCAAGAGCTACAAATAACTATGAAACAAATATTACACCAGCTACAGCTACAACACGAAATTCTCATAAAAATTCTCAACAAATAATCCGAGAAATCAATATCATAAGTTGCGCATACTACATCTCAATGCGCAAGGATTAAAAGGAAAATTTCTCGAGCTAAAATCCTTAGCTGACCGCTATAAACCACATATAATCGTAGTCAACGAGTGCCGGGTGGACTTTTCCAAAATCCGTATGAATCTCCGAAACTACGACAAGATCACGCACTCGATTGCGTCACATCTAACCACAGCTATGTATGTGATGCAAGGAATACGCTGGAGTCAGACCGACGTAACCCCAGGTACCGAAGAAAGAGACCGCCTCATCGAAGGCGTCGCTATTAACCTCAATTATGATCATCTAACCGGAGACTCATTAAAAATTAAGGGAATATACATACCGCATAGATCAGAACACTTCAACGCCGCAGCGCTTAATGATGAACTGGAAGACATCATAACCGAAGCTCCAAACATCACCATCGGGGACCTCAACCTTAAGATGACCGCACTCAACCAGACGAGAGATGAAGGGGCGGGTATACTCGTGCGCGACCTCTGTAGCTATAACGTCTGCACCATACACCACACGGGCCAACCCTCGCGACCTAACAGTGCAGGATATGGTATCCTCGATGCAGCCATCTTTTCGCACGACGCGCAAGCTTTCAACACTATTACATGCCGACAAATAACATCAGTTGGCTCCGATCATATGCCATGGCTATTAGACCTAAGCATAGTAGTGGACAGAGAGAAAACACTGGTGAGAAATACCCGCGCCATTGCAAATAACGAAAAAATCAGACGTCAATTCCAACAGACCCTATGGGATAAAACCAAGCACCTACCAAAAGAAATCACAACCGACGCAGAATGCGAGGAATATATATTACAACTAGAAAATGCCATCACAGAAACCTTGGATGAGTATGCACCACTACATGAAAACAACAGAAGAGACCAACTTCCAGGAGAAATTAATGAATTGATCGAGAAAAGAAACCAAGCAAAGTTTAGAGCATGGCGACTACGCTTCAACCAGGACAGAATAACGGAACAAAGAAGAACCCACAATCGTCTGAAACGCCAGGTCCAACAAGCACTCATGGAATATAACAACGAAAATTGGACGCGGATAATAAATGATCCACAGAACAACAGAGCCCAGATGTGGCGAATCCAACGTAACCTGAAAGCTCCAGTACAGAGACTCCCCTATATTGAGGGTTGCAATAGTGAGAAAGAAACCATCGACGCCTTGGTCGACGCAGCGATCGTCACAGAAGCCGAGATAAACAATGAAGATAAGAGCACCGAGAAGACCACACCGTTCCAGCCTCTCGACCCCACCTCAATAGAGGAAATCAGACTCGAGCTGAGACGCTTTAAAAATAAGAAGGCACCTGGCCCGGACAAAATCAAAGCAGATGCCCTAAAGCTCGGCGGGGACCCCTTTCTCATCAGGTACAAAGCGGTAGCTGACTACCTGCTACTGACAGGTTTTTATCCCAAGAGATGGAAAATCGGGGAGTGCATCTTCCTACATAAAGCAGGTAAGAATCACCAGGACGCCAAATCGTACCGACCCATCACACTCCTAAACATCATGGGTAAACTACATGAACGCCTGCTCCTATCGCGCCTGCGACAGACGGCCGACAGACTCCAACCGCCATTTCAACATGGCTTTACTAAGAAGAGAGGAACAGGCACACAGATCCTTCGTACCGGCAAGTTCATCACGGATGCGCTGGAAGCGAGGGAAAGTGTGGCCATGGTCTTGACGGATCTTTCGAAGGCCTTCGACTCAATAAATCATGAAGGTCTGACGAAGAAGCTTCAAACAGCTGATGTCCCGAACAACATCATCAAACTAGTAGAGAATTACCTGAGCGGTCGCAAAATTTACGGACGTTTCAGAACCACCAATGGTGACGAAAAACCGGTGCCACACGGGGTCCCTCAGGGCTCTATCCTGGGCCCGGTAATTTTTAACCTCTACGTACACGACGTTTGGGACCAACGGGACCATATCCGCGGACTCAAGCTCTCCCAATACGCTGATGACCTGTGCATCCTTAATAGGTCTCCCAACCCGAACAGCGCGACACACCGCGCAGGCTGGGCCGCTGACACCGTAATCGACTACTACCGTCGCTGGGGGCTGAAATGCAACGTAGACAAAACGGAGTGCGCTATGTTCACAAACAAAAGAAACTACCGCAGAACCATTCGCATCAAAGACGAGGTAGTCGAATATAAAAATAGCATAAAATATCTGGGCGTCCACTTGGATAAGACCATGACCATGGGCAAACAGACGGAGTACGTCGTGCAGAAGGCGCGACGAGCACGTGGCGCGCTAGCTCCTATCATAGGCTGGCACGCTAAGACGGATATGGCTGTGAAATTAGCTGTCATTCAGGCCTGCCTACTTCCTATATTGGATTATGGCGTGGTACAATTACTCTCGCGTTACAGTAGGAGCAACTTATTAAAAATTGAACGCCAATATCGAATGGCTCTTAAGACCAGCGGACAATTCCCAAGACGCCTAGAAACCTCACTACTCTGGGAAATGCTCGATTGGGATCCATGGCACCTCCGTGCACAAGACTTAAACGAGGACATGTTGCACCGACTCCGTGACCTGCACATCGAGGATCTAGAGACCCCTGGCGACGTCTACCTGGGATACGGACAGCACAACCCACTCCTAACTAATACTAGACTAGGTGAAATCGATTATGTACCAAAAAAAGACAGGAGTCGGCTGCTCAGCAAGCGAACAACCGCTCCACGTCCCCATAAATTGTAATTAGCTGTAAATAGGATAGGACAATAATAGAACAACAATATAAATTTATATAAATCTATTCTGTACACACTAACAAGCACACAGCACACACTACACGACACTTATACAGATCTCTCTTAGACAAACATAGGTAGACTGTAAGTAGCTGACACACCCACAGGCCGGATACACCACCGACCTATGGACATACTGTAACAAATAAACTAGGGAAATAAACATCTTCTATTCTATTCTATTCTAGTGTTTTTTGCTCTGAACTTGAACCCTAAAGACAGGGAGCCTAACTAAATGGTGGAGAATCTTAATAGCGACTTCTAATTCGACGTCAACGCCATCTAGTTAGGCAAAAAACAACTCTTGTAGGAGTTTGTTTTGACAGGTTGAACTAAGCTCTTGGTGAGCGGGTTTCTTACAAGCATGGTTTTGAACATACCGCCCACCAAGGACATTACTGAAGGAATGACCTTCATGAAATATATCCCGGATCTGACAATTTGATCTCAGGTTATGACTAAAATCTTAATCTAAGAAATTGGACTATTTTACATCTTAGTATCTAACATTTCAAAATCTAAAACTACCTATTGGACTAAACTTAAAATAACAATGTGTAAAATTGATCTTAAAAAAAACATAAATTCAGTTGACTGCAACTGGTAAAACACAAAGTTGGCCTCTTATAATACTATTGAACTATGGACTATTAGTTTCAGGACCCACTTCACCTGACAGAACCCAACCTAATCTAGTGTTCTGTGCTACAAGACTACCATAAGGACTCTTAACTAAACCTTCTTTAATAATGTAGCTATAAACTTCAGCACCCAACAGAATATCGATTTTGTTAGGTCTGTTGAATTCTGGATCTGCTAAACACAGATTGTTGACCTCTAACCAGTCGAAAGCATCCGTGCTTAAACTTCGTTCTGGTAAAAATGAGGTGATCTTGCTTAAAACGTAAGCATTAAACGTGAACTTAAATCTATCATCGACGCGAGACTTTATCGTTAATTGTACCATGTACTTGGTCATGGTTGACCTATTGCCTCCTAATCCTATAGCAAACCCTTGAATAGGAACCTTTTTCAGGTTAAGATGTTGAACTGCTGCTTCTGTAATAAAACAACTCTGCGAACCTTGATCGAGTAAGGCTCGAACTGATTCGTATCCACCTGTCTTTGACTCAGCTTTTAGTAGCGCAGTTGATAATAAAACTTGTTTGGGTTTGGGTACCTTCCCTGTAGACAAACAAGTAACTCTCTGATTAGCACCAGTCGAAGGACTGACACTATAGTTTTGAACTTCATTTGCCGACTCATTGTTCAAATGTAACAGCGAATGGTGGCGCTTTTGGCAAACTCTACATCTGGTGTCCTTTTTGCAGCTCTTAACCGTGTGGTTACTTCCTAGACAGTTAAAGCATATTCTGTTTTTATTTACAAAATCACGTCTAGCTTTAAGAGATTGCTTTGCAAACTGTTTGCAAAAACAAAGTTTGTGAATTTCAGAACATAATTCGCACTTCATGTGTGATGATGATGCGTTCGTGACAAGCATTGCTTTAGGCGTATGCTGGTTTGGACTATTATGGACCTGGTGACCTGAACCCTTTTTTGGTTCTATGAATTCTAAGGCGCGAAAACGTTGCTCTAGAAATAATTTGAACTGTTCTATGGTGGGAAAATCATCGGAAATGCTACTACTGAGATTTATTTCCCATTGTTTACGGGTTTCAGCATCTAGTTTGAACGTTACGATGTGTATAATAATGAGATCCCATGTACTCACATTTACACCTAAGTTTGCTAAAGCATTTAAACAGTCACTGGTGGTATCTAAAATCTCTTTTAATGAAGTTGCTGACTCAAACTGCATACGTTTTATACCAAATAACCTTTTGAATATACAATTGGCGAGATATCTTTTATTGCTGTACCTCTTATCTAGTAAGTCCCAGCAGTGACTATAATTCACATCAGTTATTGGTATATTCCGTACCAATTGATCAGCTTCACCCGAAAGATGACTTTTTAAATAGTGAAGCTTTTGTACATTATCTAGTGACTCGTTTTTATGGACTAATGATGTAAACAAATCACGAAATGTTGTCCATTCTCCATATTTCCCAGAGAATATAGGAATGGTGATTTTTGGTAATTTAACAAATGAACTTGCTGACTTAAATGAACTTTTGGGAGAACCATCACATGGTAGTACTGGTTCCCTTGGTCTAATTTTATTAAGTGTCGTTTTTAATAAACTTTTATACATTACATAAGTGTCCTCGGTTGTATCATAAATATCAACCACCCTTTGATCTTTATCATCTAATTTATAATTTTGATAAATTTTAGTATTGGTTTCTTTAAATGAATCCCAATCCTGTTCTAACAATTCTTGTCTAGTCTCTACATATTCACACGTCAATCTATCTTTAGGACTCTTTTTAAAATTTGCGAATCCTTTAATAATAACATTTTGAGAACCCTTTAGTACGTTAATTAGTCCCTCCATCTTCGAGACAATAACGGTAACACAAGTTAAATTAAATTAATTCAAAAATGTATAGTAAGTACTTAAAAGTTTCTCAAAATTTTACAAGTGTTTTATACATAAATACAATCTGGCGGAATTCGGGCATAGGTTCCCCGTTCCGTCGTTTTTTCAGAAACTATTCTAAGTCCTAAACTAATTTACACAATTATAATACAAGTTATTAAAATCTAAGCAGAAATATTCTAAGTCTAATGGTAGGTTCACACGCGCGCGTTCAACTCTACATTCAACGTGCACATTCACATTCACGAGCGTGTAAACGGTACGCCCGAGCCCGTGAACGCGCCTGTGAACGTGAATGCCGCGAATCGGGCAAGTGTCGGTTTTTTGGCAAAGTTCAAAGGATGAATGTGCGGGCGCCCGGTTACTGTTTACACGCGCGCAGGCAGTCAGTCTCTCCCGCGCTTTCGCGACGAGTGGATCTTCATTCAACGTTGCTAAGAAAGAAGCTACGATCGGAGATTACAACATGGCGGAATGGTCAAACGAGACAATTCATAATTTTGTTTCTTTTTCCAATAAAAATAAGTTAAGCCAAAGGATATGGCAGCAACAACACCGAGATCCTCGCTGCTCGCCATTCTGGCACTGACTGACACGACGGCGTGCGTGTAAACAGCTTGAATGTCCGCCGGCCCGGGACGGGCTGCATGCCGCGCAGCCCGCCAGGCAGCCCGCCGGGCTGCACGGCGCGCGTGTGACCGTAGCATAAAAATTCTTCAGAAATGTCCAAGTTAATTTCTTCGAAGAAATAGAATCCAAAATTGCTTGACATTAACTTCCTTTGTTTATAAATAAAATGTACTCACAATTTGCACTTCACTCACACAACACGAAGATTCTGGCGCGCCCTGGCGGCGACACGGTGAACTCTTGGCTGTGACAGTCTTCTGAAGTCACGTTGAACTGGGGTGTGACGTCCTTGTTGGGACGACACGTTGACCTGGATGCAGGTGGAACTCCCTCTGGGCACCACTTTCCTGCTGCAGCTGATGCTGCAGGGGGCCGAGTACTCTTGCTGCAGCGATCCACTGCGAGTACCCGGGCGTGAACTCAAAAATGCGGAACTTTGTCCGGCTCGTAGGACCAATGTTTAGTACCGGACGCCGAGGATGGTCACCCGGTACTTGTGTTAAAATTGAGCTTTATGTGTATACTAGTAAGGTGTCGAATGTACAATGAAACACGTAAATACTGTATACTGATCTATTTGAACTAATTTGAACTAGTATTTTTGTTCTAGTGTTTTTTGCTCTGAACTTGAACCCTAAAGACAGGGAGCCTAACTAAATGGCGGAGAATCTTAATAGCGACTTCTAATTCGACGTCAACGCCATCTAGTTAGGCAAAAAACAACTCTTGTAGGAGTTTGTTTGACAGGTTGAACTAAGCTCTTGGTGAGCGGGTTTCTTACAAGCATGGTTTTGAACAGCTATACAATTTAATGAGGATAACTGCCGGTGCCTCAGGGCAGTCATATCTTGAAGCTCACAATCAGCCATACAAATTAATGTCGGCAGTAGTGATTCAGGTACGTGCATCTACATCTTGTGTTTCCGGGTCAAATTCGAGCATGATGTCCTTACTCGAACCTCCAAAAACAAAAGATCTATATATTTTCTGCATCAAGTGAATCTTATATAGGTATTCCTGCACGCGAGTACATTGTGTGGAGCAGGGTTATCGTGTGCAGCGTGTGCTAGTGTGAAGTAATGGCGGACGGGGCGGCGCGCGGTGGCTAGACGTGAAGCTCGCGTTGTCTGCAGTCACTAGTGCCTGCCTAGTGCCTGCCTAGTGCCGGCTACCGGCCATACCTACTTGCATTCCACGCGATCTAGACAAATAGCTCGGCGCAGCCCCACCGCTGCCGTGCACCTGCACCGGCGCGGCGGCGCGCTCGCCAGCCACTGCATACATTACTCCTTTTGAACCAAGATTGGAATCAAAGCTCTAACTCCGAGGGTATTGGATCGGGGCAAAGTGGTAGTGTGGCTGGCGAGTGCGAACTTATATTAGATGAGTAGCGGTTATCACGTCCGCAGTCGTCGGAATGGTTACGTGACGGCACGAACACACCAGTCTTGGCACGAACTCTATACCTTCTCGGTTTCTACAAATACTAGATATTATAAGTATAGAGATGTGGTTGACCTGGGTATAGAACCCAGATGCACATGTTACTGCTGCAGGCTTTTATTTTAAATTCGGCTCGCAATACATTCACGGGCTGTAGTTCAGCGATGCGCTAACTAATTTGCTTAGTATCAGCGTATCAGCTATGTTACGTACGCCGCGCGCCGTCCAGTTTATAACCGCGTTAACTCGACAGGGTAGTGAAACGTGGAAAGATTGCTCTCAATTCGTTCCCGTTTAGAGCCGAGGATGTATCGCGCGTGATCAGATAAAATGGTACAATGCAATTAGGGCTGCTACCGCACGCTCCGGTTCGGGCTCAAGCTCGTAGCTCCGGTATCGTATCTTGCTCACTGAGTGCACCGGTTTTATTTCCTGGAGCTATTCGCCAACTGCCCGAGGCGAGCACGATGAAACTTTAGCCAAGTTCATTGTAAGCTAGCTGTAGCTACCATCTTGACTACATAACTTATTATGTCAGTCAGGGGTTCGCAAAATAAATTTGCGGGACTAGAGCAGAGTCGGAGTATCTAGAAGTAGGTAGTATGAAGGTACCTACAAGTCGGTTACACTCCGACATAACAATCGTAAATTCCTCACATGAAAAGGTTTACAAACCTCGTGTTGTTCTCCATGGCGGGGTTTTGAGGCACTTCTCCAGTACTAGGTACTTGTTGTCCGTTCAATAATATCACGTCGGGGTCACCACTATGGAAGATGAGTTGTCCACATAAATAACAAACGTGTTCACTGTTCAGATTAAGTACTATTTATTGTTAGATAAGATATTGTAACTTAACTACCGCTTCTCAGCAAAAACGATTCGTATCACGAAAGTAAGAATAGAAAATAGTTTATATTTCCTTTTTTGGCTGACATAAAATTTATTGTTTACAGTAAAATGTAATCCTTACATAGTATAAAACAAAGTCGCGTCTGTTTGTTTGTTTGTTTGTCTGTATGCTTAAATCTTTAAAACTACGCAACGGATTTTGATGCGGTTTTTTTTAATAGATAGAGTGATTCAAGAGGAAGGTTTTAGTATATAATTTGAACGACATCCACGCGGGTGAAGCCGCGGGCATCAGCTAGTAAATAATAATACAAGGTAAAACTGTCATCAAGTCAGTCCATGCAGCCTGTTTGAAAGTTTGAGTGATTGTTCAAAGAGGTTATAGGTGCTGCCGTGAGCCACAGGCGGCAACCCTAAATGCAATCCCAGCCGGCGTTGATTTTATTACGCAATATCTGGAAATGAGCACCACTCGCCCAGTAGCCGTACGTTACGAACTACCTACCGTTAGCGTGGACCTCTCATATTGTCATTAAAATTAAATGGCGGTTACTCCGCTATCTTTGACAACACAAACAGTTTAATTCCGCATCGGATTCGCTATAAGGAACGGGCCATGCTGCTGCATTAACGCCCCGACGGTCATTTCAAAAGATACAATTAAAAGCAATCTTGAACAATATTATAACCTACGTTTGATAGTTCTAACATGAAATTACTAAACTACAGAGAAAAAATCGTATCTTAAACAATGACATTTACTCAAGTAATAGTAATGACTTGTTTATAAATACGGGTGTTAGTCTTTAAGTTTTAGGCCCTAGTGGCTGACTGGCCCTGGCCTTATACACTCAAGATCCATAGGATTCTTCGGTTAAAGGGAAGCCAGCGTCATAGGTTGACCTGCGAGATGACATGCAGAAAAAATAAGTATTTCAAAGCCAACATGTAAGCTACATTAAAACGAATGGTGAAATAGACACATCGTTATTTTTGGATCTGCTCATGTCAGACAATCTGACTAGATACTTATAGTTAGTGGTATCGGGTAGTTGTACGGAATAGAAAAAACCGGTCAAGGGTGAGTCGGACTCACGCACCGGGGGTTCCGTAAAAGTATATAGTAAGTTTAAAATTATTTAAAAAATAAATGTAACCAAAATTTTATGCTTTTCGCAATTTTTCCTTTATCTATTCTATCAGACGTTACTTCGTACCAAGTGCTTTCTTCAAAAGACCATCTCAGACACTAATCTGCATAGTCTTCATGTGTGTATTATACCGAGATTATGTCTGTACCTTGAACATATTGTAAACCCAAACGATTTTAAAAGAGTGTCCATGAAGTTACTTGCCATTCTTCTCATGAGACCAACGCTTTGGAATGGCCAACTACAGTACACTCACGAGTTATTATGCCTTGTGACTGGGACTGTAGCTTAGTTTATTTAGCTTCATTAGTTTAGTAGTTTGCTGCCGCACTCGGAGAGCTTCAGTGGTTGCTTGGGCCATCGCTTGGTAAAGGTTTTTGGCAGTTTTGTCATACAAAAGTATGTCAGACCTTTGCTGGGTGGCGGCTTGAGTAATCGTTGAATGTCTCGGAGTGCCACAGTTAGTTTAATTTGACTATTCAAAAGTGCCTGTAACTGGCCTAGGTACTTGAAATAAATGTTTTTGATTTGATGTGTGTAAATAGCTCAATCATTGTGTAGGAACTGGTTTAAAATTCTGTTGCAATATTTGACATAAACATACAAACAAACTAACACGTCAAGTGAGGCGCTTTGCACATGGAGCAACTGTTGCAGCAACTGGCAACTAGCTGGCAACTAGCTGTTTAAATATATTTCAATTGGACTGTGCACACATAGCAACTCGAGTTTCGAGTTCCGGTGATCGTCAACAGTGTTCAGTTGCTGCAATCGATGACCGAGTTAGTTCCTAATTGCCGCAACTAGCAACTGTTAAATATTATACCGACCTAATAAAATTAGACCAATTACTGCTTCTTATATTCATCGTCACACTGGACGCTTTTCGCTGCGTAGATTGAGCAACTCGGCTAAAAAAAGTTGCTCACAAATTGCCATAAAATTGCGGCAACCGTAAACCTTGTAGCTTGTGATAGTTGCCTCAACTTAAGTTGCTCCATGGGCAAAGCGCCTTAAAAAGCTTATTTTAATTAAAAAAGGTTATAATTATAATAAACCCGTAATCAAAGACATTTATGAATGTCTTTGCCATTGCAGTTCTCAATTAATCATAATCATAAATGCACCACAAATAAACAATAGATAAGTACGTTTGATTAGTCATTTTAACTCTTAACTCATAGAAATTTACATATTTACTCGTAAACTTGTAAAGCCTACTTAGTTCTGATAGTTTTCTTTTTGGTTCCGTTACATAAGCTACTACCATGATTTTTTTCGCACGCCCAAACACAACCCTTACGTTTAGGTAGCTAGACTTGAGTCTAACAAAAATGTGCACTTTAAAGCTTAATTTTCACAAACGATTTCCCTAATAAAAAAAGTGTTTTTGCAAACTCGCTATATTTTTTAAAGACCTATTCAACGACATCCCACACAAGGGACTTTGCGAGACAAAATAATCATCCCCACTTTAATGTGTACCCTAAAAACACTGGGTACCCTAAAATAAAAATACCAAATTAAATTTTAGCACTTTGTCGGCGTAACTCATTTATATGTTCATGCCAAATGTAGCTTTCTAGTACTAAGGGCTCCCACACATAAACACGATACGACGTCGCGTCGTACAACGATGCGGCATCGTTTCACGATACGACGTCGCGTCGTGGAAAACTACGACGAGCATCGTAAAAAACACGACATCGTAACGTAATGTGCCACGCACGATGCACGGCACGATGCCGTCGATACAGTGGGGTGGTGTTTTAGTTCATTCCGAAAAATGGACCGCTCTAGACGCATTCTGAAAAGAATATTTAAATGTTTTTGAAATTAGAACCCAATTACATGTTAATTTGTTCATTAAAGTAACAAGACAACTGCGCAGGATTGCATCGTGAGTTTCTAACGTCACGACGTCGTATCGTGCATCGACACATTACGACGTCGTGTCGTAGATTTCCACGACGCGACGTCGCCGTCGTATCGTGAAACGACGCCGCATCGTTGTACGACGCGACGTCGTATCGTGTTTATGTGTGGGAGCTTTAAGAGTCTATGAGATATAGTACGGACGGACGGACAGTCAGACAGACGGACATGGCGAAACTTTCAATTTAAGGGTTCAATATTGACTACGGAACCCTAAAACTGGTATGCGCAAAAGATGCAAGAGATGATCATCATCATCATCGCAAGGCCGACATAAATGGAGTACCAGGTTTTCCTGTACAGTGACCGTCAGTGAGAGAGACGCATTTCAATTTATAAAAGCAGGAGACTGTTTCTTTAACAAATAGTACTCCGTGGATCTTATAGTGCGTGGTTTTATTCAGAACTACGACGCCATCTTGTACTGTACCATAAACAAGAGTCGTTGCGGATCCATTTATAAAAATTAAATCATTGCTAATTGTTTTTTAATTATATTTATAGTTACTCGACGGATATTCAGTTTATTATAATAATCAAACTTATAAAAATATTCATTAAGGTTGACGCGACAAGGTAGCCCGCGAAATTCGATTTTTTTTGCAATAGGGGATCGGACTGGGTCAAAATAATATAATTCTGTTTAGTCCGTAAGTTAGATTATCGAAAAATATTGAATACGTGTTTTTTGTTTTATCAAATCAATAAAAAATGACGAAGATAAAACGCGTCAAAGATCTTGGAGTGGGGCTTGAAACGTCACTTGTGTCGTCAAAATGTACTATCATATGACGTCACACGAGTTTTCGAAGCACTGTATCGTCTTCATTTTATGTTTACGTGAAAAAAGAAAAAATACGGGTCCAATAATTTTTGGAAATCCATCTGACGGACTAATTAGTTTTTTTTTGTCCGATCCCCTATTTTTTGTAATTGCCCAGTCAGAGTCAAGTCGTGTGGTAAATAAAATAGGAGTCGCGACGATAACAAATGTTTATTTACTGTGTAACAATTATTAAAATCACCAATACAACCGTCTCAGTTCATAAAGGTCTCAAGAATGCCGTTTTCATCCAATGCTCACTCAGAGACCTTTATGAGCAAAAATCGTAAGAAAATTCGAATTGCGCGGGCTACCTAGTCGCCTTCACCTTAAAGATAATTTATTGGGCACATGAGTTTCGCCAGTAGTGTTTTAAGATAAAGATATATTTATTGCGTGTGAACTACCATGTCGATCAGATCTGTGAATTTGAATCTAATTATTTTTATTTATTTTTGAAAAAATGTGCGCTAGAATTTCATATCTTAGCTTTCATTGCGATTATTTCCGTTAGTGTAAATTAAGATTTATAGAGTTGTCTATGAGTAAACCAAAGTCAAAGAGTCAAAGCAAAGACAAGGAAGGATTGATACCAACATTAAAAAGAATTATATTGTTAACCTCGAAATAGGAAATATTATTAAAAATAATTGAAAACTTTAATATGTACTATTCCAGACTTACGACACGGTTTTACAAAAACCATAACCTGTATATTCGCATTCGTAGTACAGTTATTGAAATATAAATACACATTCTAACTTTGACGTTTATTTTCGCGGTAGACAAACGTTGATTCTTTCATTGAAACGTATAGAATTCTGTTGACGTCTGCACTTTTTTACTCTAATTCCAATATGGGGCGCTTTAAATAAGTGATATTATTGGTATTATAGAAGACACAACATAGGTAAGTAGGCTAAAATATGTATTTTATTCTTATTATTGGAGAAACCGTCGTTCACTTCCGTTGTGACAGGAAAAGGAAGTGTGTTTTATGGCGGTCGAAGGCATTGCAAGGCACGGCAAGCACATCCTTATCCTGTTGAATTTCAATCAATAATATTGAGATGCAAAAAGCGCGAACTGAAAAGTTCAAGAACTTGGTTTTTAACAGGGATTGGCCCCATTATCATGATGTAGAATATACTTAAAACGAGACAAAGAACATTTTGCACAATCAATAGGTACCTAGGTATTCACTATGATATGAAATTGAGTAATTGGAAAACAACATTTTGGCTATGTGAATAACTAGTTGTTATTTATTTTTTAACATAATATTGTCTTATTTATCCAGTTTAAATGATTGCTTGTGCATTAAGGAGCTGCCTGTGCATACATTACATCACATAAAATTGAAATAAATTAAGAGGAATTTGTCAACATTGTCACAATTAAATTATGTTTTTCATAGTGAATGTTTACCCTTGCCCTAACACCACAAACTAGATAATAGTATAACAACCAGCTGGAACATAAAATTACTAACAGAAGGGAATAACAGTTTCAGAGTAGGTTTATCTACCTTGCAGTTTTTACTCCATGTACTTTTTTTGCCTAATTTTATGTCTGTCTTTTGTATTCGGATCTGTTTAGTAATACAAATTGTGTTTATCATATATTTATGTTAGTTTGTAAAATACCTAAATAACTAAGTATGGACCAAAGTTGCCTGAATTCATTTATTCAAATGATTTTTATGTTGTGTTTTTGTCATTGTTTTGAAGTTACATTTCCAAAATAAGTAAATGCTGTGTATTATGTTTGCAGATGAATCACAATGACATCAGATCTGTGTTCAGAGGATGTGGTGGTGCGCATGACAGCACCACAGATAATAACTGTAAGTGTAGCACATAGGTGTTGTACTTTGTTAGTCAAAATGCTTTGGAACATAATATTCTTAGCAAGCAATATATTCAGGCCACTATGGAATTGGGACCAGGGACCAGATAGGTACCTACCCCCTTTTAAAAATGGTAATGGTTAACTGGCCCATACCTGTTTTAACTTCAACCTAGCGAAGGGTGGCTTAAAATAGTTAGGTACCTACCTAATATAAAAAGTCCAATTAAAATAGATGGACAAACTCAACCAGTGTACTAGAAATAAAATGCATGAAACAGAAGTTAATTTTATTTATTTATTATCACAATATGTTTTCTTGCCATTTTATTTAAACCCTACTCAAATAGCCTCCCCGACAGGACTACTCTTGTATCTAAATATTGTACTTGGAGTACGGGGCAATATAAAGAAATTCATCACTAATGGGTTGAGTATGTGAGGTGGCACTCAGCTATAGTTAGGCCTAGTTGTAGGTGATGCTGTTGGCATACAGAAAATTACAATGGCAACCTCTGTCAACTATTAACTGGGGGCTTATTGTTTTTTATTATAAACTAACACCAGTAACTACCACATTCAACTTAGTACTATGGATTACCTCCTAGGTAGGTACTTTTTAAAGAATTAATAATAAAAATCAATGTCTGTTCGAAATCTATAGAGTATAGACTCTTCCAATCCTATAAATTTTTTCTATTTTTCTTTAATCTCTTTAATCTGGATACTGAACCATTTTGATGGATCTAGTGCTAATAATAACAGGAGTTACTAGGTTGGAAAAAGTTTATTGCCGGGTACAGCTAGTTATTGATACTCTTAAATAAAAGAAATAATGTTGGATGGGGTCGGTGTGGTCAGTCGCAGACGCTGGTGACGGGTGGCGTGGCATCGCGCGTGGCGGCGTCGTCCGCGGCCGTGGAGCTGGGCCGGCGCCTGCTGCTGGCCGCGCGCGCCGGAGACACCACACAAGTGCTCGACCTCATGGCCAAGGGAGCGCCCTTCACCACTGACTGGGTACGTGCCACTCTTTGACCTTCTTTTTGTTCATCTTCCTGACCTCTCATGTTACTAAGGTCGGCGGCGCAACGTTTTCTTTCTGATTGACGAGTGTGTGTACAGCTGGGCACGTCGCCGCTGCACCTGGCGGCCGGCAACGCGCACTGCGACACGTGCGCCGTGCTGTTGCGCGCGGGCGTGTCGCGGGACGCGCGCACCAAGGTGGAGCGCACGCCGCTGCACCTGGCGGCGTGCGGCGGCCACGCGACTGTCGCGCGACTGCTGCTGGACGCGGGCGCGGCGTGCGACGTGCGCGACATGCTGCGCATGACGCCGCTGCACTGGGCGGTACAGAACGGGCACGCGGCGGCCGCGGCCGAGCTGCTGCGGGCCGGCGCCGACCCGCACGCACTCAACAAGTTCCACAAGACGCCGCACTCGCTGGCGCTGCAGCTGCGGCGCGACGACCTCGTGCGACTCATCGAGGATGCGCTCAAGGACCGCGAGGCGGCGCGCTCCGTGTCCGCGCTCGTCAACGGTACGTGCAGGCCCGCCTTATGTACCGATGTTTTTACCTATTCTTACCACTTCACTTCCAGAATGATGTGTAAATGTTTCCTGTTGCAGAACAAATGGCAGAAACAGCCTCGGAGGAACCTCAGATAGAAACATTTGAAGCTGTGCACAGTAAGTTATTCTTTAAAGTCCGTGAAGAGCGTGTATTTGGCCCAGCGATCTGTCTTGCTTCGGTATTAATGGTTTTTTTCTTCATAGGGATTCAGGATTTGAAGCCTATCAAACCAAAGCAAACTGAAAAGAATTTCAAGCAGCAGTTAAATGTTGAGGTATGATTTTCATGCTTGATGAAAAGAAAGTAAATTAAGTTGTTATTGCTGGATGTAAACTAACAAGTTGTAGTGTGTTTAGTGCTCGTCGCCGGGCGGACAAACCACTGGTGGGGGGGAGGCGCTACTGCGCCAGCACGGCATCACGCTGCTGCCCACGGACGACGGCAGCACCGTGCTCAGCGCGCTGCAGAGCGGCCGCACCGTCGTGCTCTCAGGTGCGTGTAGTGTGTGTAGTGTACACTTAGCTGCGCCAGCACGGCATCACGCTGCTGCCCACGGACGACGGCAGCACCGTGCTCAGCGCGCTGCAGAGCGGCCGCACCGTCGTGCTCTCAGGTGCGTGTAGTGTGTGTAGTGTACACTTAGCTGCGCCAGCACGGCATCACGCTGCTGCCCACGGACGACGGCAGCACCGTGCTCAGCGCGCTGCAGAGCGGCCGCACCGTCGTGCTCTCAGGTGCGTGTAGTGTGTGTAGTGTACACTTAGCTGCGCCAGCACGGCATCACGCTGCTGCCCACGGACGACGGCAGCACCGTGCTCAGCGCGCTGCAGAGCGGCCGCACCGTCGTGCTCTCAGGTGCGTGTAGTGTGTGTAGTGTACACTTAGCTGCGCCAGCACGGCATCACGCTGCTGCCCACGGACGACGGCAGCACCGTGCTCAGCGCGCTGCAGAGCGGCCGCACCGTCGTGCTCTCAGGTGCGTGTAGTGTGTGTAGTGTACACTTAGCTGCGCCAGCACGGCATCACGCTGCTGCCCACGGACGACGGCAGCACCGTGCTCAGCGCGCTGCAGAGCGGCCGCACCGTCGTGCTCTCAGGTGCGTGTAGTGTGTGTAGTGTACACTTAGCTGCGCCAGCACGGCATCACGCTGCTGCCCACGGACGACGGCAGCACCGTGCTCAGCGCGCTGCAGAGCGGCCGCACCGTCGTGCTCTCAGGTGCGTGTAGTGTGTGTAGTGTACACTTAGCTGCGCCAGCACGGCATCACGCTGCTGCCCACGGACGACGGCAGCACCGTGCTCAGCGCGCTGCAGAGCGGCCGCACCGTCGTGCTCTCAGGTGCGTGTAGTGTGTGTAGTGTACACTTAGCTGCGCCAGCACGGCATCACGCTGCTGCCCACGGACGACGGCAGCACCGTGCTCAGCGCGCTGCAGAGCGGCCGCACCGTCGTGCTCTCAGGTGCGTGTAGTGTGTGTAGTGTACACTTAGCTGCGCCAGCACGGCATCACGCTGCTGCCCACGGACGACGGCAGCACCGTGCTCAGCGCGCTGCAGAGCGGCCGCACCGTCGTGCTCTCAGGTGCGTGTAGTGTGTGTAGTGTACACTTAGCTGCGCCAGCACGGCATCACGCTGCTGCCCACGGACGACGGCAGCACCGTGCTCAGCGCGCTGCAGAGCGGCCGCACCGTCGTGCTCTCAGGTGCGTGTAGTGTGTGTAGTGTACACTTAGCTGCGCCAGCACGGCATCACGCTGCTGCCCACGGACGACGGCAGCACCGTGCTCAGCGCGCTGCAGAGCGGCCGCACCGTCGTGCTCTCAGGTGCGTGTAGTGTGTGTAGTGTACACTTAGCTGCGCCAGCACGGCATCACGCTGCTGCCCACGGACGACGGCAGCACCGTGCTCAGCGCGCTGCAGAGCGGCCGCACCGTCGTGCTCTCAGGTGCGTGTAGTGTGTGTAGTGTACACTTAGCTGCGCCAGCACGGCATCACGCTGCTGCCCACGGACGACGGCAGCACCGTGCTCAGCGCGCTGCAGAGCGGCCGCACCGTCGTGCTCTCAGGTGCGTGTAGTGTGTGTAGTGTACACTTAGCTGCGCCAGCACGGCATCACGCTGCTGCCCACGGACGACGGCAGCACCGTGCTCAGCGCGCTGCAGAGCGGCCGCACCGTCGTGCTCTCAGGTGCGTGTAGTGTGTGTAGTGTACACTTAGCTGCGCCAGCACGGCATCACGCTGCTGCCCACGGACGACGGCAGCACCGTGCTCAGCGCGCTGCAGAGCGGCCGCACCGTCGTGCTCTCAGGTGCGTGTAGTGTGTGTAGTGTACACTTAGCTGCGCCAGCACGGCATCACGCTGCTGCCCACGGACGACGGCAGCACCGTGCTCAGCGCGCTGCAGAGCGGCCGCACCGTCGTGCTCTCAGGTGCGTGTAGTGTGTGTAGTGTACACTTAGCTGCGCCAGCACGGCATCACGCTGCTGCCCACGGACGACGGCAGCACCGTGCTCAGCGCGCTGCAGAGCGGCCGCACCGTCGTGCTCTCAGGTGCGTGTAGTGTGTGTAGTGTACACTTAGCTGCGCCAGCACGGCATCACGCTGCTGCCCACGGACGACGGCAGCACCGTGCTCAGCGCGCTGCAGAGCGGCCGCACCGTCGTGCTCTCAGGTGCGTGTAGTGTGTGTAGTGTACACTTAGCTGCGCCAGCACGGCATCACGCTGCTGCCCACGGACGACGGCAGCACCGTGCTCAGCGCGCTGCAGAGCGGCCGCACCGTCGTGCTCTCAGGTGCGTGTAGTGTGTGTAGTGTACACTTAGCTGCGCCAGCACGGCATCACGCTGCTGCCCACGGACGACGGCAGCACCGTGCTCAGCGCGCTGCAGAGCGGCCGCACCGTCGTGCTCTCAGGTGCGTGTAGTGTGTGTAGTGTACACTTAGCTGCGCCAGCACGGCATCACGCTGCTGCCCACGGACGACGGCAGCACCGTGCTCAGCGCGCTGCAGAGCGGCCGCACCGTCGTGCTCTCAGGTGCGTGTAGTGTGTGTAGTGTACACTTAGCTGCGCCAGCACGGCATCACGCTGCTGCCCACGGACGACGGCAGCACCGTGCTCAGCGCGCTGCAGAGCGGCCGCACCGTCGTGCTCTCAGGTGCGTGTAGTGTGTGTAGTGTACACTTAGCTGCGCCAGCACGGCATCACGCTGCTGCCCACGGACGACGGCAGCACCGTGCTCAGCGCGCTGCAGAGCGGCCGCACCGTCGTGCTCTCAGGTGCGTGTAGTGTGTGTAGTGTACACTTAGCTGCGCCAGCACGGCATCACGCTGCTGCCCACGGACGACGGCAGCACCGTGCTCAGCGCGCTGCAGAGCGGCCGCACCGTCGTGCTCTCAGGTGCGTGTAGTGTGTGTAGTGTACACTTAGCTGCGCCAGCACGGCATCACGCTGCTGCCCACGGACGACGGCAGCACCGTGCTCAGCGCGCTGCAGAGCGGCCGCACCGTCGTGCTCTCAGGTGCGTGTAGTGTGTGTAGTGTACACTTAGCTGCGCCAGCACGGCATCACGCTGCTGCCCACGGACGACGGCAGCACCGTGCTCAGCGCGCTGCAGAGCGGCCGCACCGTCGTGCTCTCAGGTGCGTGTAGTGTGTGTAGTGTACACTTAGCTGCGCCAGCACGGCATCACGCTGCTGCCCACGGACGACGGCAGCACCGTGCTCAGCGCGCTGCAGAGCGGCCGCACCGTCGTGCTCTCAGGTGCGTGTAGTGTGTGTAGTGTACACTTAGCTGCGCCAGCACGGCATCACGCTGCTGCCCACGGACGACGGCAGCACCGTGCTCAGCGCGCTGCAGAGCGGCCGCACCGTCGTGCTCTCAGGTGCGTGTAGTGTGTGTAGTGTACACTTAGCTGCGCCAGCACGGCATCACGCTGCTGCCCACGGACGACGGCAGCACCGTGCTCAGCGCGCTGCAGAGCGGCCGCACCGTCGTGCTCTCAGGTGCGTGTAGTGTGTGTAGTGTACACTTAGCTGCGCCAGCACGGCATCACGCTGCTGCCCACGGACGACGGCAGCACCGTGCTCAGCGCGCTGCAGAGCGGCCGCACCGTCGTGCTCTCAGGTGCGTGTAGTGTGTGTAGTGTACACTTAGCTGCGCCAGCACGGCATCACGCTGCTGCCCACGGACGACGGCAGCACCGTGCTCAGCGCGCTGCAGAGCGGCCGCACCGTCGTGCTCTCAGGTGCGTGTAGTGTGTGTAGTGTACACTTAGCTGCGCCAGCACGGCATCACGCTGCTGCCCACGGACGACGGCAGCACCGTGCTCAGCGCGCTGCAGAGCGGCCGCACCGTCGTGCTCTCAGGTGCGTGTAGTGTGTGTAGTGTACACTTAGCTGCGCCAGCACGGCATCACGCTGCTGCCCACGGACGACGGCAGCACCGTGCTCAGCGCGCTGCAGAGCGGCCGCACCGTCGTGCTCTCAGGTGCGTGTAGTGTGTGTAGTGTACACTTAGCTGCGCCAGCACGGCATCACGCTGCTGCCCACGGACGACGGCAGCACCGTGCTCAGCGCGCTGCAGAGCGGCCGCACCGTCGTGCTCTCAGGTGCGTGTAGTGTGTGTAGTGTACACTTAGCTGCGCCAGCACGGCATCACGCTGCTGCCCACGGACGACGGCAGCACCGTGCTCAGCGCGCTGCAGAGCGGCCGCACCGTCGTGCTCTCAGGTGCGTGTAGTGTGTGTAGTGTACACTTAGCTGCGCCAGCACGGCATCACGCTGCTGCCCACGGACGACGGCAGCACCGTGCTCAGCGCGCTGCAGAGCGGCCGCACCGTCGTGCTCTCAGGTGCGTGTAGTGTGTGTAGTGTACACTTAGCTGCGCCAGCACGGCATCACGCTGCTGCCCACGGACGACGGCAGCACCGTGCTCAGCGCGCTGCAGAGCGGCCGCACCGTCGTGCTCTCAGGTGCGTGTAGTGTGTGTAGTGTACACTTAGCTGCGCCAGCACGGCATCACGCTGCTGCCCACGGACGACGGCAGCACCGTGCTCAGCGCGCTGCAGAGCGGCCGCACCGTCGTGCTCTCAGGTGCGTGTAGTGTGTGTAGTGTACACTTAGCTGCGCCAGCACGGCATCACGCTGCTGCCCACGGACGACGGCAGCACCGTGCTCAGCGCGCTGCAGAGCGGCCGCACCGTCGTGCTCTCAGGTGCGTGTAGTGTGTGTAGTGTACACTTAGCTGCGCCAGCACGGCATCACGCTGCTGCCCACGGACGACGGCAGCACCGTGCTCAGCGCGCTGCAGAGCGGCCGCACCGTCGTGCTCTCAGGTGCGTGTAGTGTGTGTAGTGTACACTTAGCTGCGCCAGCACGGCATCACGCTGCTGCCCACGGACGACGGCAGCACCGTGCTCAGCGCGCTGCAGAGCGGCCGCACCGTCGTGCTCTCAGGTGCGTGTAGTGTGTGTAGTGTACACTTAGCTGCGCCAGCACGGCATCACGCTGCTGCCCACGGACGACGGCAGCACCGTGCTCAGCGCGCTGCAGAGCGGCCGCACCGTCGTGCTCTCAGGTGCGTGTAGTGTGTGTAGTGTACACTTAGCTGCGCCAGCACGGCATCACGCTGCTGCCCACGGACGACGGCAGCACCGTGCTCAGCGCGCTGCAGAGCGGCCGCACCGTCGTGCTCTCAGGTGCGTGTAGTGTGTGTAGTGTACACTTAGCTGCGCCAGCACGGCATCACGCTGCTGCCCACGGACGACGGCAGCACCGTGCTCAGCGCGCTGCAGAGCGGCCGCACCGTCGTGCTCTCAGGTGCGTGTAGTGTGTGTAGTGTACACTTAGCTGCGCCAGCACGGCATCACGCTGCTGCCCACGGACGACGGCAGCACCGTGCTCAGCGCGCTGCAGAGCGGCCGCACCGTCGTGCTCTCAGGTGCGTGTAGTGTGTGTAGTGTACACTTAGCTGCGCCAGCACGGCATCACGCTGCTGCCCACGGACGACGGCAGCACCGTGCTCAGCGCGCTGCAGAGCGGCCGCACCGTCGTGCTCTCAGGTGCGTGTAGTGTGTGTAGTGTACACTTAGCTGCGCCAGCACGGCATCACGCTGCTGCCCACGGACGACGGCAGCACCGTGCTCAGCGCGCTGCAGAGCGGCCGCACCGTCGTGCTCTCAGGTGCGTGTAGTGTGTGTAGTGTACACTTAGCTGCGCCAGCACGGCATCACGCTGCTGCCCACGGACGACGGCAGCACCGTGCTCAGCGCGCTGCAGAGCGGCCGCACCGTCGTGCTCTCAGGTGCGTGTAGTGTGTGTAGTGTACACTTAGCTGCGCCAGCACGGCATCACGCTGCTGCCCACGGACGACGGCAGCACCGTGCTCAGCGCGCTGCAGAGCGGCCGCACCGTCGTGCTCTCAGGTGCGTGTAGTGTGTGTAGTGTACACTTAGCTGCGCCAGCACGGCATCACGCTGCTGCCCACGGACGACGGCAGCACCGTGCTCAGCGCGCTGCAGAGCGGCCGCACCGTCGTGCTCTCAGGTGCGTGTAGTGTGTGTAGTGTACACTTAGCTGCGCCAGCACGGCATCACGCTGCTGCCCACGGACGACGGCAGCACCGTGCTCAGCGCGCTGCAGAGCGGCCGCACCGTCGTGCTCTCAGGTGCGTGTAGTGTGTGTAGTGTACACTTAGCTGCGCCAGCACGGCATCACGCTGCTGCCCACGGACGACGGCAGCACCGTGCTCAGCGCGCTGCAGAGCGGCCGCACCGTCGTGCTCTCAGGTGCGTGTAGTGTGTGTAGTGTACACTTAGCTGCGCCAGCACGGCATCACGCTGCTGCCCACGGACGACGGCAGCATGTTACATATTAACTCTACTCTGTATTTGCAGACGCTGGCAAATTAATGCTGAAAGAAAGTGAGACACCTTCACCGGCGACGAGCAAGGTGGCGTCTATCGCCAACCAGGGCAAAGGCATGGTCCTGACGGCCACGCCTGTCAAGTCGCCACCCAAACCTGGAGTGAAAATATTCACGCTCAACAACAAACTGCTGGCCGTGCCGAAGGACAACAAGATACCCGTCAAAAAAATTATCAACCCGCACGACATGCAGGTCAGTTTTAATGATCTAGTTACTATTTCACTAATTTCACCATGTCTCTGTCAGAGTGCAGCATATGGTTTTAATTAATTTTATTTTTTTGCAATCAGGTTAAGTTCGTGCAACTACCCGCGGACGCTAAAATAATGTCCCCATCAAAGATCGGTCCCATGAAGGCTAAGAACAGAATAGCGCCGCGCGCAGCCACACCTACCAGTACGTCACCGGTCGGACAGCGACCTGCCGTCAAGATCATCATGAACAAGAGCAACTTCAACCGACTCATCGCCAACGCGGCGCGCACCGACCAGGCACCCGAGGTAACTCGCTAGCACGTCGCGTGCGTGTGTGTGTGTCGTGCTGCGCCTACATGTGTGTGTGTGCAGGTGCCGGGCGACGGTGCGGACGGTGAGATCGCGGCGTCGCTGCGCGCTGTGTGTGTGTGTGTGTGTGTCGTGCTGCGCCTACATGTGTGTGTGTGTGTGTGCAGGTGCCGGGCGACAGTGCGGACGGTGAGAGCGCGGCGTCGCTGCGCGCTGTGTGTGTGTGTGTGTCGTGCTGCGCCTACATGTGTGTGTGTGTGTGTGCAGGTGCCGGGCGACGGTGCGGACGGTGAGATCGCGGCGTCGCTGCGCGCTGTGTGTGTGTGTGTGTGTCGTGCTGCGCCTACATGTGTGTGTGTGTGTGTGCAGGTGCCGGGCGACAGTGCGGACGGTGAGAGCGCGGCGTCGCTGCGCGCTGTGTGTGTGTGTGTGTCGTGCTGCGCCTACATGTGTGTGTGTGTGTGTGCAGGTGCCGGGCGACGGTGCGGACGGTGAGATCGCGGCGTCGCTGCGCGCTGTGTGTGTGTGTGTGTGTCGTGCTGCGCCTACATGTGTGTGTGTGTGTGTGCAGGTGCCGGGCGACAGTGCGGACGGTGAGAGCGCGGCGTCGCTGCGCGCTGTGTGTGTGTGTGTGTCGTGCTGCGCCTACATGTGTGTGTGTGTGTGTGCAGGTGCCGGGCGACAGTGCGGACGGTGAGAGCGCGGCGTCGCTGCGCGCTGTGTGTGTGTGTGTGTGTCGTGCTGCGCCTACATGTGTGTGTGTGTGTGTGCAGGTGCCGGGCGACAGTGCGGACGGTGAGAGCGCGGCGTCGCTGCGCGCTGTGTGTGTGTGTCGTGCTGCGCCTACATGTGTGTGTGTGTGTGTGTGCAGGTGCCGGGCGACGGTGCGGACGGTGAGAGCGCGGCGTCGCTGCGCGCTGTGTGTGTGTGTGTGTGTCGTGCTGCGCCTACATGTGTGTGTGTGTGTGTGCAGGTGCCGGGCGACGGTGCGGACGGTGAGAGCGCGGCGTCGCTGCGCGCTGTGTGTGTGTGTGTGTGTCGTGCTGCGCCTACATGTGTGTGTGTGTGTGTGCAGGTGCCGGGCGACGGTGCGGACGGTGAGAGCGCGGCGTCGCTGCGCGCACAGCTGACGGCGGCACAGCGCGCACTGACGGCGTTGCGGCGCGAGCTCAAGTCTACGCGCGAACGACTGGCGCAGTACGAGCTCGTCTCGCCGTAGCTGCAGCTGTAGCACCACACTGACATCACTGACCTGCTTGCAGTTGGCACTTCACCGCATTACCGAAGCCGAAATCGTTGGGAAACACTTCGCACTGATTCTTGACATCTCATTATTTGCCTGAATTGTTGTTTCGGTACACGGTTAGCACCGTTATCCTTAAAACCAGTGGTTTGGTTTTAAAACGTAAAAAACTTTTTAACAAAAAATTAAAACCGACTTAAAAAAAAACACGAAAAAGTGAAAAATAAACTTTAGAAGAAAAATCAGTTTCTGAAGTCGGTGACTTTTGTTTGTTTGATTTCATTTTTTTGCCACCGACTTCAGAAACTGATTTTTCTTCTAAAGTTTATTTTTCACTTTTTCGTGTTTTTTTTTTGAAGTCGGTTTTATTTTTTGTTAAAAAGTTTTTATTTTTCACTTTTTAGTGGTTCACATGTTCATGAAATCATGAGTCAATGTGGACAATGTAGTTTTTTTTTTGAGTTTTGTTGATTTTTCAAAAACCGCTTGTCCGATTTCGATAAATAAAAATTTGGGACCATTTGGGAAGTACACCCTTTCCAACAAAAAAAGAATTTTTCAAATCGGTTAGCAAGTGACGGAGTTAGGCTGACTGTCCACTGAAGCGGAGCGAGGCTGCGGAGCGGTGAAATGGAGAAATATTAACCAATAGCACTGCATAAAATCTTCGCTCCGGTCCCAGTATGCAATCTTAATGGTTAATATTTGTGCGTTTCTCCGCTCCGCAGCCTCACTCCGCTTCAGTGGACAGGCAGCCTTATGCCCGAACAAACATTAAAAAAAAAAAAAAACATTCGAATTGAGAACCTCCTTCTTTTTTTAGAAGTCGGTTAAAATCAATAAAAAAGCAACTTTTCTTTCTACTATTTCCAACAAGATCATTTCACCCTAATGCGCGCGGGCAACAGCTGGCGGTAACGGGTACTCGAATGAAGTTTTTTTTATTATCATTACTGTCATATTCTGTTTTTTTTAACTCAGTTCTATATTTTTCAATTTATCTTATCCCATGGTTTCAATGACAACGGTGTTTACCTACATTCTGTATTATACCGATCTTTATCAAAATCCCATAACGTGCATCAGCTACTGAGCATCTTAATATGAGGTTCTGGGGTCGGGCAACCTAAAACATAACTAGCGAAATGTGGGTGTACCTACTGTTAAGGTACATCTCTGCCTAACCCTTCGGGTATTACAGGCGTGATGTTATGTTTCCTTGTACCACCCACACTGTCTCTACACATTTTCTAGGAAGCAATAAAAGCTAACAAGTGACCCTATTATGTTACAATAACATATTATTTAGTCTAAGATAGGAATTTTCTACGAAATTTCCTAACCTCAAATGAATCTTTCCGAATCATAACCTGTCTCGAAAACTGTCGTTCACAAGTGATACCTGTTTTTAGCACATCTTTTAGACACGAAGTGGTCAAAATGTAAATGTACAAACATGATTTGCAAGGTAACTAGTCTTTCGGTCAGACACTATTTGTACTTTCCACTTCGGCTTTTAACTTGTAATAAAATTCATAATGATTACCAATATTGTTTTATGCTTTGAAAGTAGCATAACAATATAGGGTCGTTTCGCCGGTTTCGCGACCACCTTCAGTAGGCGACCATTTGACGTACTAAGTTTCTTTAAAACAAGATAATAGTATTTGTAGAGGTAACACAAATAAATAAAAAACCTAACGTGCTTTATAAATAATTATGAAATAAGAATTTACACAGTTTGAAACAAATGGGCTAACCCAGAACCGAAAAAATATTGCTAAAGGCGCGTTTTGATTCAGTGGTGAGAAAACGTACCGCAAGTTAGAAAAAAAATAGCACGGCGCGCGGCGCTCAAAGGTAATTTTTATTACTTATTTCATGTTTTACACACAATGTGGAGTCCTACCGCGGAGGTGCAATGTGCGCCGGGATTTCTTATGTGTAATGTGGAAGAAAAGGCCCGACATGTGTAGTCACCAAGCGGCTTTATTGAACTAACTATAATTACAGTAATGCGCATACAACAATGTATAAATGTAAGTACATGACGTGATCGCGGGCGTCAGCATAAATTGTAGAGTGAGCTCGTACATGCTCCCAAATCACAAAAATAAACAAAATGTAAAAATAATGTAAACACAGTAAATTAAACGTAAAAGTAAACAGTAAATCAAACAATGTAAAATAAAGAATTTAAAGTCCAAAGCTTATATATTATTATGTAACTCTAACAGCTTGCCGGCGAGGTTGCCCTGTCGACCTTGTGCGCGCGGCTAGTGTCCTGGCTCATCCATGGTTGCGGCTCGCTGATCGTTTGCTCCCGCTCCGGGTTATCAGGTCTGTAGGTAACTCGAAGAACTGCACCATAGCGTTTCCTCAGTTTGAGACTGATCCATAGAGAAGCCCCAACAACAACGATAAGCATAAAGCTATACATGATATAGCGATGTGTGTCGTGGGACGTTGCCACTTCGTTTAGAATTTCTTGGTGCATCTTCACCTTTTCTATTTTGGCTTTCAATGTCTTCATCATCACTTCATGATGCTATGTTTCACAAGTATAGTTGTTGTCTGCTATGAAGTGATTTAAAGTCGATTCTTTCAAGAAAAGCTCGTCTTCAGTCACGCTTATCTCACTGTGAAAGTTGTTATGAGAGCGTAGTATAATGTTATCTCCTTTCAACATGCATCCAGGATCAAGTGAGATAATACCAGTAGCACTTAATTGTTTCGATAATGTGCCGGATGGACAGAAAATGCGAGTCAAGCATTGTTTACAACATGTGTAGAGCCACGCGCCATCATTGTGTAACTGTGTCCACTTATCACTGCAACTTGATACAGTCGTATGGCACGCTGATAAGTTCTTATTATTTACTATAATTTGTGCCATGGATATCAAGGTTGGCTCTTTCTTAGTCAGGCTGTTCAAATGTGTGACGTAGTCTGCCACGTTTTGTAAACTTCGCCTATACGTTGTCATATTGTAATACACAATCATTTTCCAGTCGTCTTGCCGTATTTGCATCTCAGCAGTTTTGTCGAAGTAGATTAGTTTTGCTGACGATAACGTGGTCTTACGTGGTGACGTTCACTGTTGTCTGTGACAGTGATGTTGCTATGCATAAGGCAAACGTGAAAAATATGCAAACGTAATTGTTTAGGAATGTATTAGCAAGTTTTTTCCGTTTCGGTCTCTGTGGTCTGTTGTTCGATAGGCGTTGTGTCACCTTCACTCTCTACGCACCCTGTTTCACTCTTTTCGACAGGTAGTCGTGATAGTTTGATGATAGGGCGTTTTAGAGTGCCATTTTTTGTTTTCAGGGTCACCACTCGAACGTGTCCATCCTTACCAGGATGTGTCTCCATAACCCTTCCCAAGAGCCATTTAGAGGGCGGCAAGTGATCATCTTTTATCAACACGATGTCGTTGATCTCAAGATTCTTTGTTGCATAATTCCACTTGCTGCGCGTTTGGAGTGTTTGAAGGTATTCAGATGACCACCTCTTCCAGAAATCTTTGTGCATTTTTTCCAGTAGCAGCCATCTAGTTTTAATGTTTCTGATGTCTTCGTCAGGTGAGAGTGGGCTTGACAGTATTGGCCCTCCCACTAAGAAATGTGCAGGCGTTAGGCAGTCCAGATCATCAATGTCGTCTGTTAGAGGAACCAACGGCCTAGAATTGAGACACGCTTCAATCTGGGCTATCAGTGTGGAGAACTCTTCAAATGTCAGCTTTTGTTCGCCAATGACGCGCCTCAGGTGGTGCTTCATGCTTTTGACTGCGGCCTCCCACAGTCCTCCTGCTGACGGCCAAACTGGAGCGTTGAACTGCCACTCAACTCCGAGGTTCCCTAGCTCACTCAAGAGTTCTTCGTTGATGTAGTGCATTAACGCCTCTTTGTGTTCCTGTATGAGTGTTTTGGCAGCGCCAACAAAATTTGTACCGTTGTCAGAGTACATACACTTTGGTGTTCCTCTCCGGGCACAGAAACGTTTGAAAGCGCCGAGAAAGGCGGCAGTACTCAAGTCGGAGACCAATTCTAAATGAATGGCCTTTGTTGCTAGGCAGACGAATATTGAAATATAGGCCTTGGACGTCTTAATCCCTCTGCCCTTGTTGGCCTTGACTTCCACTTGTCCCGTAAAATCAACACCTGTGTGCGTAAATGGACGCGATGGAGTGACTCGGGGTTTTGTTAAGTTTCCCATCAGCTGTTTGCTAGTAGATGTCTTGAAGCGATGACATTTGATACACTTGAGAATGTGGCCTTTTATTGTCCTCACACCTCTGAGTATCCAGTATTTGTTTCGCAAATGTGTCAAGGTGAGTCTTGCTCCCCCGTGCAATGTCGTAATATGTGACTTGTCGATCAAAAGTTCTGTGAGCCGAGCTTTGTGTGGCAAAATAATTGGATGTTTTTGTGAGATCTTCAAGGCTGATTCTGTTAAACGTCCCCCGACTCTCAAGAGACCTTGTTTATCCAATAATGGGGTTAAATTAAGTAGACAACTCTTAGAATGCACCTTGCCATGTTTCTGTAAATGTGCAATATCTTCGCCAAAGTGTTTATTTTGCACTGCCTTGATAACGACATTCAATGCGTTCTCAAGTTCCGCTGTTGTTAAGTAAGGCGATCGTGCATTATCTTTGTTTGCCTTGACTCGTAAAATCCAACCTAGAACTCTGACGACACGTGTTATAGAGTTATGTTTGCATAGAAGCTTTTCGATGATTGATGACGATGTTTGCGATGCACAGGCTTGCTTCTTGTTCTTGTGTTCTAATGTAGGAGCTTCGAATTCTGTTGAATGATCTGGGATGTTGTTCTGTATCAGCCACGTAGGTCCCTCCCACCAAAGTTTGTGTTTGACTAGTTGTGACGGAAGTAAGCCACGACTAGCGCTATCCGCCGGGTTTTCCTCGGATTTGATATGTCTCCAACTTGATGGCGGCAATATATTTGTAACTTTCGTAACCCTGTTAGCTACGAATGTTTTCCAGCGGGAAACGTCGCCATGTAGCCATCCCAGAACGACCGTTGAGTCAGTCCAAGCTTGTATTGTTACTGTCTGTTTGTTTAACGACTCTATGACCTTTTTCGCTAGTCTGGATAACAAGTGTGCGCCGCACAGTTCGAGTCTAGGCAGTGTCATCAGTTTTTTAATTGGTGCGAGCTTTGTTTTCGCTGCAACTAGTCGAGTCATGTATTGGCCATCATTTTTGATGCTTCGGCAATAAATCACACATGAGTATGCCTTTTCCGATGCATCGCAGAACCCATGTAATTCAACTGGGGTGTGTTTGGCTCCCATCCATCGAGGAATAGCGATCTGACCTATGTATTTCAGGTCGTTCCTAAACTCTTCCCATTGCTTCTGTACATGTTGTGGTACGGGATCGTCCCAGTTGATGTTTGTAGTCCACATATGTTGGAAAATAAGTTTGGCCTTTATTGTGGTAGGTGAGAGCCAACCTAGCGGATCGTATAGCTTCGACAGTTGAGATAGCAACGATCTTTTCGTAATGTTAGCGCACGTGTTTGATGTTTCCTCTGATTGATGAAATGTAAATTGATCTGTAGAGGGATTCCACATAACTCCCAATGTCTTGTTCGTTTCAGCGTGCTTGAAGTCTACCATGTTTTGACTAATTTGATCGGGTGTAAGATCTTTTAATATGCGTTCGTCGTTGCTCGCCCACTTGCGTAAGTTGAAGCCACCTCGTTTGAGTAGGTCTATTAATTGTTGTTGAGTGGTTTTGGCTTGTTGGATGTCATTGCTTCCGCCGAGAAGGCCGTCGACGTACAGCTGACTGTCCAATGTTTCAGCAGCAAGCGGGTATTGATCACCATCGTCGTGAATTAGTTGTTTTATTGTGCGCATCGCTAAAAAGGGAGCAGATTTAGTGCCGTATGTTACGGTGCACAGTTGGTACTCTTTGATCTTGTCTTCCTTGTTTTCTCTCCACAGTATCTTCTGTAGATGTTGATCTTGTTCCTGTATTCTGACTTGTCTGTAAAACTTTTCAATGTCGGCGGAATAAACAAATTGGAACCCCCTCCACCGTAGGATTAATGCCTGTAGGTCCTGTTGAAGGTTTGGCCCACACTCCATTAGCTCATTAAGACTGTTGCCCGAAGTTGTTTTGTTTGAGGCATTAAACACAACTCGGAGTTTTGTAGTAGTAGAGTCCAATTTCATGACACCGTGGTGTGGTAGATAGCAACTTGGTTCCAGTGGAATTAAACTTTGTTTCATGTGATTGAGACATAAATAGTCGGCCATGAATGCCCTGTAACTGTCAGCAATAGACTGGTCTCTGGCTAACCGTTTCTCCATTTGTCGAAATTGTGCCAATGCCTGCGGTTTTGAAGTACCTAACTGTCTCTCGAATCCCTGTTTCATGGGTATTCTGACCTCATATCTGCCGTCAGACTTCCTGATAGTTGTAGTTGCGTATAAGTTTTCGCAATATTGTTCGTCTGACGTCAGCGTTGCAGTCTGTTCAGTTATTTCTTCTACTTCCCAGAACCGCGAAATGTCTTCCAGGTTGTTAAGCACTGCATGGCATTGAAATGTTGTGGTGTTGCCAAATAGAACCCATCCGACCTTTGTCTGTTGAGCTATTGGCGCATGTATAGGTCCTCGCAGAATCCCATCCATGATTATTTGTGCATAAACTCCTGCGTCCAGTAAAATGTCAACTGGCCTGGAAATGTTGTAGTTAGGGTCCGCGAGACTGATGTTTTCTAAATGTGTCCACTGTTGTCGCTCAAACGTGTAATTGGGTAAATTGTTCAGCATTCTTGTCATGACAAGCGCCTCAAAAGTAAAGGTGAAGTTTTGGTATATGGAGTTGCAAGTAAGTACTACGGTTCCATGGCTTTTGTTGTTCGAGATGCCAACTCCTGAGACGATTGCATCTTGTTTGCGCCTGTGAAGTCCCAATCGCTGAGCAGCTGATTCCGTAATCAAGTTGATTTGGGAACCTTGGTCAAGTAGAGCCCTAAGTTTTGTAGGCACTCCATTTTCAGCCATAACATACAGTTCAACCGTGGCTAGTAGAACTTCGTTCACATTCCCACTAACGTGATGTGATTTATGTTGTTGCGATACTGTCGGAACGCTTTTAGGTGTCATGTTATTAGCAGGAATCGTATGTTGAGCCTTTTGTTGTATAGCATCATGTAACGTCGTATGATGCTTGTTATTGCACACCTTACATGTTTTCGCGGAATTGCATTGTTTTTCATTATGGCAGTACAAACAATTCTCACAGACTTTCAATTGTGCAATTGTATTTATTTTATCTTCTGGCGCCATATCTTGGAATGTTTTACAAGAAACCAATATGTGGTCCGACTTGCATAATGGACATTTTCTTTCAAATCGAGCATGATAGGTCTTTGCCCTGTTGTCGAACTTCTTAGGAAAGTATTTTGAAGAAAATTCTTTGCCCTCACTGTTGTCCATGTTCTTGGCCTCATGCTTCGTAGAATCTGTCTTGTTATTTTTCCTGTTGACTGGCTCGAGAGCTGTGAATTTGCTCTCCAGAAATGCCATAAGTTCGTCGAATGAAGGCAGATTTCGTGGTGCCCTTCGGCACTCCATGTACGAACTGTAGGTTTCTGCATCCATTTTTTCTGTAAGTATGTGCACCAAAAACGGGTCCCACGTAGTGGTGTCGACTCCGAGATTGCGTATGGCGTGAATCGTTTCCAAGGTCGTGTCGTGGAGGTTTTTCAGTTCTTGAGCAGAATGTTTGTGTGCAGTCGGCTGGCTTAAGAATATTTGGATTTGCTTTGTAAATAGCAGCTGTATGTTGTTGTACCTTCGGGTGAGTATATCCCAGCATGCGTCGTAATTTTCAGCTGAGACGTTGAGATGCTGCACTAGTCGCTCTGCCTCACCTTTCAGTTTGCCCTTGAGGTGCTGCATTTTTTGTGTTTTGCTCAGCGTTGGATTGATGTGGATGGCTTCTGAGTAGAGGTCCTTAAAAGTTGGCCATTGAGCATAGTTGCCATTAAATGCCGGAATCTCCAATTTCGGCATGGTTTGTTGTTGGTGAGATGTATGGCTAAGTTTTTGGTTTAGTTGTCTCTTGATGGCTTCGTAAATATTTTCATGCTCTGCGTACTCCTGTTCATAATCCAGTTCCGTGCCGATTAATAGATTATCTATTTGCCAGTGTTGATCGTCAATAGTTTTCCAGCGCGCCTGTATCATCTGCAGCTTGTCTTGTAGTTCCCATTTTTCTGAGATAGTGTTAATGTCAATACCTCGTACGACTCTTGAAAAAGCTCGAAAGTTTGTTCGTTGTTGACTAATTAGCTCATCAGTTTTGGATAACATACCTCTCTCTTCCGTGCTGAAATTGTGTTGTTCGTCACCTTGACTACTTGTACCTTGTTTAGCCATGGCTTCGGTCTGTTTCATGTCTATCAGCAGAGCACATGTAGCTGTGTAGAGCTCTTTCACGGAGAGGTAAGCACCAGACTGAATGTACTCGTGTTTGTCATCATAAAGCACTGTTAGTTTTATGTGATTGTTGTCGAATTCATCCCACAATTCTTCAAGTGTCACTAGCCGTTTTTTTGTGTACTCGGCAGTTTTCCGAATTGCAGAATCTTTCTTGATGTTTGTAGAAATCTTCTGTACAGTTTCAGCAATGATTTGTTGACGTTGTAGTAGCCCTTCCATTGTAGATGTGTTGAAGAAACTAGTTGTATGTCGTAATCACTGTCACTGATAGAAGAATACGTTGTGGACTTGTGTGTCAACTGGTTCTGTTAGTTCCGCGTGAGCAGATGCCCCTCACCAATATGTGCGCATTCTCAACTTGACTGGTGAGACCCGCTTGTGGGAGGCCAGTCGAGCCGATTCGCTATTGATAAAGACACTTTCACTCACACTTCACTTATAGGTTCGAAGGACCAAAAATATGTGGAGTCCTACCGCGGAGGTGCAATGTGCGCCGGGATTTCTTATGTGTAATGTGGAAGAAAAGGCCCGACATGTGTAGTCACCAAGCGGCTTTATTGAACTAACTATAATTACAGTAATGCGCATACAACAATGTATAAATGTAAGTACATGACGTGATCGCGGGCGTCAGCATAAATTGTAGAGTGAGCTCGTACACACAAGTTAGATGTTAAATTGTACAACCGATAAGTTTTCGTTATTATTTAGTTGTATTTTGCTATTTTTTAAGTTATTATTAAGATAAAATCAAGTGGTCGGTAACCGAAATGCTTATTTATCAAGAACGTTAAATAGCGACCATGTGGTCGCAAACCGACGAGAATCGCATTATTTATTTTCTATCAATATGACCCTATTGCTTTGTACAGGACTGTTACAATTTTGAATGTAACATTTTAGAAGCTTTTCTTTGTAGTTATTTAGTAAGCGACCACCACTTTCTTTGAAATTACTATAAAAACGGGATGCTAAACAGGTGGTCGTAAACCAAAATAATCGAAATAAAGACGTTGGTTTCCGACCACCATAATTTAGTATGAGAGAAATAACATCGGAATATTTTTTTTTTAAATTTTTGATAAAAACAAAATTAAATTATTTTATATTACTTTTTTAAGATGGAGTTCCCATATAATTCAGAGTCAACGAAAAAAAAGAAAAATACAGTCCGGTACACTGACGAAGCCCTGAAAAAAGCTCTTGATGATATCCGAAAAGAAGGGAAGGGACCATATAAATGAATAATATAATAATTAATACATTTTTAAAGCGATTATAATTGTTTTAATGGCATTTTTTCATATTAAAATAGTGGTCGCAAACCAACACACTGGTGGTCGCTAACTGATTAAAGTGGTCGGTAACCGACGTTTTCGCTATATTTTCACTTTTTCAGCATTTTATAAATATTTTTGTATGAATGTACTATAATTTATGTTTTTGTATTCAAACTAGACTATATTTGGGACAAATTCACATTAACATAAACTATTTTGCGTGTAGACAAAATTTTTTTTTCTTCATCATAAGTGGGCAACTCAGCTAACTGGTCGCTAACCGGCGAAACGACCCTACCTACTTATTTTTTTTTTGTTGATTACAAATTCTGTTTGTGGATGATCAAATTGAAAATCGTGTGTGTGCACGCGTGTGAAGTATTCGAATACGTTGATAACGCTGACAGTTGTTTGATTAATTCATTATCGTTTTATGATTTCTGTTATTATCAAAATATTGATCACTTTGAACCCTGTCTCATAGCCCATAGGGTTACCTATTAAAGTTTCGGTTTCGGCCGAAGAAATGGACTTTACCGTGGTGTAAACGCAGAGTTATAGTACCCAGAAAATTGTCTTTAAATGTAAATATTGTACAGTACCCAAACAAGGGCAAGGCAAAAGCCATATCTTGTAAAATATGATTAAGGAAAATAAAACATTTAATTTACTTTTATAAACCTGACTTTTATTTACAATATGTCTTCTTATTGCTTGATTGCACAATACAGCATGAACCCAGAAACAAGATGACAACGTGATGCCAGCAAAAAGGCGTTCAGTTTTCTAACAATAATAGCCCATTCAATCTGAACTGATGCGTGAATCGACACGATTTTTGAGGAGTCAAGCCATAGCTGTTCTGAGGTTAGGTGCTGGACGGCCGTGACGAACATTGGTCCAGTAGGTCCGCAGGCGCTAGGTGTTGTCGCGACGTTGGGTGCGCGCCTGCAGCACATCACGGAACTGCGACAAGATGGCGTTCTCCCGCTTGGCGCGCTCCTCCTTGCTGAACGCCGCCAGGGCGCGCTTCTCGTCCGCCGAGTAGATCTGGTTCTCCTTGCGGATACGTACCGCCTCCATGCGCCGGTGCCTGCGATTAAATCACACCATTATGCATACAATATTGATAATCACATAGTAGCTTTAATCAAAACGACAAAATGAAAAAAACGTAAAGATAATTGAAATTGGAACATTAGCACTCGAGTTCAGCCTCGGATCACATTCCGCAGTGGAACTTATGTCTATTATAAACAAGATCGTACCTGCTGCCACTCATGACGTATCCCACCGACTCGTAGGATGCGATCTCGTCGGAGGTGAGTCCGATCTCCCCTCGGCGCGGGATGCGCTTGCCCTCGGCCACGTACGCGGCCATGGCGGCGCCCTCGCCGGGCAGCAACGCGCGCCCGAAATCTTTGTGTCCCAGTGCTGGACCCACGCGTGGCAAAGGCCCAAACGCCTCCGACGCCATCTCTTCGTCGCCTTTTTTGGAAGACATTGATTCCCTTGATTCTTGTATTTCATCTTCTTCTGTGAATTAAAATAATTGCTACAGGAATAGGGAATCCCAACAAAAACATTCTGTAAAAAACTAGCCAAGTCTCGATGGAGCTGCTTGTTTATCTCTAAAAAGTAATGAAATCTAGACAAAGTCGTGCCAAGTCTAAGGTTCCTTATTGCGATTTCTTTATTATTATAGTTATTGTTGTGTGTCTTGGCCGTTGAACATTCTTTATACGTTAGTGGGTACAAGTCAATTTAGTTTAAACGTAATGTTATATACTACCTATGATTGTTAAGCGAGATAATAACCCATACTGGTATTGGTAATTGGACGCCAAGAAGAAAAATGACCGAACTAAACGAAACGAACAACGGCCAAGTCACACAACATTAACTATAATAATAAAGAAATCGCAATAAGGAACCTTAGACTTGGCACGACTTTGTCTAGATTTCATTACTTTTTAGAGATAAACAAGCAGCTCCATCGAGACTTGGCTAGTTTTTTACAGAATGTTTTTGTTGGGATTTCACTTCTTTTTGTAGAAACGTGGGCATATTGATTTATTTTATTAGATTTTCTTATTTAAGAAACAATTTTTTTTTGTAGTTTTTTTTTTTTTTCGATTTTCCTACTTTTTATAGTTTTTCCTTTATGTGGCCATTAAACCCTAACTCTGTACCAAATTTCAGCTCTCTGAGTTTATGGGAAGTACTAGTTCTATTTTGATGATCATGAGTGAGTGAGTGAGTGAGTTTCATAAATGCGAAACTTTGCTTTCGCTTAACTTCGGAACTAAATGACCTACAGACTTGAAACTTTTTGTTTTACGTGTGATTGTTTAGCTTACTGGATGACGAAAATTTCAGCGTTCTGGTCTTATCCAGAGGTTCTCAAATAGGAGCCTGAAAATGCGGCGAAATGGTTCCAGTAAAGGATGGTACGGCAGTGTTTGCTTCGCGCTCGACTCGGCGGGGGCACTGCCGTGCCCCCAGATCTTATTTATACACACAACTTGATCACCTTGAATTAGTTGCACATTGCCAGTACTTGCAAGAACAAGAATAGGTCATTCTCGATCTATACTAGTAAAATCTGTAATAAATATGTATTTACCCTTCATCATCATCAGCCTATAGTGTTCCCACTGCAGGGACTCAGGCCTCCTCTCTAGGAGAGGAATGGGCTATAAACCATCAGGTGTGTCCTGTGCGGGTTGGATTTTCCCTTTTCTTTGTTTTTTGGGGTGTGGGAAAACATCAAATAACCACTCCCGCTCAGGGCAGATCGGAAGGGAGTGTCAGACTTCTACTGACTAAAAACCACCCACGTTCCTTCTTAGCCCTTGTGCCGAGGCAGCGGTATCTCTATCGAACAACCCGCAGCCCCCGTGGGGCCGGTTGGATTTACCCTTACCCTTTTTTTTTGTTGGGTGGGAAATTATCAAATGACTCATCCCACCCTGGGCAGAGCGGTAGAGAGTGTCAGACTTCAACTGACTAAAAACCACTCGTGTTCCTTCTTAGACCTTTGTGCCGAGGCCATGGTATCCATTTTTGGCTGCCATTTTAGTCAAACAATACAACACTTACGTCCTTTTTCAACCCACACTTCCTCTTCACTGCTGTCACTTGAGTCACTGCTAGAGCTCTTTGCTTTCTTCTTCTTTGCCTTCTTCCTTGCTTTCTTCACTTTTTTAAGTTTCTTCTTTAACTTCTTAAGCTTCTGTTTAGTGTCTTTGTCCTTTGACTTTTTACTCTTTTTCTTTTCTTTACTACTTCCTGTGTTTTCAGGTTGTGACTGTTCCTCTTCAGAGCTAAAATGTGAGATAGCATAAGTACAATAAAAATAGAAAAGGCAGGGGTACATAATGGGAAATATATGGTTCATTTCAAAGAATGTGGCATCTTATCAATGACGCATCTCATTGCTAGCATCATAGATTATTTATTTAATATAGATAAGCAAAACAACAGTTTACTACTTACTCTGCCCTAAGTGGTGATTTGCCCCAAACAGAGGCCACTCCAATTTGGCCGATCCTCTCCCTCTCTTCTCGCCGTGCATCAAAGAACTCTTCTTCTTGGGGTTTATACCGGGCTCTTGCTGGAGGACCACCTCCTCCTAAACCTGGAAACATGATATCCTCACTACAAACTAATCAAAGAAATAATAATTATGTGACAGTAATTCTCTCTGATTTCAATAAGATTTGATTTATATAGAGTGGTGTGCTCTATGCAGGATCATTGCATAAGCTGGTATTAATATTAATTAATACAATAACATTAAAGCTGAAGTGGTAATGTTTGTAAACATTTAATGCATCTCTATTTTTAGGACAAAATGAAGCAAATGTCAAAAAAAACTCATTAACAGCTGCAAAATGTGGCTTGTTATACAATGTCAATGCAACATCAATGTCATGCATTGATTTTGTTTTCATAACGTAAGTCAATAATGCAGAGATGTTCTTCATGAACACTTACCACCACCAAGCCCTCCTCCATTGTACTCCTTGAAGGAGCTGCGCCCGCGCTCCCGGGCGTGTGGGCGCTCTCGTGCCGTGTTGCCTTCGTTATTCTTAGAGGGCAAGCGGTCGTCACGGCTACCTTCCCACTGCTTACTTTGTTCCTGGGCGCGATTGCGCCCACCACTGCTGTACTCTCTACTGCGATCTCGACCACCTTCGTCCCTGCTTCTTTCTCCACTGCGAGCTCGTCTACCTCTCTCTTTGCTTCGTTCTCGACCGCTTCTCTCTTTGCTTCGATCACGACCGCTTCTCTCTTTGCTTCGGTCACGACCGCTTCTCTCTTTGCTTCGGTCACGACCGCTTCTCTCCTTGTTTCTCTCTAGGATTCGGTCATGACCGCTTCTCTCTTTACTTCGCTCAAGGCTTCGGTCACGACCGCTTTTCTCCTTGCTTCGATCGCGACTACGGTCGCCACCACCATATTCTCGGTCACGACTTTTAAACGTATCACGACTGCGGCTCCTATGTCGGCCGCGTTCACGATCACCACCCATCCTCAAATCTTCGTCACAATTTTACAACTTGTTCAGAATCGCGACACCGATTGCGTATGTTTTCAAAGACTAATTCGCTAATTGAAATCATGAAAGACAGTTCAGACGCTTTTTAACTCGAGGAAGACCTTAAATCATAGCTCAATCTTCTGCTTTAGAAATTATTTATTAAACAACACGAGAAAAAACACCAAATGTAAATAACCAATGCAATCAGCAAATCAGCAATTTGACTGATGATTGATTCCAGAGTAAAATGACATTGACATTTGATTCGATACGTATCATGGAATTAGGAAGTACTAGTATTACATTTATTAATTCTATCAAGCCCCACAGAAACCAAAAAAATGAGAATGTGAATTGAAAATTGTTTCATAACTGCAACAAAATGTGGGTGTTCTTTGGTAACTTTTCGGGAATTACAGGCATCATGTTATATGTTTGGATTCACATGAGGCTAACTAGAAATACGTACATGATGTTTTGCGATTTACGATTATGTGTAGTGTCACATTAACTGCCGTACTCAGAGAGCTTTAATGATTACTTAAAGGTTTTGACAGTTTTGTCATACAAAAACTGTCAAAGCCTTTACTTAGAATAATGACCTTATTCTTAAACTTGGTAGTACATACCAACCCACTGTTTCAACATTCTATGTACTTTGCTGTTGTTTTATGTAATAGTAAACTATTATTATAATCCGCATCCAGGGCTGGGCAGTATTTGAATTACTTGTAATTAAAATACGTAATTGAAATACAAATACGTATTTTGTATTTGTATTTCAATTACTTCCATAAAATGTAATTTGTAATTCGTATTTCAAATACCTGACGACGAAGTATTTTGTAATTAGTATTTCAAATACTTGAGGCTTCAAAATACATTTTAACAAAAATACATTTATACCTTCATTTAGCGATCGTGAGTGTGAGTGCGAGGCGAGAGTGCAATGATGGTAAAGCAGTTATTAGAGCTAGCAACACTGCACCTGTTTTATACTGAACGATATGACTGTAGGTCAAAATTGGCCAACGAAGCGCAAAAAAAATGTACGTTGAATAAAATTGTCAATGTCAACTTGTCAAGCTAAGATGGCAAGTTTTAACGGTTTAGTTTTGCACGTGTATAAAAATTTGGTTGTTGACAAGATTTTGGGTTAAATTTTTGAACAAAAAAGGTTAAAATAAAAACTTTTAAGTTGGTTATTTTGTTTTTAATTCATTTTTGCGACCGACTTCCGAAATAAAGTTACTTTACACTTTTTTCTGATGGTTTTTGAAGGCGGTTATTTTTTTTTTTTTAAAGTATTTGTAATTTGTATTTTGTATTTCAATTAAAAATTGCTAAAATACTGTATTTTGTATTTTATATTTTAAATACCTTACTTAAATGTAATTTGTATTTTGTAATTTAATTACTTGCGATACTGTATTTTGTAATTTGTATTTCAATTAAAGCAGAGCATGTATTTTGCCCAGCCCTGTCCGCATCAAGGATTGTTTTTACAGTATCCACGCGGGCGAAGCCGCGGGCATCAGCTAGAATATTATAAGTTTCGTGAACTTTCGTGGTCACATTTTGTAACATTGCCTAGTCGCACGGTCCTAGTGGGGACAGAAAACATGCCATTGCCACGTAGGAATTTGGCTACCATGGGAATGTCCGGAAAACAAAGACAAAAGAGTGGGATGGGTAGAAGGCCAAGAGGCCACCGCAACAAATATCTGTTTTGCTTTTGCGGTCGATTCAACATTTTCACAAATTCACAACACGAAAACTGTTTCTAATTTCTATGTGAAAATGAAGTTATCTACTCCTAGATATACGTTTTGTTTATTTTTTCAAGTAATTTTTATGCTTTGTGATCTTTTATTTAACTGTGTAAGTTTATTTCCCCGAAGTCGCGATGGACTCCTTGTGCTTTTCATGTAAGAATTTCAATTTCATACGATAAACATTCAATACGACGTTTGTTATTTACTCACTTAATTTAATAGATTTCAGGATTTATTCCTCGTGCTGTCAATAACTACAATGCTGATGAGCTTTTTCTCCACCTACCTATTTCAAGTAAGCGTATTTTTTACCTCACTGCGTAGTTCTTTTTATCTAAAAAAATGGGTCTCAGGTAGTAGCGAAACCTTAATAAAAGCATCACACACAGAATTGTGACCCCGAAAAAACCCACCTATATACTTAGATCAAAATTATTAATTTTCCAGGTATAGGTACTTAATACTTACTGATATAATATTTCAACGAATTTCAGGCGGGCCTGGTTGAGGTGTTGGTGCGCAAGTTCCGCGCGGCCGGCTCGGTGTGCGTGGCTTATATGGTAGCCAGCGTGGCGCTGCACGCCGCCTGGTTGCTGGAGAAGTGGGCGGAGCCCGAGTCCGTCTCCACGCCGCTGCTCATATGTCTGTTCACTCTGCAGAGATGCTGTGAGTTTGATACTCCAGTAATTTTAAAATATTATGAAAGATACGAGGAATTGGATAAAATGTTGACAGCGGTGACCACTGGTACTCAGCAGTAACACAGATGATTGTACCCTGCAGATACATTACTTTCCCAGAGACGGTACAGGGTTGTGCCACATGCTCGAATTACACTGGCTCCCAAACCCTACCAACTGGAACAGCAATAGCCGATAAAGTGTGATCAGAGTACTTCCGCAGGTGGGCTCTCAAGACTTAGCTTCTTTTTTGTTGTTTCAGTGTCTCCGTGGTACTATTTCTTCTACAAGAGAGCAGCACTTCGAGTCAGTGACCCTCGGTTCTATGAAGACATAGACTGGATCAACCAGCAACTCCAGGCACACTAGATGATGACGCATTTTCTTGACATACTGAAGCAGACTGATGTAGGGATAATCCAAACAATATAGGAAATTTAATCATAACACCATGGTCTATTAACATCAAACAAAATATCTCAATATAAAAAATTAGTCAGTTGAGCTGTGTATAAAGTATAATAAATAGGAATTTTGAGCAAAATTTTGTGACATTGTGACCAAATATCACTTACTTTATAACATGATTTTAATAGGCCATGGTGATTTTAAATCAGGGGTTTTTGTATGTAATGAATATCTTAACTCTTAGCACAATATGTATTTACAAGAAGACTGCTAAGATATTCATAACCTCTCTTTCATTCTAGTCAAGTGATTGTACTATTATAGCCTTGTAAACATGTAGGTAGGTATTCCAAAAGTGTTATCATAAGAAATACCTACTGAAAATTATAATTAAAAAAAATAACCCTTCAAAATGTTTACGTGTTTTATTGGATCACTAATAATACGTTACTTCAGTAGTGGAGACTGGAATGTGTGTTGCATTGCAGCCCGGCCACAGTCGATTTCGTCATTTATAGACGTATCAATAAAGTGTTGAATGAAATATCTTTTTCAATACACTAAGTCAAAAACTGTGCCTTCAACCTCACCGCGTATCTGTAAAGGAGCCAAAACGTCGATTTCTCAAATAAAATACGCAAATGTTATGACAAATTCGCATTTATTTACAGTTAAATTCAACAAATTTCATGATGTTCCGATATTTACAAGCACACTAAGGAGTCGCTTCTGTTTGCCTCACAGATTTGCTCGCGCCTTCTTACGCGGAATATAAAGATTCACTTCAATTAGACTAATACAAAATAAATACAACAATGTAGGTTTTGTTATTTGTAACTGAAAATAAATACCTACCAATAAATGATAAGATAAATATCCTGTACATTTTTGTTAAGGGAAAACAACATTTCATTAAAATATTTGAAATTTAGCAAATTCATATCAAGATCTAACATTATATAAAATTCTGTGTAAATCTAATTCGCCAATATCTCCGCAATGATTGCGCCAGGACAACCGTAGTGTATAACATGAAGAGGCAAGGAGTCTCTTGTGTAGTGTTGGTGCAGACAATGGCCGCGAGCGCGACATCAGAAGGCGGCGCGGCACAGCGGGCAACTCGACTTGTTGCTGGTCGAGAACCACTTGCGCTGCAACATAAACGGCCGAATTACTCATACTGTCACATCATTTATTGTTTATCACATTGTAAGCCATATTAAAAAAAAAGTATTCTTGATGCCACTTAGAAGCATTTCAAGCATTAGTGTAAACTATAACTTCCTTGAGTGACTATTTGATGAAAAAGGCATTTCGCGGGCTACCCTTAAGGGTTCAGGTGCATGATTCCAAAATAAATACGAGTTTCCTCGTATAGGACTAGATTTCAGGGTATCATTACCCAACACAGGGCATGCTACACCTCTCTTGCCCGTCGTGCCCAATTAATTGCACGTTTAAGGACTTAAACGAAGCAAACGAGAGAGCTGTCCAGGTGGCTACGTACTGGATGGACAAAATTTGAGTTGTCGACTCGAAATGAAGAATAAGAAGGGTATAATTTTGCGAGTTATGTGTACCAGGCATATGGTGTGGAACTTGTTCTTGCACTGATGGCACAGCACTCGCGGCAGACGACCGTTGTTGGGATGCAGGCGGCAGTAGCAGATGTAGCACTGCGGGGAGGACTCCACCTTGGTGCTATATAAGTAGTGTATGTACCAGGCATATGGTGTGGAACTTGTTCTTGCACTGATGGCACAGCACTCGCGGCAGACGACCGTTGTTGGGATGCAGGCGGCAGTAGCAGATGTAGCACTGCGGGGAGGACTCCACCTTGGTGCTATATAAGTAGTGTATGTACCAGGCATATGGTGTGGAACTTGTTCTTGCACTGATGGCACAGCACACGCGGCAGACGACCGTTGTTGGGATGCAGGCGGCAGTAGCAGATGTAGCACTGCGGGGAGGACTCCACCTTGGTGCTATATAAGTAGTGTATGTACCAGGCATATGGTGTGGAACTTGTTCTTGCACTGATGGCACAGCACACGCGGCAGACGACCGTTGTTGGGATGCAGGCGGCAGTAGCAGATGTAGCACTGCGGGGAGGACTCCACCTTGGTGCTATATAAGTAGTGTATGTACCAGGCATATGGTGTGGAACTTGTTCTTGCACTGATGGCACAGCACTCGCGGCAGACGACCGTTGTTGGGATGCAGGCGGCAGTAGCAGATGTAGCACTGCGGGGAGGACTCCACCTTGGTGCTATATAAGTAGTGTATGTACCAGGCATATGGTGTGGAACTTGTTCTTGCACTGATGGCACAGCACACGCGGCAGACGACCGTTGTTGGGATGCAGGCGGCAGTAGCAGATGTAGCACTGCGGGGAGGACTCCACCTTGGTGCTATATAAGTAGTGTATGTACCAGGCATATGGTGTGGAACTTGTTCTTGCACTGATGGCACAGCACACGCGGCAGACGACCGTTGTTGGGATGCAGGCGGCAGTAGCAGATGTAGCACTGCGGGGAGGACTCCACCTTGGTGCTATATAAGTAGTGTATGTACCAGGCATATGGTGTGGAACTTGTTCTTGCACTGATGGCACAGCACTCGCGGCAGACGACCGTTGTTGGGATGCAGGCGGCAGTAGCAGATGTAGCACTGCGGGGAGGACTCCACCTTGGTGCTATATAAGTAGTGTATGTACCAGGCATATGGTGTGGAACTTGTTCTTGCACTGATGGCACAGCACACGCGGCAGACGACCGTTGTTGGGATGCAGGCGGCAGTAGCAGATGTAGCACTGCGGGGAGGACTCCACCTTGGTGCTATATAAGTAGTGTATGTACCAGGCATATGGTGTGGAACTTGTTCTTGCACTGATGGCACAGCACACGCGGCAGACGACCGTTGTTGGGATGCAGGCGGCAGTAGCAGATGTAGCACTGCGGGGAGGACTCCACCTTGGTGCTATATAAGTAGTGTATGTACCAGGCATATGGTGTGGAACTTGTTCTTGCACTGATGGCACAGCACACGCGGCAGACGACCGTTGTTGGGATGCAGGCGGCAGTAGCAGATGTAGCACTGCGGGGAGGACTCCACCTTGGTGCTATATAAGTAGTGTATGTACCAGGCATATGGTGTGGAACTTGTTCTTGCACTGATGGCACAGCACACGCGGCAGACGACCGTTGTTGGGATGCAGGCGGCAGTAGCAGATGTAGCACTGCGGGGAGGACTCCACCTTGGTGCTATATAAGTAGTGTATGTACCAGGCATATGGTGTGGAACTTGTTCTTGCACTGATGGCACAGCACTCGCGGCAGACGACCGTTGTTGGGATGCAGGCGGCAGTAGCAGATGTAGCACTGCGGGGAGGACTCCACCTTGGTGCTATATAAGTAGTGTATGTACCAGGCATATGGTGTGGAACTTGTTCTTGCACTGATGGCACAGCACTCGCGGCAGACGACCGTTGTTGGGATGCAGGCGGCAGTAGCAGATGTAGCACTGCGGGGAGGACTCCACCTTGGTGCTATATAAGTAGTGTATGTACCAGGCATATGGTGTGGAACTTGTTCTTGCACTGATGGCACAGCACTCGCGGCAGACGACCGTTGTTGGGATGCAGGCGGCAGTAGCAGATGTAGCACTGCGGGGAGGACTCCACCTTGGTGCTATATAAGTAGTGTATGTACCAGGCATATGGTGTGGAACTTGTTCTTGCACTGATGGCACAGCACTCGCGGCAGACGACCGTTGTTGGGATGCAGGCGGCAGTAGCAGATGTAGCACTGCGGGGAGGACTCCACCTTGGCACTCACGGCGCGCGTCCACATCTTCAGCGCGTTCAGCAGCGTGCCGTTCTGTACGCAATCAAATAAAGGTGTTCGGTTAACATGAGCGCTATGTTTTACCGTGTAGGCAAATAAAAGTAAAATAAAATGTTCGTACCTGGTAGGAGAGGTAGAGCGCGACCCAGTGCGTGTCAGCCCCGGGCCCCTGCGCGCTTGGCGCGGCGAGGCGCGGAGCGGACAGCGGGTGCGCGCGCGCCAGCCACACGCGCAGCTCGATGCGTCGCTCCTCCACGTTGTACACGCACGTCACCTCGTTCGACGACCACGCGATGCGGACCTGCGGACATCGGGAAATCCATCTTTAATGCTGACACTTTTGCGTACCCACATACCACACATTTGTACAAAGAGGTCATGTGTGGTGCTAGCACAACACTAAACAGGTCGACATTTGAAAAGTGAAAATTTAAACAATGTCGAATCAAAGTGCAATTCAATCAATTATTGCATTTATTGTCCACGAACCGGAAGACGTTGCGTTCAAAGGCCTCCCACTAGGTGTACCGATGACCTGGTAAAGGTTGCGGGGATACGCTGGATGCAAGACCGGTACCGGTAAATGTGGCAACACCTGGAGGCTATGTTCAGTGGACGTCTTTTGACTAAAATGATGATGAAGCGCAGGGCAAACTGTGAGGGTCGTGTGACCTACCTCGGCGTCTTCTATCTCTGTTGCGCGCTGGTGCAGGTGCACGAGCTGCTCCCTGCAGGCGGGCGGCGCCACGTAGGCGGCCACGACGCGCTCCAGCAGTCGTGTGACCTACCTCGGCGTCTTCTATCTCTGTTGCGCGCTGGTGCAGGTGCACGAGCTGCTCCCTGCAGGCGGGCGGCGCCACGTAGGCGGCCACGACGCGCTCCAGCAGTCGTGTGACCTACCTCGGCGTCTTCTATCTCTGTTGCGCGCTGGTGCAGGTGCACGAGCTGCTCCCTGCAGGCGGGCGGCGCCACGTAGGCGGCCACGACGCGCTCCAGCAGTCGTGTGACCTACCTCGGCGTCTTCTATCTCTGTTGCGCGCTGGTGCAGGTGCACGAGCTGCTCCCTGCAGGCGGGCGGCGCCACGTAGGCGGCCACGACGCGCTCCAGCAGTCGTGTGACCTACCTCGGCGTCTTCTATCTCTGTTGCGCGCTGGTGCAGGTGCACGAGCTGCTCCCTGCAGGCGGGCGGCGCCACGTAGGCGGCCACGACGCGCTCCAGCAGTCGTGTGACCTACCTCGGCGTCTTCTATCTCTGTTGCGCGCTGGTGCAGGTGCACGAGCTGCTCCCTGCAGGCGGGCGGCGCCACGTAGGCGGCCACGACGCGCTCCAGCAGTCGTGTGACCTACCTCGGCGTCTTCTATCTCTGTTGCGCGCTGGTGCAGGTGCACGAGCTGCTCCCTGCAGGCGGGCGGCGCCACGTAGGCGGCCACGACGCGCTCCAGCAGTCGTGTGACCTACCTCGGCGTCTTCTATCTCTGTTGCGCGCTGGTGCAGGTGCACGAGCTGCTCCCTGCAGGCGGGCGGCGCCACGTAGGCGGCCACGACGCGCTCCAGCAGTCGTGTGACCTACCTCGGCGTCTTCTATCTCTGTTGCGCGCTGGTGCAGGTGCACGAGCTGCTCCCTGCAGGCGGGCGGCGCCACGTAGGCGGCCACGACGCGCTCCAGCAGTCGTGTGACCTACCTCGGCGTCTTCTATCTCTGTTGCGCGCTGGTGCAGGTGCACGAGCTGCTCCCTGCAGGCGGGCGGCGCCACGTAGGCGGCCACGACGCGCTCCAGCAGTCGTGTGACCTACCTCGGCGTCTTCTATCTCTGTTGCGCGCTGGTGCAGGTGCACGAGCTGCTCCCTGCAGGCGGGCGGCGCCACGTAGGCGGCCACGACGCGCTCCAGCAGTCGTGTGACCTACCTCGGCGTCTTCTATCTCTGTTGCGCGCTGGTGCAGGTGCACGAGCTGCTCCCTGCAGGCGGGCGGCGCCACGTAGGCGGCCACGACGCGCTCCAGCAGTCGTGTGACCTACCTCGGCGTCTTCTATCTCTGTTGCGCGCTGGTGCAGGTGCACGAGCTGCTCCCTGCAGGCGGGCGGCGCCACGTAGGCGGCCACGACGCGCTCCAGCAGTCGTGTGACCTACCTCGGCGTCTTCTATCTCTGTTGCGCGCTGGTGCAGGTGCACGAGCTGCTCCCTGCAGGCGGGCGGCGCCACGTAGGCGGCCACGACGCGCTCCAGCAGTCGTGTGACCTACCTCGGCGTCTTCTATCTCTGTTGCGCGCTGGTGCAGGTGCACGAGCTGCTCCCTGCAGGCGGGCGGCGCCACGTAGGCGGCCACGACGCGCTCCAGCAGTCGTGCGTCCCGAGCCGCAGCCGCGCCCCACCAGCCCCGGGCGCCGCTAGTGCCGGCCCCACACACTGTGCGGTACAGTGCGCGACACGCCAGCGCGCAGATGTCGGAGCCCCGCGCCGGTTCTGCAACAACCGAATGTTACTACACTGCTACACCACTACACGCAGCGGAACGTACTCGGAACATGGCTAAACTAGTTGGTTCTTGTTTTTAACATAATTATAGTGATGCATCTCACCTCTTTTTTGCTAAATAAACGTAGATTTTTCTTGATGTTTTCATAGATATAATATATTAACAAGGAACTGTCATGATGTTAATTTCCTTAAACAATAGGGTAGTCGACCGACTAAAAAAAATATGATTCTGTTTAGTCCGTCAGTCAGATTATTGAAAAATATTGGATACGTGTTTTTTGTTTTATCAAATTAATAAAAATTGACGAAAATAAAGCTTGTCAAAGACCATGGAGAGGGGGCGTTTGACGTCATAGTTAGGTAAAATTGGACCAAGCTGTGACGTTTCACGACTTTTCGAAGCACTGTATCGTCTTCATTTTTTGTTTACGTGAAAAAAGAAAAAATACGTGTTCAATATTTTTTGGAAATCTATCTGACGGACTAATTAGTTTTTTTTTGTCGACTACCCTATTATTCTTAGAGAATCGCGCTTACGTAGATTTATGGCTCTTTTTTGCAGAAAGAGTTTAGACTCGATGTCTGCAGCCCGTCCCCATAGTAAAATACCGTGACATAATACTATGAAAATAACTAAAATAGACTACCCTCGCTGTATTTAATTCAGTAAATTAATGGGTCTTTCTAACTAGTCCATTGAAGTGTTACATTTAGCGTGCATTTGGAGGTCACGTCACGGACGTCAAGTCGATCGGTTCACCCTACTGTTGTTTAGTGTTTATAAATTAACAAACCTTTTAATAAAAGACAATAACAGTACATAAAGTTTATTGACAAAGTATTACAAGTCACGGAAAGTTATCTAGTGCGCAAGTGCAGTGTTTATCTAGTAATTACTGTGTAAACATATACCAGTACAACAGTGAGCAAAATCCACCCGTAACATTGAAAATATAAAATCAATTCCGTGAATACTCGTGGTGCTGTCAGGGAAGTAACGCCCGAGAGTGTGCCGCGGTCCTGTCTACCCCAAGTGCCGTTCTATGGTGTTAGCAAACTATAATACTCCCATAAAACCTTATTTCACACATATTACAAACAGCGCCATCTATTGATAAAGAGTGGAACTACTAAGCTAATCAATACCAAAGTAGTAACTTGCGTCTCGAGCGAAACACAATATGCCTGCAGCGAAGTGTGGTGGTTGTGCCAAATTTTTATCGCCGTTAGAGGCCGCTCAATGTCGGCAGTGCAATACTTACTACCATCGTGTATGCGTCTGCCTGCCTGGTACGGGTATTGTTGCTGCAACCTGGCGCTGTCCTGACTGCTTGAAAAATCGGGTTAGGGATAACAGGACAGAGACACCTGTTCGAGGTGGGTCGGTACCTGCCCAAGCAGATAAGCACAGCAGCCCCGAGGAGCTCATGGAAATGGACAGTCCATTAAACAGCACGGCCCTGGACGCAACTGTGCATTTCTCTCCCGACTTGGCAGACGAGCTGCGGCTATTTAAGGAGGAGTTGCGTGCCGAGTTTCGCCTGATGCACATGGAGTTTCAGGAGTTGCGCACAGAGATGGCTCAACTTAAGGACTCCCTCAAGTCATCTGATGAGCGGGTGGGTAGCTTGGAGCTGCGAGTAGGCGCCCTCGAACACAAACTGCAGCAACAGGTACAGTCGGATAGTGATCCAATAGGAAGTACCATCGCTGAACTTAAATGCCAGCTGAATGAGCGCGATCAGGTTCTTCTCCTCAACGACGTTGAGGTGACCGGGATACCGGAGAGCAGGGACGAGAGCACCCTTCACCTCGTTAAAGTTCTTGCCGTTAAGCTTGGCGTCAACATTGACGAGAGGGACGTAGTCCACGCTGAACGAGTTGGATCCACGCGTCGTAATCGGGTTGAGGCTTCCGACGGCTCCATTGCTGCCGAGCGACCGCGTTGTATTTCCGTGCGCTTCGCAAGGCGGACGACGCGCGACGCACTACTAAGCGCGGCTCGAGTTCGCCGCGGCTTGAGTTCAGGTGACCTCGATGTCACTGGGCCGCCGCTCCGAGTCTACGTGAACGAACGTTTAACTCAAATAAACCGCCAGCTATTTTATCGCGCTCGTCAGGCAGGGAGCCTAAACAAATGGAAATATGTGTGGACAAGAGAAGGGAGAATTCTGGCTCGCAGAGAGGATGGTCAAAAGGCCGAACGAATTAGGTGTGAAGACGACTTAAGTAAAATTTTTGGGTAATGTTCAGTTTGTTCACTCATATACCCATTGGCTCTGTGGATGTTAACCTTTATATTAAAATTTATACTTCTCTACTATTTTATTATATTTTTTTATTATTTTGGTTTGCTTTTTTGAGTATTCTACTTTATGTAATAGAATTGTTTTTTTATTCTATGAATATTTTGTTTGGTCTCACTATTATTATAAGTTCTGTAATCACGAGTCAGTTTCTGTTTGTTGTCTGTTGTCGTGTAATGTTTGGCACTGCTTGCGTTGACTGTGGGGGAGGTTGGTGTGTAATAAATGTTAATATATTAGAAGTAAGTGTCAGCCTCACCAAAATAATATTAATTACTTTGTTTTCACATTTCAAGCTGTGTTTAGTTTTGGCAATTGTGTGTCTCACTGCGTCCCTTAGCAAGCTGCATTACTACCAGTTTCATAACACTATACATATTTATCTACACCTACTCTTCGCAAAACTTCTATCATACTTTACGAACCTATGTGTATGCCCCCGTTTAAAAACTCTGTTTTATTTAATACTGTACAATATCTATTCTACTTTATATATTTTTAAATGGAATCGTAAATGATCAAGACTAAAAACCTAAAAGTTGGTTTCTTTAACGCGGGGTCGCTGGGATCGCGCCACGACGAATTCCTTGTAGCAATGGAAAATGTCGAGGTGGACATCATGGCGATAAATGAGACTTGGCTCAGGCAGGGTGAGGAAGGCCGTGCGCCGACAGTCCCGGGCTACCGACTCCGGCACGTGCCGCGCCCGGCCGGAGTGCGCGGCGGGCGGGGCGGAGGTGTGGGTTTCTACCTGCGCCGCGGAGTGCGCGCGCGCACCGTTCCGCACCCGCCTGCGTCGCAGGTTGAGCAAATGTGGCTCAGACTGAACATCAACTCGCAGTCAGTCATCATCGGCACTGCATACAGACCGCCGTGGCTTGATGTTAATGTTTTTCTAGATGCTATCACCGATTCTTTGACCTCTTTTGCCAACGCAGACAAGGTTCTCCTAGTGGGCGACTTCAATATCAATGTTTTGAACCCCTCTGATAACAAAACCAAGCTACTTAATAACTTTTTACATTGCTGCAAACTTAGGCAGATTGTTAATGAGCCAACCCATTTTACTGATCATAGCGAAACTCTAATTGATATTGCGTGCACAGACGCCCGTGTGTGTGGGCATTCAGTCTCACACATACCAGAACTCGGTCAGCACGCAATTATAACCATACAATTAAATTTTAAAATAGAGAAGCCTATCCCGCGTTGCATTACCTATAGACCGCTTAAAGACATTCTCCCTGATCTTTTTAACAGCGACTTAAATAAAATTGACTGGGAACATATTGAAAGGCTCCAAGATGTGAATTCAATGGTAGAAATGTTTAATCAATACATTTTGGCGCTGTTTGATTTGCATGCTCCCATTAAGAAAATCTTAATTAAAGATAAGTCGCTCCCCTGGATAACCTACACTGTAAGGGAAATGATGAGGCTGCGGGACAGGTGTCATCTAAAGTACAAAACTACGAAATCCGATAGCCATAGGAAGTCTTACACTGATCTGAAGTACCTCGTAAGAACAGCAGTTGAGACTGAGAAGTGCGCATATTTTAAAACTTATATTAATGGTAACATTAAGCAGCCAAAGAAGTTATGGAGTCATATAAAGTCGACTATTGCCACCACAAAACAATCAGAGCACAGTCTTCCACACTTCTGTAACAACCCCGATACTATTAATCAACATTTTCTGGATGTGCCGGGCAGTGGGGAGGTTGCTTCTGCAGACTTAACTTATTTTGAACAACATCGGCATAGTGACAGCAGTTTTCAGCTTGAACCGGTTCAGGAGGAAGATGTGTTGCGGATCTTGCGTGGTCTTAAATCCAATGCACAGGGCTCTGACCGGATCTCTCTGGAGATGCTGATGTTGACACTTCCTCGTACACTTGCAGTCATTACAGCTATCATTAACAGATCTATGGAAACCTCCTCCTTCCCTGAGTTGTGGAAAATGGCGATAGTTAGGCCGATCCCCAAGGTGCCTAGCCCTTCTAGTGTGAGAGATCTCCGCCCAATTAGTCTTCTCCCTTGTCTATCTAAGGTTTTGGAAAAGGTTGTCTGCAACCAGCTTAGGTCATATCTTGAGCACCATGGTATTTTACCACAGGCACAATCTGGATTTCGTAGGGGCCACAGCACAACAACCGCTCTACTAGATGTGGTTGGGAACATTCTTGAGGCCAGAGACCGAGGCATGGGAACCCTTCTTGTCTTACTGGACTTTTCTCGTGCTTTCGATTCCATCAATACTTCACTTCTTCTTGCTAAGCTGTCTTATTATGGTTGTAACATTGAGACAGTTCAATGGTTTAAGAGTTACCTCACTAATCGTTCACAGGTCGTCCAGGTGTCTAACGACAATGGAGATGTCATGTCTTCTAGTCGAGAGAATGTAGGCAGGGGCGTACCGCAAGGATCCATCCTGGGCCCTCTCCTTTTCATCTTGTACAGTGCTGACATCATCAATTGTTTAATAAACACAAAATTCCATCTATACGCTGACGATCTGCAGATGTACCTCTCTTTTTGCTCCCAGGATACTGCTGAAACAGTAAAACAAATTAATGAAGATCTGGAAAGGATCTCTGAATGGTCCAAAGGAAACTCCCTGGTTCTTAATCCTAGTAAATCTAAGTATCTTGTGATGGGATCCAGAGACTTCCTCAACAAAATGCTTACCTGCAACCTAGACATCAGGATAGATGGTTCTGGAATAGAAAGGGTTCTAGAAGCCCGTAATCTTGGGGTTGTTTTTGATGGGCAGCTGAACTTCGAAACCCATATTTTACAGGCTGTGCGCAACTGCTTCTACCGACTCAAGCTCTTATATCGTGTACGTCCCTACATAAGTGTGGATATGCGAGTCATGCTCTGTGAGTCTTTGGTATTATCCAGACTAAACTACGCTGACGCTGTGTATGGGTCATGCATTCTCGGTAGAAGTCAGAAGCTAATCCAGCGGGTACAGAATGCTTGTGCAAGGTTCTGTTATAATGTGCCGCCCAGAACACATATCACCCCTTTTCTGAATAAGGGTAATTTGATGAGAATGTCAGCGCGGAGAAAGCTTCACCTGGCTACCCTACTTTTTGGAACTATTCTCACAAAAACACCAGAGTATCTCTATAAAAAACTGTCTTGGTCGCGCGACGTTAACCAAATAAAAACAAGAGCATCCTCATACCTGATGTTGGCTTCCTCCCATAGAACTGCTGCATTTCGTGGTAGTTTCAAATTCGCTGCCAGTCACTGTTGGAACGACCTTCCGCCACCTTTTCGTGCTATAAAAACAGTAGGTACATTTAGAATAAAATTCAAACATTATTTACTCCAAAAACAACAAGATTCCCCTGTTTAAACTCACCCATTTTCTGCAAGCATTTGCAACGGTGACGGAAGCGTCTACTCTGTTCACTATCATTGTCTTTAAACGTACATTATTATTAAACCTCAATGTTTTTTTTCCTGTATTTTATGACCTTTTCTTATTTTAATTGTTTTATTGTTTTAATAGCCTCACTATACTTAATACTTATGTATTATATTATACATATCACATACGCACTGCACACCATTTAATTTTGTTATTATTTACATTATAAGTTTTATTGTTTTGTTTTTTACTAATTAATGTTGTTTTTTTTGTGTTTGATTGTCCGTGATTGTGGCGTCACTTTGGGCCCTATCAGAATACCAGCGCTGTGACATTGACATCTGTCATAAATGTCACAGCACCATGCTGAGATAGTGGCCCTTTAGCCTCGCACAGAATTAAGTTCTAAAGTTTTAAGGCTTATTGTCAATTGTGTTTTTTGTGTTATTATTTTTTATCAAATTGTGTTGTCCTGTTGGACCTGTGTGGGACTAATAAATACATTTTCTTTCTTCTTTCTTTCTTTCATTTGTTAGAGGACGCAATTTGATTTTTAGTAAGGACCGACCGAAACTGGGCGAAATAATCCACAACGAAAGGACTGATCGCCCGCCTGGTGTCTGCCGGCGTCCCCGAAGATAAATAGAAGGTTCGGTTTCGGTTAGTTTCGGCCAAAAAATCTAGTTCCGGCCACAATTTCGGTTTCGGCCAATAATTGGCCGAACCTTTCGGCCCCGCCGAAACAAGGTATAATTACGTAAATGTCGCGCATCATTCAGCTAACTTCAAGCACACCTCGGACACTCCATACAACGCCCGCACAATAATTACCTATTACTACTACATAAACAAATAACGTTTGTGCACGACGTGCACGTGCAAATGTGTGCGTAAACTCTAGTAGGGTTATCGTAGCCTAAAAAATGGCGCGGAAAGTGCAACGGTCTGCGTCGCGAAAACCGAACGACGACTAATACGAGCGCGAGCCATTGCTCAAGTGTCGACGACGAATACCTCGAAGTGCGGGGTGAGGTGCGGTATTTAATATGAGCGCGGGGAAGGGAGTGTCCCTTCTGTACGTAGTACTATTATGTATTCTGTGCTTCAAGTGCCAGTTGAGTTCGCTAGCCGGCGCGATCGTAATAATTTGAGGTTCAATCAATGGATTAAATTTTGTACCCGTATTAGAACCGCCCCGTAGTTCCGATACACAATATTACTGTGAATGACCTTCAGTACTACATAATAGTCATGTCGCATTTTTTACCCGACTGCGGCGAAGCCCAAAAGTAGGGTTATGTGTTTGACGTGTATGTATGTATGTCCATCTCTTTCGTTCCCTCATACCTCCTAAACGGATGAACGGATTTGAATAAAATATACGTCGTTGGATTCGTCATGATGTGTCAAGTGTCATTGACTACATTAAATTTAAAAAACAAAGAAAAATTTAAAATTGTGGATTTTGGGGGCCATATTGCGAAATTCAAAAATAATAACCCTCCTTTTGGGCTTCGCCGCAGTCGGGTAAAAATAACCATTATCATCGAGTAGGGCTCAGATCAAATAGCAGACAGATAGAGCGCGTAGAACACGAGATTGCTGTCACCAAGGCAAATACAAATTCAAAAGTGAATACAACCTCGCGTCAGTACTAAGCTACGCGTCGTACTGATTAAACGTCACAAGTGACTTATTATTTTTTGTCAAATCATGCCGTCTTGTGTATTTAAACATTGTAAAAGTTGTTCCCAAAAACAAAGAAAAGAAGATGGAATATCTTTCCATAGGTTACTATTGTTTATTTTATTGTTTTGTTATTTATTTTCCCTTTTTTATTTTCAACCCACTCAGAACGAAAAATATTGACAGTTATTCGTCTGTGTTGTCAGTTTACATCGAAATAGGTCTCCTTGAATTAGGGGAATTTGCATTGTGTGTAGGAAGATCGATGAATTTATACATGTTTATGCAGAAATAATTTTGTATAATCTATACTAATAATAGTTTAGAGCTGAAGAGTTTGTTTGTTTGTTTGGTTGAATGTGCTAATCTCAGGAACTACTGGTTCGAAAAATACTTTTGTGTTCGATAGCACATTTATCGAGGAAGACTATAAACTATACAATATCATGCTACGACCCTTAGCCGTCTGTTGCTGGGCTGTCCCCGCGGTGTCACCAACAGCTCAGCCCAGCTGTTGGTGACACCGCGGGGAACAGCTAGCATATTATACATATAAATATTTTTGTTTGATAAAACTGTTCTTTATTTTAACCAACCAAAAGGTGCTTTATTTTCAATTTTGAGTTTTTAGCAACCGCTAAATATTGTTCATCATTTCTGCCTAGCCTTTTTCCCAACTATGTTGGGGTCGGCTTCCAGTTCAACTGGATGCAGCTGAATACCAGTATTTTACATGGAGCGATTGCCTATCGGACCTCCACAACCCAGTTAATACTGGGTAATAAGATATCCTTTGGTAAGACTGGTTGTCAGACTTTCAGGTCACTGACTACCTAATGACTGCCAAAGATGTGAAATGAAATAAATAAATAAATGTGAAATAGACCTAGTTTTTTTTTTAAATATGACAGCTGTCAGTTGAAAGCGATTCTCCTTAGGACTGAAAAGTAAACTCAATGAAGTGTTAGTAATTATAAAATAATAATACATTCATACAGTAATATTACAACATTCATTACACAACATTCAATACTATTCAATAAAAAATATTTAGCACGGCTATATTATATTTGGCACAAGCTAACTTAAACCTTAAATAACATTTATTCCACCTTTATTTATTTAATAATTATTATTCTGTTCAATTAATATTATTTAAGCACCTATATGCTCAAGTGCATTAATTCCAATTTTATACATTAGTACCTACAATAATTGAAAAAATTGTGGGAGTTTTTACCAATACCTAGCAACATTACGCACACGCAAATGCCCATGTCCCTACACTGTCGCTCCTAGCTGTCACGCACACATAAATATTAGGTAACTTCACATTGTTTTTTGCGCATGTTCTATCTGGCTGTTATTTGATCTGAGGAGTAGGGTATCAAAATGAAGAGGTTTAAAAGGAGATTACAAAAATATACAACACTTATATGTTTAAAAGAAATTCAAAGTGACAAATCCTATAAACAAACACAAAAGTTAACACAAATAAATAAATCCTTATCCTTAGATAGTATAAAACAAAGTCGCTTTTTTGTCTGTTTGTTTGATGCGGTTTTTTTTTTAATAGATAGAGTGATTCAAGAGGAAGGTTTTAGTATATAATTTGAACGACATCCACGAGGGTGAAGCCGCGGGCATCAGCTAGTAAATAAATAAAAGTTAAATCATCTGCGAAGAATTTTACGCAACCAAGAAAATAACTAAAAAATGGATTGATGAAATATAAATTGGAAACAAAGATTTATCATGCCATATAAATTAAAATAAGTTTCGGTTTCGGCCGAAACTGGGAACAAGACCGAAGGTTCGGTTTCGGATGAAAATCCTGTTTCGGTCGGACACTAATAATTTTTTGATGTCAAGGGGAACCCCCCTTATTATTTTTGGTTCCATGACACTTCATCATCATTTTCCTTAACTTGGATTTAACTTTAAATTCACCCCACCTTGTCTAAAAAAATAAATTGCGTCCTATAACAAATGCAGGCTAAACGTAACATTTCAATGGACTAAACAGCATATGCTGCTGAACTCACCCGTCCTGTAAGAGATGTTAAATAGTAAGTAAGTAGTCTTGACGCGAGCATGATCCCCAAGAAAAAAGTTTTTATCGACAAATTCAAGTTTATCTAGATTCAATACTAAGGCACAATCACTACTTTTGACATTTAGAAACTTGTGCTCTTAGTTTTTTTCTCATTTAATACGCCGTCAGGATTTGTGGCACGTCTGTTTATTTTAAATATTATGACATTTAGAACCTTGTGCTCTTAGTTTTTTTCTCATTTAAGACGCAGTCAACGGGGGAACCGTAAAAACGACCTGTTTTTCGTCGCAGAGTTAGCCGTATTGCTACTTATTACAATTCCAAAAAAAATACAGTGTATAGTCAAATGTATAGGTAAAAGACTTATGCAAAAATATTTTCTAAAAGTAATCAAGAACCTCGAAAAAAAAAAATCACAAAATCACAAAAAAATCACACGAAAAAACTTTTTCGTCTCGAAATGCTCAATATTTTGAGTGACAACTGTTGTTTATTTTTTTACTATCAGAAAGGAAATTTAACCAACTAAAGACATATGTAAAAATATTTTAACATTACGGCGTATTTTTTTTTTTAATAAATTAAATCTGCGAACTATCGTTCATTTTGGCAGTCACGAGCATCAAACGCGTCGCCATTTTCAACCTTATTTGTTTAGGCGATGAGTTAAGCGCGCGCTCAAGGTCGCGGGCAGGTGATGTCGCCTTAATACGCCGTCAAGATTTGTGGCACGTCTGTTTATTTTAAATATTATGACATTTAGAACCTTGTGCTCTTAGTTTTTTTCTCATTTAATACGCCGTCAAGATTTGTGGCACGTCTGTTTATTTTAAATATTATGACATTTAGAACCTTGTGCTCTTAGTTTTTTTCTCATTTAATACGCCGTCAAGATTTGTGGCACGTCTGTTTATTTTAAATATTATGACATTTAGAACCTTGTGCTCTTAGTTTTTTTCTCATTTAATACGCCGTCAAGATTTGTGGCACGTCTGTTTATTTTAAATATTATGACATTTAGAACCTTGTGCTCTTAGTTTTTTTCTCATTTAATACGCCGTCAAGATTTGTGGCACGTCTGTTTATTTTAAATATTATGACATTTAGAACCTTGTGCTCTTAGTTTTTTTCTCATTTAATACGCCGTCAAGATTTGTGGCACGTCTGTTTATTTTAAATATTATGACATTTAGAACCTTGTGCTCTTAGTTTTTTTCTCATTTAATACGCCGTCAAGATTTGTGGCACGTCTGTTTATTTTAAATATTAAAGATGTATACGTCACCATACCATTTGTGGTTGGTTTTTAAACAAATGGCGTAGATCATTAATATGGACTAAAAAGAAGAAACGACCTAAGATCGAACCTTGTGGTACACCCATAATTACTTTGAAACCCATTGAGTTGCCACCATTTATTCGTACTTGCTGAGGTCGATTATATTTATTTATTTATTTAGTACCTGGAGGACTTACAGCTAATAAAAACGAACAAAAAGAAGAAACCATAGTCACCAGAAAGCCAATTACAAGTCCTCACGTATAGCAATATAATACAATGTGTATGATCCCTTGGTGGACCATACATTACTTTTAGATGATGGTGCGGAAATGAAAGAAGTGAAGTACTGAAACACTACTGTATTGTCCGAAAGGTATTAAAAGTAAAATGAGCCTAATGAACTGATGGTGTGTGTGAAGTGAAGTGAGTGACGCAGCCCTTGTTGGCTGTAACGAGAACGGCTGGCTGTCTTGAAAGCGCAACGCGAACTGAATCGCGTACAATGAGTTGAAATGAGCGTGGCGTAAACTGCTGAATTGCAGATTGTGCGGTTGCACCGTACACAATGATTTATGGTATGAGCACAAAACAAAAAAACGCCTTATGTAAAACAAATACAATAAGTATAGAAAAAAAAAAACTTTGATCGCAACGCATGTTTTTACATGCAATTACAACAACAACAGATAATTTAACCTACTGCTACTTGAATTATATACGATTTCACTGAACTGAGGGCAAGTTTACCTAAACAGTAATGTTTAAGTTTAAAGAGAAGGGTTTTGTGGGTTACGCAATCAAATGCTTTCGAGAGGTGACAAAAGATTCCGTCGGCACCTTGTGCCTCTTCCCACGCAGTAAATAAGTAATTATGTGTTTTAATAAGGTGACACCGGCGTCAATCGTAGAACGTCCTTTGGTGAAACCATATTGTTGTTGAAGTACTAGTACAGTCGAACAAGCTTATAAGTATACAGGGCTGATATCTTTATAGTTCTATAACACCGAAAATATTGATTGTAATAATGTTTTATCAAGTGTTTCGCATTAAGCGAAAGCTAATAAGTATACAGGCAGCTAAATATAAGTTAGCTGCCTGTATACTTATTAGCTTGTTCGACTGTACTTCCCGGTTTTGTGCGTCTGTCATTCAGGTGTTTGCCGCGACTATATCGATAACGTCAGCTTGAATGAAACTTGCCTATGGGCGGTGCACTAACTGTAAAGTGTAAGAAGCGTGAGCGCTCACCATGTATAGAGAACGGTCTGAGTGTGAGGAAGAGGTCGGCGTAGGCAGGCGGCGCGGGCATGGTGCCGGCGTTGTCGCTGGCGAACACGAACACGGCGTCCGGCAGCAGGCGCAGCGTCGCCGTCACCAGCGGCTCCGCGTAGCCGCGCGACCTGTGCAACCACAGACCTTACTTTTAACAAGGTATTACATGCAGGTTAAATGGGAGCGTAGACCGATTGTTATCAAGTAATAATAATAAAATAAATAATAATAAAATAAATAATATTCTGACCACCGTAACGACTATTCTTGTTTATAACCTGTACAGCACGTTACCTGTATATCTGTATGTAGTGGTGCGTGAGGTCGCCGCGCGCCAGCGAGCACAGCTCGGCCAGCACGTCGGCCAGCAGCAGCCAGCCCAGCGCTATGCGGTACGTGTCCGACATAGCCACGACCGAGCACGTACCCTCGCCCAACCTGTGCGAGCCCGTACAGCACGTTACCTGTATATCTGTATGTAGTGGTGCGTGAGGTCGCCGCGCGCCAGCGAGCACAGCTCGGCCAGCACGTCGGCCAGCAGCAGCCAGCCCAGCGCTATGCAGTACGTGTCCGACATAGCCACGACCGAGCACGTACCCTCGCCCAACCTGTGCGAGCCCGTACAGCACGTTACCTGTATATCTGTATGTAGTGGTGCGTGAGGTCGCCGCGCGCCAGCGAGCACAGCTCGGCCAGCACGTCGGCCAGCAGCAGCCAGCCCAGCGCTATGCGGTACGTGTCCGACATAGCCACGACCGAGCACGTACCCTCGCCCAACCTGTGCGAGCCCGTACAGCACGTTACCTGTATATCTGTATGTAGTGGTGCGTGAGGTCGCCGCGCGCCAGCGAGCACAGCTCGGCCAGCACGTCGGCCAGCAGCAGCCAGCCCAGCGCTATGCGGTACGTGTCCGACATAGCCACGACCGAGCACGTACCCTCGCCCAACCTGTGCGAGCCCGTACAGCACGTTACCTGTATATCTGTATGTAGTGGTGCGTGAGGTCGCCGCGCGCCAGCGAGCACAGCTCGGCCAGCACGTCGGCCAGCAGCAGCCAGCCCAGCGCTATGCGGTACGTGTCCGACATAGCCACGACCGAGCACGTACCCTCGCCCAACCTGTGCGAGCCCGTACAGCACGTTACCTGTATATCTGTATGTAGTGGTGCGTGAGGTCGCCGCGCGCCAGCGAGCACAGCTCGGCCAGCACGTCGGCCAGCAGCAGCCAGCCCAGCGCTATGCGGTACGTGTCCGACATAGCCACGACCGAGCACGTACCCTCGCCCAACCTGTGCGAGCCCGTACAGCACGTTACCTGTATATCTGTATGTAGTGGTGCGTGAGGTCGCCGCGCGCCAGCGAGCACAGCTCGGCCAGCACGTCGGCCAGCAGCAGCCAGCCCAGCGCTATGCGGTACGTGTCCGACATAGCCACGACCGAGCACGTACCCTCGCCCAACCTGTGCGAGCCCGTACAGCACGTTACCTGTATATCTGTATGTAGTGGTGCGTGAGGTCGCCGCGCGCCAGCGAGCACAGCTCGGCCAGCACGTCGGCCAGCAGCAGCCAGCCCAGCGCTATGCGGTACGTGTCCGACATAGCCACGACCGAGCACGTACCCTCGCCCAACCTGTGCGAGCCCGTACAGCACGTTACCTGTATATCTGTATGTAGTGGTGCGTGAGGTCGCCGCGCGCCAGCGAGCACAGCTCGGCCAGCACGTCGGCCAGCAGCAGCCAGCCCAGCGCTATGCGGTACGTGTCCGACATAGCCACGACCGAGCACGTACCCTCGCCCAACCTGTGCGAGCCCGTACAGCACGTTACCTGTATATCTGTATGTAGTGGTGCGTGAGGTCGCCGCGCGCCAGCGAGCACAGCTCGGCCAGCACGTCGGCCAGCAGCAGCCAGCCCAGCGCTATGCAGTACGTGTCCGACATAGCCACGACCGAGCACGTACCCTCGCCCAACCTGTGCGAGCCCGAAAAATTACAAAAATTAGGAACAATGCGTCATCCACCAAATGCACCATTTTACGTTTTGTATTCAGGCCCGCTCCCTCACACAGAGAGTTGGCTTGTGCCCTAGCTGTGGGAACGGTATCTAAGCTGATTGAGCTTTTACTGATTCACTTTTCAACAAAACTCCTTTGAAAATTTTTAGTTTTCAACCAATGTTTCATGAAATATTTATTTATAAAGAATAAAAAAGAGAAATAATTAATCGAGCCACAGTTTTTTTAATTGGCCACAGGATCAAACTTCTAATTTTATAACTAAGCCGCGGGAAAATTATATAGCCTCTAATATACTAATTCGTCTTCTTTACAACGCCCACTAAATATTCTATAGAAAGCATCAAGTGACGATCAACATTTATATTAACTTGTCCTTGTTATTTATACATAGGCACCTAATTTACTAACTCAGCCACGGAATTTATATCTCACCACCATTTTACATTTTACAGCTTCAACACAAGGCCCTCAAAAAAATATAAATGAAGCGACCGTAGTCAACATCATTTATTATAACTTCGCATGTAAAATAATACATCACATTCTTTTATCGTGAAAATAGCAACAGAAAGATTTGGCGTGAGCGCGCGAGACGACAGCGACCGGCCATTTGCACCAATCAGAGAGCGCCAACGTATATTATATATGAAATGTCAACTTTTGATACACTTTACATTATTATATAAGGTCCCATTAAAATAGGTGGACAAACTTTAACACAGCGTTCAGTAGGTCTAACCAAAGATATCTAAACAAAAAAAAACATTAAATAAAGTTTTTTTTTTTTAAACTTAAATAATAAATTGAACTCTAGAACAAACTCATCCTTTAGGAGTAGGTAGGTACTTTTATGCGTTTTTCTTATTTTTTTTTATACAATCATCCTTATTTTGGTGGTCTGAATGATTTCTGAAATTTTGTCCACCTATTTTAATGGGACCTTATATTTACGTTAAAAAACCGACTTCGACAAAAATAAAACACGAAAAAGTGAAAAATAAAAAATCAGCTTCTGAAGTCGGTGACTTTTGTTTGTTTGATTTCATGTTTTTGCCACCGACTTCTGAAGCTGATTTTTTATTTTTCACTTTTTCGTGTTTTATGTTTGTCGAAGTCGGTTTTATTTTTTGTAAAAAAGTTTTTATTTTTCACTTTTTAGTGGTTCACATGTGCTTATCCCTTCACAACGTACCGGCGTGATGTTATGTTATGAACTGGTGTAAACAATAGACAGTCATGAGATTTCAGCAATCCCAGTCCATTTGCTATCATTAATTGAGGAGTTCCGTTGCTTATCTCCGAAGTTCTTCATCACCTTTGTAGTGAGTATAGGCGTGATATTATGTTGTGTGATGGCGTAAACAATGCTTAGATATGCTATAGCAACAATCGCGGTTAATCTGCTGTTATTTATTGAAGAGTTCCCCCGATTTCTACAAGATCCCATCATCAGATATTAAAATGGTGACAATGGGACCACACGGGAAGCACCAGCTTTCAAATGAAAAAAGAATCATGAAAATCAGTTCACCCAGTCGCAAGATATGAGCTAACAAACATAAAAAAAAAAAAAAAAAAATACAGTCGAATTGATAACCTCCTCCTTTTTTTGAAGTCGGTTAAAAATACCTATTAGTTACAGAAATGTTTTTACCATTGTCTAATTGACTAGTCACAGGCAGATTGTATGATTCGTTATTGTAAACTGAGGGAAATAGGTTAAGGGCACGCCACGATAGTGGCGGTAAGTCCCCTCTTTGAGGAGTGGCTGGAGAGGCGCCACGGCGCCCTCACCTACCGTCTGACGCAGGTCCTCACCGGACACGGGTGTTTCGGGAGGTACCTGCACCGAATCAGGCGGGAGGAAACGCCCGGATGCTTCCACTGCGAGGATCGACCGGAGGACACGGTGGAGCACACTGTGGAGGTGTGCCCTGCTTGGGCGGAGCCCCGCCGTGTTCTCGTAGCGGCGATCGGCGGCGGTGACCTCTCGCGTCCGGCCCTGGTGCAAGCCATGGTCCGGGGCGAGGAGGAATGGGACGCCGTCGCCTCCTTCTGCGAAGCAGTGATGCTAGCGAAGGAGGTGGCGGAACGTGAGAGGGAGAGAACCTCTCAACGTCCCAGCCGCCGCGGAAGGCGCTCCGGGCGTCGGGGGTCACGCGATGACCTCCGGCCACCGTAGACGCGGGCCTGTGGACGGTGAGTAACGGGCTAGCTCGCCGTCCGGCCGTCGTCATGACGGCAACAGACCGTGTCGGCGGCGCGTACGTGTTCCACGCGCGCCTCAAAGAGATGTCAGCAAGGAGGGGCCCGCAAGGGCCGACGCCCGTCGGGGCTGCGGATATCGAAAAGTTACCGCGGCTCCGACACAAGGGCGAGGAAGAGGGAACATGGGTTGGTTTTTAGTCAGTAGAAGTCTGACACTCCCCTTCGCTCTGCCCAAGAGCGGGGGGGGTTATTCGATGATTTTCCACCCACCAAAAAAAAAAAAAAAAGGGAAATAGGTTAGGTTAGGTTAAAACTGTGACCAAACGCGCGCGAGCCGAGCGAGCGAAGTGAGCGGTGCCGCGGCAGCGGCCGGCGAGCGCTACTTCCGAGTTGCTTGCAGAAATGTTTTCACAATTTATTGTCTAGTTTTCCGATAAATATGAAGTTCTGAAGCGATTCTGTCGATAACTTTTGTAGCACAACATGTAAATAAAATCGATCTTTAGGACATTCGATATTCTGAACTTCAATATTTAGGTCATTATGTACTCTGAACTTCTATATTTAAGCCTTTCGATGACACGACAGGAGTTTATACATACTATTAGTGGCTATAATATAATATTTGATGACAATTTTAATTAAATTTTGATGCTCAGTTAATGTGGCATGAGTTATAATTTAAACGTACTGAGTTAATAAATTAGAAGCTAATTGAATATTTTTTTGATGCCATATATTAATATTTTAGAAGTTTACTGTTTGAATTCATGTTACAAATTTAGATGCTAAAAAATAATCACGATGCTGAGTTGTATTTAGAGTGGCTTTAAAAAAGATAACTTGTGGCTAAGATAGTATTATTTAGATGCTCGTTAATTGTGGCTGACTTAGTAATTTAGAAGGCAAGTTAGATTTTTAGATGCAAATAATGCTATTAAAAAGAAGCCGGTTTAATTAGCACCCAATAAAAAATTCTACCTAACCGCGAAAACTTACAGCTAGGCAGCCACAATAGTTTACAAGTTTTCACAATAGTGTAGGAGGTGGTTTCAGGGGACGTCACACGTGAAGGAAACACAGGCGAAGTTTCAGGTGATCTGTATTTTCAGCAGTTTCAGGTTTCAAAACTTTTACAGAAGAATGTTACTTGGGATATATGAATAGGAACAGTTCTCACAACCAAGTCCTAGGACGAAGGTCGAAGAATGAAGTCCCTCTATCCAAAAAAGTATTCCTGAAGGAATGTAGGGTTTTCCGTGACAACTAGCAGGGGTGTCTCACGTAACCTTTCCAAGTAGGACGAGATTCGCAAATGCGCCAACTGGTTAGCTGTCTCAGGAAATTCACTGATCAAGCGAGGGTCATTAAGTGCCGGAGAATCTTAACACCGCGATTCAGAAATACGCGTCATGGGCGCATCGCCATCTAGTGGAGAGCGGTCGAACTTTTACGGTCACTTGCTACTTGATCAATGAACTTCTGTTACTTATGAATCTAATACATGGTAGGGTGTATGAATACATAATAATTGTTAAGTAGACGTGTGTTACAATAGTTAAATAAAGTAAAAAAGAATTAAACTAAATGACAGAGGAGGATTAGTACACACAAAGATATATAATGGGACTCACACGACGGTGCTGACTGCGGCGTCGACGATTTCGTGTAGATGTGTGAAGGTGTCGTGGAAGAGGTCGAGGCAGAACTGCGGCCGCGTCATCTCCTCGTCACCCTCCGAGTTGTCTTCGCTCCACAGCGACAGCTTCTCCGCTGTGGGACAAGCTTATTGTTCAGCCACCTTATCTAAAAAAAATGGTGTCACTCTTTGGGGAAACAGTACAGATGCGCAAACACTTTTCACGCTGCAAAAGAAATTAGTTAGAATCCTGGTAAACATTGAGCAAACCGATAGTTGCAAACCCTTCTTCCAAAAACACAATATATTAACCCTTCCTTGTATATATATATTAGAAACATGCAAATTTGTGCGAAATCATCAAGAATTCTATTCAAAACGTGAAGACATCCAGTCACGCTATCAACTCAGACACCGATCTAGACTAAACATACCAAGTTCTCGACTAAAAATGCATTCAAAAAGTCCATATGTAATGTCCATTAAAATATACAATAAACTTCCCAGATCAATAAAAAACGAAGAAAAAACTCACATATTTTTAAAAACACTTAAACATTTTTTGGTTAATAAAAGTTACTACTCAGTAAATGAATATCTAAGTGATAGACTTATAAAGTCATAATTTTAGTAAGTAAGTAGGTACCCAAAATAAAATGTTATTTCATTTATTATCTATTACCGGATCTCCCAATAGATACTTATTTATATTATAATTTATATTTTATACCTACTATTAGTTTATCTTAGAAATTACCTACCAACTATGTTATAATTAAAATTTACAAAGTGCTTCCTCTCTCCTAACTACTTGCTGTGCCCGACAGGGTCCATATGATCTAATTTTAAGTTTTACCACCTAAGTACTACATGTGGAATGCAATAAAGTATTGAGTATTGAGTATTAATACTAGCTTTTGCCAGCGGCTTCGCCCGCGTGAAAATGACGATTTTTACATACAAACTTTCATCCCCTATTTAAAACCCTTAGGGGTTGAATTTCGAAAAATCCTTCCTTATTCCTTGTCTACATTATTAATATAATTTTGCACAGAGGTTCTGTGCAAAATTTCAGCTTTCTAAGTCTAAGGGTTTGGATTCGTGATCATCGGTCTATTTTTAAAACGATGTGTCATCTGCTAATATCTCTACATTCGTTTGGATTTCAAAGTTTAATCGAGGTAAATTATACCCAACAAAAACATTCTATATGAATTTTGATAAATTATTATTATTATTTTATAAACAAGCAGCTCCATCGAGACTTGGCTAGTTTTTTACAGAATGTTTTTGTTGTGATTTCTCTTCTTTTTGTAGAAACGTGGGCGGGCGGCATATTGATTTATTTTATTAGATTTTCTTATTTAAAACAATTTTTTTTGTAGTAGGTATGTATTTAGTTTTTTATTTTTTTTTTAAATTTACGATTATCCTACTTTTTATAGTTTTCCCTTTATGTGGCTATTAAACCCTCACTCTGTACCAAATTTCAGCTCCCTGAGTTTATGGGAAGTACTAGTTCTATTTTGATGATCATGAGTGAGTGAGTGTCATAAATGCGAAACTTTGCTTTCGCTTAACTTCGGAACTAAATGACCTACAGACTTGAAACTTTTTATTTTAAGTGTGATTGTATAGCTTACTGGATGAAGAAAATTTCAGCGTTCTGGACTTATCCAGAGGTTCTCAAATAGGGGCCTGAAAATGCGGCGAAATGGTTCCAGTAAAGGATGGTACGGCAGTGTTTGCTTCGCGCTCGACTCGGCGGGGGCACTGCCGTGCCCCCCGATTAATGTAAACTAAGAAGACGAGTGAACCCAGCATCGAACCTTGAGGGACGCTCATTGTCATTCAAACTAAAACTCATAGCATTTTGTTTCAATTCACAACCTAACCTAATTTTATGTTATGTACATAATCATAATCCCCAAACTTATTATGTGCTTGCCTACATCATCATCATTCATCATCATTTCAGCCGAAAGACGTCCACTGCTGGACATAGGCCTCCCCTAAGTGTCGCCACATTGCCCGGTCCCGTGCGTCTCGCATCCATGCCGACATAGCCCGAAGAATTGCCAAGCTTAAGTGGCAGTGGGTAGGGCACATTGCTCGCAGAACGGATGGCCGATGGGGCCGAAAGGTTCTGGAGTGGCGACCGCGAACCGGAATACGTTGCGTTGGAAGGCCTCCCACTAGGTGGACCGATGACCTGGTCAAGGTTGCGGGGATCCGCTTGCCTACATAGTGTGCGTTTTATCCAAAAAAAATCGTTTCATTCAGTTGAAGAATGTGGGGAGGTATTTAATTATAACATTTTAAACAGTACCCCATGACAGATGAGTCTGCTTTCGCTTGAGCACCAAAGGGCGTTTTTTACGTCGTCAGGATTTATAATTCAACTTGTTTATATCCTAAATATTAAAGAAGTATCCTCAGTAAACAACACCATTGGAGGTTAATTGTTGAATAAATGGGATAGGTCATTAAAATATACTTAAACGAAGAAAGAACCTAATATACATCCTTGCGGAACACCCAATTAAACTTTTACCCTCATTGAATTGCCGCCGTTTACTTGTACTTGCTGCTGTCTATCATAAAAATAATATTATATTTAACTGAGTGTTGAAGTTCAAACAGTAATGTTCCAGTTTCAAGAGCAAGGTTTCGTGATTTACTTAATCGAATGCTTTCGCAAGATCTCAAAAGATTCTTATGGCATCTTGTGCACAAAAACACACAGCGGACAGTGACAGCGGCGACAGTAGTACAAAGTCGTCCTTTGGTAAAACCAGACTGTTGCTTGTGCGTGTCCCAGTGTACTAACTGTGCACTCGTCACTCACCGTCGTCCAGCACGAGCGGCTTGGAGAGTGCGAGCAGCAGCTGGTAGGCGAGCTGCAGGCAGGCGGGCGGCGCCGGCGTGTGCAGCGCGTCGTGCTTGTGCGTGTCCCAGTGTACTAACTGTGCACTCGTCACTCACCGTCGTCCAGCACGAGCGGCTTGGAGAGTGCGAGCAGCAGCTGGTAGGCGAGCTGCAGGCAGGCGGGCGGCGCCGGCGTGTGCAGCGCGTCGTGCTTGTGCGTGTCCCAGTGTACTAACTGTGCACTCGTCACTCACCGTCGTCCAGCACGAGCGGCTTGGAGAGTGCGAGCAGCAGCTGGTAGGCGAGCTGCAGGCAGGCGGGCGGCGCCGGCGTGTGCAGCGCGTCGTGCTTGTGCGTGTCCCAGTGTACTAACTGTGCACTCGTCACTCACCGTCGTCCAGCACGAGCGGCTTGGAGAGTGCGAGCAGCAGCTGGTAGGCGAGCTGCAGGCAGGCGGGCGGCGCCGGCGTGTGCAGCGCGTCGTGCTTGTGCGTGTCCCAGTGTACTAACTGTGCACTCGTCACTCACCGTCGTCCAGCACGAGCGGCTTGGAGAGTGCGAGCAGCAGCTGGTAGGCGAGCTGCAGGCAGGCGGGCGGCGCCGGCGTGTGCAGCGCGTCGTGCTTGTGCGTGTCCCAGTGTACTAACTGTGCACTCGTCACTCACCGTCGTCCAGCACGAGCGGCTTGGAGAGTGCGAGCAGCAGCTGGTAGGCGAGCTGCAGGCAGGCGGGCGGCGCCGGCGTGTGCAGCGCGTCGTGCTTGTGCGTGTCCCAGTGTACTAACTGTGCACTCGTCACTCACCGTCGTCCAGCACGAGCGGCTTGGAGAGTGCGAGCAGCAGCTGGTAGGCGAGCTGCAGGCAGGCGGGCGGCGCCGGCGTGTGCAGCGCGTCGTGCTTGTGCGTGTCCCAGTGTACTAACTGTGCACTCGTCACTCACCGTCGTCCAGCACGAGCGGCTTGGAGAGTGCGAGCAGCAGCTGGTAGGCGAGCTGCAGGCAGGCGGGCGGCGCCGGCGTGTGCAGCGCGTCGTGCTTGTGCGTGTCCCAGTGTACTAACTGTGCACTCGTCACTCACCGTCGTCCAGCACGAGCGGCTTGGAGAGTGCGAGCAGCAGCTGGTAGGCGAGCTGCAGGCAGGCGGGCGGCGCCGGCGTGTGCAGCGCGTCGTGCTTGTGCGTGTCCCAGTGTACTAACTGTGCACTCGTCACTCACCGTCGTCCAGCACGAGCGGCTTGGAGAGTGCGAGCAGCAGCTGGTAGGCGAGCTGCAGGCAGGCGGGCGGCGCCGGCGTGTGCAGCGCGTCGTGCTTGTGCGTGTCCCAGTGTACTAACTGTGCACTCGTCACTCACCGTCGTCCAGCACGAGCGGCTTGGAGAGTGCGAGCAGCAGCTGGTAGGCGAGCTGCAGGCAGGCGGGCGGCGCCGGCGTGTGCAGCGCGTCGTGCTTGTGCGTGTCCCAGTGTACTAACTGTGCACTCGTCACTCACCGTCGTCCAGCACGAGCGGCTTGGAGAGTGCGAGCAGCAGCTGGTAGGCGAGCTGCAGGCAGGCGGGCGGCGCCGGCGTGTGCAGCGCGTCGTGCTTGTGCGTGTCCCAGTGTACTAACTGTGCACTCGTCACTCACCGTCGTCCAGCACGAGCGGCTTGGAGAGTGCGAGCAGCAGCTGGTAGGCGAGCTGCAGGCAGGCGGGCGGCGCCGGCGTGTGCAGCGCGTCGTGCTTGTGCGTGTCCCAGTGTACTAACTGTGCACTCGTCACTCACCGTCGTCCAGCACGAGCGGCTTGGAGAGTGCGAGCAGCAGCTGGTAGGCGAGCTGCAGGCAGGCGGGCGGCGCCGGCGTGTGCAGCGCGTCGTGCTTGTGCGTGTCCCAGTGTACTAACTGTGCACTCGTCACTCACCGTCGTCCAGCACGAGCGGCTTGGAGAGTGCGAGCAGCAGCTGGTAGGCGAGCTGCAGGCAGGCGGGCGGCGCCGGCGTGTGCAGCGCGTCGTGCTTGTGCGTGTCCCAGTGTACTAACTGTGCACTCGTCACTCACCGTCGTCCAGCACGAGCGGCTTGGAGAGTGCGAGCAGCAGCTGGTAGGCGAGCTGCAGGCAGGCGGGCGGCGCCGGCGTGTGCAGCGCGTCGTGCTTGTGCGTGTCCCAGTGTACTAACTGTGCACTCGTCACTCACCGTCGTCCAGCACGAGCGGCTTGGAGAGTGCGAGCAGCAGCTGGTAGGCGAGCTGCAGGCAGGCGGGCGGCGCCGGCGTGTGCAGCGCGTCGTGCTTGTGCGTGTCCCAGTGTACTAACTGTGCACTCGTCACTCACCGTCGTCCAGCACGAGCGGCTTGGAGAGTGCGAGCAGCAGCTGGTAGGCGAGCTGCAGGCAGGCGGGCGGCGCCGGCGTGTGCAGCGCGTCGTGCTTGTGCGTGTCCCAGTGTACTAACTGTGCACTCGTCACTCACCGTCGTCCAGCACGAGCGGCTTGGAGAGTGCGAGCAGCAGCTGGTAGGCGAGCTGCAGGCAGGCGGGCGGCGCCGGCGTGTGCAGCGCGTCGTGCTTGTGCGTGTCCCAGTGTACTAACTGTGCACTCGTCACTCACCGTCGTCCAGCACGAGCGGCTTGGAGAGTGCGAGCAGCAGCTGGTAGGCGAGCTGCAGGCAGGCGGGCGGCGCCGGCGTGTGCAGCGCGTCGTGCTTGTGCGTGTCCCAGTGTACTAACTGTGCACTCGTCACTCACCGTCGTCCAGCACGAGCGGCTTGGAGAGTGCGAGCAGCAGCTGGTAGGCGAGCTGCAGGCAGGCGGGCGGCGCCGGCGTGTGCAGCGCGTCGTGCTTGTGCGTGTCCCAGTGTACTAACTGTGCACTCGTCACTCACCGTCGTCCAGCACGAGCGGCTTGGAGAGTGCGAGCAGCAGCTGGTAGGCGAGCTGCAGGCAGGCGGGCGGCGCCGGCGTGTGCAGCGCGTCGTGCTTGTGCGTGTCCCAGTGTACTAACTGTGCACTCGTCACTCACCGTCGTCCAGCACGAGCGGCTTGGAGAGTGCGAGCAGCAGCTGGTAGGCGAGCTGCAGGCAGGCGGGCGGCGCCGGCGTGTGCAGCGCGTCGTGCTTGTGCGTGTCCCAGTGTACTAACTGTGCACTCGTCACTCACCGTCGTCCAGCACGAGCGGCTTGGAGAGTGCGAGCAGCAGCTGGTAGGCGAGCTGCAGGCAGGCGGGCGGCGCCGGCGTGTGCAGCGCGTCGTGCTTGTGCGTGTCCCAGTGTACTAACTGTGCACTCGTCACTCACCGTCGTCCAGCACGAGCGGCTTGGAGAGTGCGAGCAGCAGCTGGTAGGCGAGCTGCAGGCAGGCGGGCGGCGCCGGCGTGTGCAGCGCGTCGTGCTTGTGCGTGTCCCAGTGTACTAACTGTGCACTCGTCACTCACCGTCGTCCAGCACGAGCGGCTTGGAGAGTGCGAGCAGCAGCTGGTAGGCGAGCTGCAGGCAGGCGGGCGGCGCCGGCGTGTGCAGCGCGTCGTGCTTGTGCGTGTCCCAGTGTACTAACTGTGCACTCGTCACTCACCGTCGTCCAGCACGAGCGGCTTGGAGAGTGCGAGCAGCAGCTGGTAGGCGAGCTGCAGGCAGGCGGGCGGCGCCGGCGTGTGCAGCGCGTCGTGCTTGTGCGTGTCCCAGTGTACTAACTGTGCACTCGTCACTCACCGTCGTCCAGCACGAGCGGCTTGGAGAGTGCGAGCAGCAGCTGGTAGGCGAGCTGCAGGCAGGCGGGCGGCGCCGGCGTGTGCAGCGCGTCGTGCTTGTGCGTGTCCCAGTGTACTAACTGTGCACTCGTCACTCACCGTCGTCCAGCACGAGCGGCTTGGAGAGTGCGAGCAGCAGCTGGTAGGCGAGCTGCAGGCAGGCGGGCGGCGCCGGCGTGTGCAGCGCGTCGTGCTTGTGCGTGTCCCAGTGTACTAACTGTGCACTCGTCACTCACCGTCGTCCAGCACGAGCGGCTTGGAGAGTGCGAGCAGCAGCTGGTAGGCGAGCTGCAGGCAGGCGGGCGGCGCCGGCGTGTGCAGCGCGTCGTGCTTGTGCGTGTCCCAGTGTACTAACTGTGCACTCGTCACTCACCGTCGTCCAGCACGAGCGGCTTGGAGAGTGCGAGCAGCAGCTGGTAGGCGAGCTGCAGGCAGGCGGGCGGCGCCGGCGTGTGCAGCGCGTCGTGCTTGTGCGTGTCCCAGTGTACTAACTGTGCACTCGTCACTCACCGTCGTCCAGCACGAGCGGCTTGGAGAGTGCGAGCAGCAGCTGGTAGGCGAGCTGCAGGCAGGCGGGCGGCGCCGGCGTGTGCAGCGCGTCGTGCTTGTGCGTGTCCCAGTGTACTAACTGTGCACTCGTCACTCACCGTCGTCCAGCACGAGCGGCTTGGAGAGTGCGAGCAGCAGCTGGTAGGCGAGCTGCAGGCAGGCGGGCGGCGCCGGCGTGTGCAGCGCGTCGTGCTTGTGCGTGTCCCAGTGTACTAACTGTGCACTCGTCACTCACCGTCGTCCAGCACGAGCGGCTTGGAGAGTGCGAGCAGCAGCTGGTAGGCGAGCTGCAGGCAGGCGGGCGGCGCCGGCGTGTGCAGCGCGTCGTGCTTGTGCGTGTCCCAGTGTACTAACTGTGCACTCGTCACTCACCGTCGTCCAGCACGAGCGGCTTGGAGAGTGCGAGCAGCAGCTGGTAGGCGAGCTGCAGGCAGGCGGGCGGCGCCGGCGTGTGCAGCGCGTCGTGCTTGTGCGTGTCCCAGTGTACTAACTGTGCACTCGTCACTCACCGTCGTCCAGCACGAGCGGCTTGGAGAGTGCGAGCAGCAGCTGGTAGGCGAGCTGCAGGCAGGCGGGCGGCGCCGGCGTGTGCAGCGCGTCGTGCTTGTGCGTGTCCCAGTGTACTAACTGTGCACTCGTCACTCACCGTCGTCCAGCACGAGCGGCTTGGAGAGTGCGAGCAGCAGCTGGTAGGCGAGCTGCAGGCAGGCGGGCGGCGCCGGCGTGTGCAGCGCGTCGTGCTTGTGCGTGTCCCAGTGTACTAACTGTGCACTCGTCACTCACCGTCGTCCAGCACGAGCGGCTTGGAGAGTGCGAGCAGCAGCTGGTAGGCGAGCTGCAGGCAGGCGGGCGGCGCCGGCGTGTGCAGCGCGTCGTGCTTGTGCGTGTCCCAGTGTACTAACTGTGCACTCGTCACTCACCGTCGTCCAGCACGAGCGGCTTGGAGAGTGCGAGCAGCAGCTGGTAGGCGAGCTGCAGGCAGGCGGGCGGCGCCGGCGTGTGCAGCGCGTCGTGCTTGTGCGTGTCCCAGTGTACTAACTGTGCACTCGTCACTCACCGTCGTCCAGCACGAGCGGCTTGGAGAGTGCGAGCAGCAGCTGGTAGGCGAGCTGCAGGCAGGCGGGCGGCGCCGGCGTGTGCAGCGCGTCGTGCTTGTGCGTGTCCCAGTGTACTAACTGTGCACTCGTCACTCACCGTCGTCCAGCACGAGCGGCTTGGAGAGTGCGAGCAGCAGCTGGTAGGCGAGCTGCAGGCAGGCGGGCGGCGCCGGCGTGTGCAGCGCGTCGTGCTTGTGCGTGTCCCAGTGTACTAACTGTGCACTCGTCACTCACCGTCGTCCAGCACGAGCGGCTTGGAGAGTGCGAGCAGCAGCTGGTAGGCGAGCTGCAGGCAGGCGGGCGGCGCCGGCGTGTGCAGCGCGTCGTGCTTGTGCGTGTCCCAGTGTACTAACTGTGCACTCGTCACTCACCGTCGTCCAGCACGAGCGGCTTGGAGAGTGCGAGCAGCAGCTGGTAGGCGAGCTGCAGGCAGGCGGGCGGCGCCGGCGTGTGCAGCGCGTCGTGCTTGTGCGTGTCCCAGTGTACTAACTGTGCACTCGTCACTCACCGTCGTCCAGCACGAGCGGCTTGGAGAGTGCGAGCAGCAGCTGGTAGGCGAGCTGCAGGCAGGCGGGCGGCGCCGGCGTGTGCAGCGCGTCGTGCTTGTGCGTGTCCCAGTGTACTAACTGTGCACTCGTCACTCACCGTCGTCCAGCACGAGCGGCTTGGAGAGTGCGAGCAGCAGCTGGTAGGCGAGCTGCAGGCAGGCGGGCGGCGCCGGCGTGTGCAGCGCGTCGTGCTTGTGCGTGTCCCAGTGTACTAACTGTGCACTCGTCACTCACCGTCGTCCAGCACGAGCGGCTTGGAGAGTGCGAGCAGCAGCTGGTAGGCGAGCTGCAGGCAGGCGGGCGGCGCCGGCGTGTGCAGCGCGTCGTGCTTGTGCGTGTCCCAGTGTACTAACTGTGCACTCGTCACTCACCGTCGTCCAGCACGAGCGGCTTGGAGAGTGCGAGCAGCAGCTGGTAGGCGAGCTGCAGGCAGGCGGGCGGCGCCGGCGTGTGCAGCGCGTCGTGCTTGTGCGTGTCCCAGTGTACTAACTGTGCACTCGTCACTCACCGTCGTCCAGCACGAGCGGCTTGGAGAGTGCGAGCAGCAGCTGGTAGGCGAGCTGCAGGCAGGCGGGCGGCGCCGGCGTGTGCAGCGCGTCGTGCTTGTGCGTGTCCCAGTGTACTAACTGTGCACTCGTCACTCACCGTCGTCCAGCACGAGCGGCTTGGAGAGTGCGAGCAGCAGCTGGTAGGCGAGCTGCAGGCAGGCGGGCGGCGCCGGCGTGTGCAGCGCGTCGTGCTTGTGCGTGTCCCAGTGTACTAACTGTGCACTCGTCACTCACCGTCGTCCAGCACGAGCGGCTTGGAGAGTGCGAGCAGCAGCTGGTAGGCGAGCTGCAGGCAGGCGGGCGGCGCCGGCGTGTGCAGCGCGTCGTGCTTGTGCGTGTCCCAGTGTACTAACTGTGCACTCGTCACTCACCGTCGTCCAGCACGAGCGGCTTGGAGAGTGCGAGCAGCAGCTGGTAGGCGAGCTGCAGGCAGGCGGGCGGCGCCGGCGTGTGCAGCGCGTCGTGCTTGTGCGTGTCCCAGTGTACTAACTGTGCACTCGTCACTCACCGTCGTCCAGCACGAGCGGCTTGGAGAGTGCGAGCAGCAGCTGGTAGGCGAGCTGCAGGCAGGCGGGCGGCGCCGGCGTGTGCAGCGCGTCGTGCTTGTGCGTGTCCCAGTGTACTAACTGTGCACTCGTCACTCACCGTCGTCCAGCACGAGCGGCTTGGAGAGTGCGAGCAGCAGCTGGTAGGCGAGCTGCAGGCAGGCGGGCGGCGCCGGCGTGTGCAGCGCGTCGTGCTTGTGCGTGTCCCAGTGTACTAACTGTGCACTCGTCACTCACCGTCGTCCAGCACGAGCGGCTTGGAGAGTGCGAGCAGCAGCTGGTAGGCGAGCTGCAGGCAGGCGGGCGGCGCCGGCGTGTGCAGCGCGTCGTGCTTGTGCGTGTCCCAGTGTACTAACTGTGCACTCGTCACTCACCGTCGTCCAGCACGAGCGGCTTGGAGAGTGCGAGCAGCAGCTGGTAGGCGAGCTGCAGGCAGGCGGGCGGCGCCGGCGTGTGCAGCGCGTCGGTAGCGCAGCGCGCCAGACGCTCCAGCGACAGCGCGTCGTGCTTGTGCGCGTCTGCTAGCGCGTCCCACTTCAGTAACTGTGTGCACTCGATCAGCTCGCCCACTACTTCCACTTGTGGACTCGTCATCTCTCCCTCGTTGCACGAATCTGTAGGAAACCCATACTATTACACTTCTGATATCATTATTTATCTAACAAACCTATCATAAAGGGGCGTGCAGATACATATATCAACGCAAGAACCCGAAATTCTGAAGCCAGAGGTCGAGATTAACCTTGGATGTTCCAAGGATAGAACATTTTCAGGTAAAGATGGAAATCCTGCCAAGCTACTCAAAAACTTTTTGATTTGGTTTGATTTTCATCATAGCTAAACACTCCTGACTAATTCACTTCATCAAAATTTGTTCATCCATTCGGGACCTACTATGCCACAGACACAGACAGACACGTCAAACTTATAACAGCCCGTCGTTTTTGCGTCGGGGGTTAAAAACAGGCTAAGAAAGTATTCTTGAACTACAAATTTCAGAAGATCAAGCGGGTTTTGTTAAAGGCAAAAAGGCATGCGGGAACAAATCCTTAACGTCGCCAAATCATAGCGAAGAGCCAGGAATTTAACCTGGCGTGAGTGTGGCACGGGCGTAGCCAGGTTTTAGTTTCGGGGGGGTTCAGGAAAATAAACGACTAAAGTGCATGAAAACACTTTATGTGGAAATGGAAAAATGTTATGAAAAACGTTGTTACGATCAAACTGTTTTATTAAGTGCTACCGAATTTATATCCTGGATGGAGAATTTAGAAATAGAAGTGGATAGATGACCGTCTGTAGTGAAATAGAACTGATTTCGCGAACGCGGAAATTTTTGTTCATTTTTTATAGATTAGGGGTTGGAGGGGGGCCGGGGGGAGCAAATATTGTCATCGGGTCGGGAGGAAAGAGGATAAAGCTGTTTTACTTGGTTTCAAGAAGAGAACTGCTTACTCCTATTATAATTGACATTAATCCTCTACTTTCGGAACTAAGCGCCTACGAAGGAGGTTTGGATGATGCGACTGATACCTTCTCGACATCGTCATCACGCCTGTAATCCCCGAAGGGTTAGGCAGAGGACTACCTAACAGTAAACCCACATTTCGCCAGTTATGTTTAAATGCCATGTAATGAGGGCAGCACTGTGCTCGTGTTTACATCAGCTCTGCAATAATTAATTCAAATAAAAGTTTTAACAGTGTTTTTGAGTATTCAAGTGCCATAACCAGCAAGAACTATAAGTGACTGACTATAGCAAAAGTGGACTTTAGTGCTAATATACTGCAAACGTTATATTCTTGTGATAACAATTCTGTGATGTGTGCACTAACGGACCAATGGACCATTTGAACTTAACGTGAATCTATTGAAAACATTTTCAAGTGAAAATAAGTGTGGGCAGTTTATGGTGGAAAGGAACTTTCGCAAGTGTAAGAACATTTCGGGTTAAGAGTGAAAATAGACTTTTAAAAATAAAAAATAACCTTAAAACAAAGAACATTCCGTTTGCAAATTACGATCTATTGACACTTACAGCGACATCTAGCTTTATTAGACCTGAACTATTTAACACCAGCCAGCAGCACCATCTAGTCTCAAAGGGCTGAACTGCTTCACTAGCAACAACGGCGCAATTAGGTACGGGTCAATTATGAGAACAATCCGAGTCAATACAGAAGTGCTGTAGTTTCGCTTATTACCGACAGAGGGCGTTACTAGTACAATAACAGTCTACAGCTAACATCAATATGGAAGATCTAAGGAAACTTATTTTAGACATGAAATCTGAGCTTCAACTAAAATTAGTCACAGTGGAAAACTCACTTACTGATCGCGCCAGGACTCAGCCGAACCTTATCTCGGGCCCATGGGAGACAGGTCTCAGAACAGCCGCCGTCCTAGCGTGATCAAATAGACGCGATACGCGCCTCCGAACAATATTACAATTTCTGAACTTAAAGCTACCCTTACCTCATTTCTTCGAGCCGGTCTCACTTCCTTGACCCCTCGCAAGTTGTGTAACTGTGTATGTGTATAATGAGTGTATATGACCTTGCGATGGTTTGCTGGTAGTTCCGGACGATTCTTCCACGTCGCTGCAAGCCACGCCGTTAACGCGAGCCACCACACTCACTCCGTATTAGTCTAACCACAAAAGCCTCGGTGCTTTCCCACTAGCACTCCCGTGACAAGGCAAACCAATGATATTATCATTAACCCGTTCGACATTCACAGCGTCGCTAACCGTACTGCTTAACTAGTATAATTGGGTGCCGCGAAATGACTCCACAAGTCGATTTAATCAATGCGCGTGCGCTTTCACCCGTTCTATGGCTACTATATAATCGTTCGACGCCCAGCGCGACTCAATACGAACTCCTTCACGCCGAGCCCAGCGCTCGACCTCTCTCCCTCCGCCCCTGTCGCCCCGCGGCGGAGAAAATCAAAAATCTGAAGGTAGATTATAAACAATCACCCCCCCCGGACCGACCCGTTGTCGGTCCGCTCAAACTCCCGGGAGTCGAGATAAAGTTGAAACTGCCCGTCTAAGGATCGAGTCCCTCACCTGGACGTCTGCGATCCTTGGAAACCCATCCTTGCCCGTAATCAGGTTAACAATGCGCCCCCGTCGCCAACACAACGGTGATAGGTTAGCATCCTTAACCAGAACGAGGTCTCCAACGCAGGGTGGGGTCGTCCTGTCCGTCCACTTAACGCGTTGCTGTAGAATATGCAAATACTCCAGCGACCATCGCTTCCAAAAATTTTGGCTCATTTGCCGTAACATCTGATACCGTGACAACCGGTACAACTTGACATCAGTATACGGATATTCCGGCAAGGCGTTAAGTGGTTGGCCAATCAAAAAATGACCTGGGGTCATGGCCTCAAGGTCATTCGGGTCAGCGCTCAACGGGCACAAAGGTCGCGAGTTTAAGACCGCCTCAATTCTGCAAAACACCGTTGACAACTCCTCAAAGGTGAGAATCGTTGAGCCGATGACCCGATACAAGTGAGTCTTGGAAGACTTGACTACTGCCTCGAAAATTCCACCCCAGTGGGGGCATCCAGGTGGACTAAAATACCACGAAATGCCCCGACTGGCGAGGCCCGTGCCAATCTCTCGCTCATTCTGACTTAAAAACAATACAATTTCCTTTAAGCACCGGTCGGCGCCCTTGAAGTTGGTACCACAGTCCGACCGAATCAGTGACGGTACTCCCCGTCTAGAAACAAATCGATCTAACGCCGCCAGAAAGGCCTCCGTAGAGAGATCGGCCACCAATTCCAAATGAACGGCCTTGGTCGCCAGACACACGAAGACACACAGATATGCCTTAACCGACTTCGCGTTGCGAAGGTGCGATGTCTTGACCATGAAAGGCCCCGCGAAATCTGTCCCTACGCCAGCAAATGGCCGAGCCTCCGTGACTCGATCGGCCGGGAGATCTCCCATTTGTGGCTGCATTGTGGCTGCCTTGAGTCGGTAACAAGGCAAGCAACGAAACACAACGCTCCGTATGATTCTGCGGGCCGATAAAATCCAAAATTCACGCTGCAAAATGCCCAGAAGGGTGTTACAGCCTGCGTGTGAATTCTTGGTGTGACGGTCCCTAACCAACAACTCCACCAAAGCTCCCTTCTTGGGGAGAATTAGAGGATGTCGCGCTGCATAGGGCAAGTCGGCATTCCGTAATCGTCCTCCCACCCGGAGCATTCCATGCTCATCAATGAACGGGTTGAGGCGGACAAGACCTTTTTTCAATCGACCTGCGCCAGTCTTCAAGACCCTAATTTCGTCCTGGAACTCATTCCTCTGAACGACTCTCACCCAGAGTGAGAGAGCCTTTCGCTGTTCTTCAGGTCCCATTATAGGCGACATGTTTCGCTGCGCGACAGGACAACGACAATTTTGACAAAATCTCATTACCCATCCCGTTACTCTAAGTAACTTCCCTAACGAACTATATCGTTCCAAGAGGGTGTGGTCTACGGTGGCGGGTTCCACTGTAGTCACATTCAGCCTCAAGCCTTGGTCTGGGGGTAATGAATGTCGACCGCACTCATTAAATGGCCACTCCGCATGTGGCTGTTCCAGCCATTGTGGCCCCCACCAAAGAGAATGTTCAACCAAAGCAGGCGCCGGACAGCCGCGTGAAGCGCAGTCAGCCGGATTAATCTCACCTGGAACATGTCTCCAGACCAGAGGAGTCTCTGAGCTATTTATTTGTGAGACTCGGTTGGCCACAAATACCTCGAGCGTGTGGACCGAAGTCTGCAACCAGCATAACACGATTCGGCTGTCAGTCCATGCATAGACCGTCTCGTTCAGAGCCACCGTACCACGCAAATTCCGCACCACATGGTTCAAGAGCCGCGTCAGAAGGGCTGCACCTGCCAGTTCCATCTTCGGAATCGTCCAACGAGTCCGAACAGGTGCAACCTTGCTCTTGGCCAGTACCAAGCGTACCGTTCCCCTACCAGCGGTCTCACCTGTTCTCAGGTAGACTGCGGCCGCGTACCCCTTCTCCGACGCATCACAAAACCCGTGCAGGGTGACCTTGACTCCTGCCTGCGGGAGCAGTTTACGCGGGATCTCAATCTCTGAGATCTGTGGTAAGGTGGTGACGAATGCCGACCACTCCCGAGCCAGCTCCTCCGTGAGCTGATCATCCCAACCTAGTTGAGCCAACCAAAGCTTCTGAATGAAGCACTTTCCCATGAACGTGACCGGCGCGATCCAACCGGTTGGGTCGAACGTTCGTGCGATAGTCGAAAGGACCGATCGCTTGGTCCAGGTCTTCGACAGCAACTCGGCCTCACAACTGTATGTGAAGGCATCCTGACTCGGTCGATACTGGACCCCTAAAATGGCCAACGCATGAAGATTCTCCGAATCCTCAAACAAATGCGGGACTTGTTGATACTCAGTTGGCAGTCCTGCCAGTACCTCTGGGCAGTTCGACAGCCATTTCCTGAGTTCATAGCCACCGGAGGCCATGAGCGCCACCAATTCATCCCTTAAGATGAGCGCCTGCTCAATACTGTCTGAGCCCGTACAAATGTCGTCTACATAGACGTCCCTATCAATGACAGCAGCCGCGCGGGGAAAGCGGAGCCGTTCTTGATCAGCCAGTTCTCGTAGCGTACGCATGGCTACATATGGGCTGGGCTTTAATCCGTACGTGTTTGTGTTGAGCTCGTACGTGACCATCGGTTCTTCTGGGCTCTCTCGCCACAATATCAGCTGGAACCGACGGTCGTCTGGATGAATCTCAGTTTGACGAAACATCATCCGTACGTCCGTAACGAAGACAACCTGGTGTCTCCTGAAGTCCGTGAGAATGTCTGCAATGTCTCTGGTCAGCTTAGGACCAGCATGGAGACATTGATTCAGGGACACCCCGCTAGACGTCTCCGCGCTCCCGTCGAACACGACCCTAATCTTTGAGTCAGGTGTCTTCAAAACAGCATGATGAGGCAACACATAATGCTCCTCATGACGATAGTCAACCCTGGACACCGACATGTGACCCAACGTCAGGTATTCGCGCATGAACTCCACATACTTCTGTCGGAAGTTGGAGTCCCGCTTCATGCGCCTTTCCATTGCCACTAACCGCTTTTCTGCCAGACTCCATGAGCTCCCCAGCGGAGGTCGAGTTGACAGAAATGGCAACCTTGTCATAAATCTACCCGATGGGAGGCGCACCGTGTTACATCGATAGAATGTTTCGCACTCCTCATCACGTGGGTTATTTCTAAGAGCGGTGGGTGGCTCTTCCGTTGCCCAGAACCGTTGCAGGACGTCGGATAACACGCTGCCATAATATATGGAGCTATAATCCGTTGAGTGCTGTGGTTCCCGTACTGGGCCCAATAACGCGTAACCACCTGCGGTACGCATGGCCACAACCCCGTTTGGTTGCAGCTCCCGTTTGCCGCTTCGGAGCAGCTTCCCGAGGACGTCAGACCCAAGCAAGACGTCCACCCGTCCGGGGATCGCGAAGTGGGGATCGGCTAACTCCAATCCATTGGTCAACCCTTTTACCGCAGACGGTAACCGAGTCTGAGGGAGGACCCCAACCACTTCGTCCAAAACGATCGCCGTGGCATTCACCCGCGTGACCGATGCCGTGTCACCCATCTCGAACAGGAATGTCGTCTGACCCCTGAGGTGAGGCACCCGATTGCCACCTATACCTACGGCGCCATCCCGTGATGGCTCTAATGTAAGGCCCAGCTTTTTCACTAAACAGCTGGACACAATACAACCTTGTGCCCCTGAATCTAACAGTGCTCGCACGTGCACCGGCTGTCCGTCAGTACCCCTGACAGTAATCCTAGCCGTCGGTAATAATACCGTTACGGTCGGGGTGGGCACCACTGACGAACAGGCTGCTAGTTGCTAATAGGAGGCACCTCCCTCCTCCCCTGCCGGAGGGGGAGTAAATACTGTCCCAGTATACGGGTCCCAACCCGGGTAGTAACCCTCCCGACCCATCGGTGACATCCGTGCCGGTCGGAAGTAGCCTACTGGCATCCTTCCGAACGGTGGCGGGCGCGCCGTCAGCCGAGGGCGTTCTGCGAGAGGCGGGGAGAAGCGACTACTCGGGGGTGGCAACATGCCCCCCAGCGCATTCGAGTACGCCGCGTAACCCGTCTGTACTACCTCCGGGCCCCTGCCCGAGTCTCGGTGCCTATCCCCCCCCCGCGGGGAAGACGACGGTATCGGGTTGTGCTCTGGATCAGCCCTTGGCCCACCCCCCCGAGGGGGCGGCGACCGCTGATTCCTGGCCGACCCACCCCCCCTAGGGGGGGGTGACCGACCACCCGAATCTGGCTTAGGAGAGGGGGGGTGACCTCCCGGCGAGGCTCCGTGCACCTCCCTACTCTCCGCCAGGCATAGCAACTCGTGATGGGCTCCTCCGCAGGTTCCACAGTTAGTGGTCCTGTGGCACTCACGTACAAAGTGAGTCCCCAAGCAGCGGAAGCACAAATAGCGCTGCTTGACCACCCCTCTTCGTCTATGCACCCGCTGCGCCTTAAAGTCCGCGCATGCGGCGAGACCGTGCCCTTCCTTCCGACAGAAGGCGCACACTTCCGATTGGAGGGCGTGGTATTTCTTCCCCCCCCGACGGGGCTCAACCGGCTTGGGCCCGCTCGTACGTCGGGTTGACGGAGGAGGGTGCGACGTGGATGCCCCTTGGCAATCCGCCCGCCGGCACTCGCCTTCTAAAAACACCCTCAAGTCATCGTAACTTGGGAGGTGGTCCGTCGATTCGCCACCATGTGACTGCTCAAAGCGCGCCACCACGTCGATCGGCAACTTCCGTAAAACCCTATTGACGATGATATATTTATTGTCCCCTAACGACAACTTAAGTCGATCTAACGTGTTCACCGCAACCGTGACCGGATTAAGGATTTTCGCCCTTATTTCGTACACGTTAGACACCTTCGGGATTTCAAAAATCTTATCGATGAGGCCATCAACTATTAATCGCCGATTATCATATCGGTCGATTAATAGGCCCCATGCCGTCTCATAACTGGCGTCCGTAATCTCCAGGTGGGTCAAGATGTCGTGCGGCTCACCGTTAAGCCTACCCATTAATTGAGCCATCTTGTAGGCGGGCGAGAGATCTGTACGCGAATGCACGACACTATTAAAAATATCGCGGAATCGCGGCCAATCGGCATACTCGCCGCTAAACTCGGGTACATGTACTGGTGGCAACGGCGCCTGAATCCCTACGCCTGCTGGCCGACATGAATCCCTGACGTCACCCTTGCGCGATCGCTCAATGTCGGCCGCCGCCTGGATTATGCTCATGGACATTTCCCCACACTGGTCCACATTGCCCCGTACCACCTGAGCATCCTTGTCCACCGACGACAGATCCGTCGATTCGAGACATGCTAAATACTCAGCGTGACACTTTAACACGGCGTCATATCGTTCGTCAACTTGCCGAGCGCGTGACAATAACGCATCTTCACGATCTGTGCGACCTACCAAAGTAACAACCGATGAAAACCATCTCAATTCAGCTTCGATTCTGGCTGCGATAGTTTTCGTTACTGACGGAGCCATAGTACCAACTTCAATACGCGATTATGCAATAATAAATAACAATAACCAAAAAAAATAACAATTATTGTATCCGGAACTAACAATAATAATATATTCGTTGAGTGAATAAATCTACGACGCTATGCCAACTCTTGAACTTATTCCTCTACGTGCTCTAGAGGTTATTCCTCTATGTCTCAAATGTTGACAATCATAACACGATTTGTGATGAGGTTATATTTGTGCGTAACCGAACGTAAATAACAAATTATTTTATCAACGAATATTCACATTCCATTTATGTACTTATTATTAATAATTCCAAACTCAACTTGAGGTGTACACTGGTATGTAGGTCAATGTACTACTACCTACAAGTTGAATTTGTACATGAACACAATTTTTACAAAGTAAATTGGTACCAAGTACCTACTAATTTTTACAAAGTGGGTTTAAATAAACCATGCTCTGCTACCAGATTTTGATCGCGCCAGGACTCAGCCGAACCTTATCTCGGGCCCATGGGAGACAGGTCTCAGAACAGCCGCCGTCCTAGCGTGATCAAATAGACGCGATACGCGCCTCCGAACAATATTACAATTTCTGAACTTAAAGCTACCCTTACCTCATTTCTTCGAGCCGGTCTCACTTCCTTGACCCCTCGCAAGTTGTGTAACTGTGTATGTGTATAATGAGTGTATATGACCTTGCGATGGTTTGCTGGTAGTTCCGGACGATTCTTCCACGTCGCTGCAAGCCACGCCGTTAACGCGAGCCACCACACTCACTCCGTATTAGTCTAACCACAAAAGCCTCGGTGCTTTCCCACTAGCACTCCCGTGACAAGGCAAACCAATGATATTATCATTAACCCGTTCGACATTCACAGCGTCGCTAACCGTACTGCTTAACTAGTATAATTGGGTGCCGCGAAATGACTCCACAAGTCGATTTAATCAATGCGCGTGCGCTTTCACCCGTTCTATGGCTACTATATAATCGTTCGACGCCCAGCGCGACTCAATACGAACTCCTTCACGCCGAGCCCAGCGCTCGACCTCTCTCCCTCCGCCCCTGTCGCCCCGCGGCGGAGAAAATCAAAAATCTGAAGGTAGATTATAAACACTTACAAACATGGAAGAAAAAATTACTACTAATATAAATAATAATGTTAATGAGAAATTCAATAAACTAGATAGCAACTTGAATAATTTAAATTCACGTATAGAAGAGCAAGAGAAAAGACTTGATGAAATCGAGAAGAACATAAGACAAAGAAATGTTGTATTTTTTGGAGTAGAAGAAGGTGAAACATCTTACTTTCAGTTGGCGGAAAAAATCCTAAACATAATACAGGAAAAATTAAACATTAGTATCCAAGAATTTGAGGTGGAATCAGTAAAGAGGCTTGGAAAAAGAAACGATAACACTAGACCAGTAGTGGTCGCATTCACAACATTGGGAATGAAGATATAAGTTTTAAAAAATAAAAAAGAACTAGCAGGGTCCAATATGTATATCAAACACGAATTTCCAACGAAGGTACTAAAAATCAGAGAACAGCTAAAACAACAACTGAAACTTGAAAAGGAAAAGGGAAACGAAGCCTACATAAACTATGATAAACTCATAGTTAAGCAAGCCAATGAGAAGCCAAACTATAAACGGGCGCCATCAGGTTCTCCTCCGGAAACGGCCTACAGTACGGATAGTATATCCTTTAGCAGGACCAACAACAAAAAGAAACTCAAAGCAAGTAACCAAATTACTAGTTACATGAAACAGTCCGAAAAGACAACAGATCAAGCTAAAAACTATACTAATAACGCATGAAATGTACAGGCCCCCTCCAATCTAAAAACAAAGCATAAAACGAGAAAAACACTAACAAGATCTCCCAGTACGGCTGGTCCCCGCGGGAGTGATCGACTAAAACCCTCCTTGCAATACAATGAAAGTGAAAATAACACCACATCATATCTAAATATATGCACGCTTAATGTTCGATCCTTAGCGACCGATACGAGAAAAACTGAACTGCTACATGCTCTGAAGAATATCAATTGGGATATTTTGGGTCTATCAGAAACGAGACAGAAAGACTTTGAAATACTGGAAAAAGACAACTTTATTTTTATGTACTCAGGAAACAAGAGCGGATACAGCGGCGTTGGTTTTTTGCTGAAAGAATACATGAAAGTACACGTAACGGATCTAAAACCCATCTCAGATAGAATAGCCCGACTCGACCTGAATATAAATAACACTCAAATCAATATTATTCAAGTCTACTCCCCTACAGAAAAATCAAAAGACGAAGACATACAACTGTTCTACGACGAATTAATTTTAGCTCTGGACAACACAGGCCCAAATACAATTATAATGGGAGATTTTAATGCCAAAATCGGTACCGCCAATCCTGAGGACCGAGTCTTTATGGGCCCTTGGGGCTACAATAGTAAAAGAAGCAAAAGAGGAAAATTACTTACAGAGTTCTGCATAGAACATCGCCTCCATATTATGAATACTTATTTTAAAAAGAAGCAGAAACAAAAATGGACTTGGTGTTCCCCTGATGGTAAAACCTACAACGAAATTGACTATTTTCTAACCAATAATAAAAACAGAGTGAGAGACATCAATATTATAAACACAACACACCCTACCGACCATAGACTTGTACGAGCAAAATATTCAATCGAGGTACAAGTGAAATCAAGAAAAGCTTTCAAAGGTAAAGTCTGCGCTCTGACGCCATTAGAAAAAGAAACACTTAAAAACAAATTTATTGAGGCGTCTGCATCGTTGACTGGTACGGTGGCCGTACAGGAATCATACTCTTCCATCATAAAAACTATTAAGAGTGTGACTTCATCATCAAACAAGAACTCTGTGAAACCAACACCCAAAGCAGGTATTTCACATGATATTGCTAAACTAATCGAACGCAGAACATTCTTAAAAGAAAAGAAAAACAAAACAAAAAATGAAAAGCAGGAACTCACCAAGCTGTACAAAACAATTAAGAGAAAGATAGAGAGAAAGAAACACACAGATAGACTAAAAATAATTGAGGAAGAGCTAACTCTTAATAGTTCAGTCAAGAGAGGACAACAACGGCTAAACGATGTGCGAAAATGGATTCCCTCTCTGAAATCGAAAGACGGGCGAATTACTTCGAATAGAAAAGAGCTAGTTGAGACGGCTACAGAATTCTACGAAGATTTATACCAACGTAGAGACGATGGTAACAATACCTGTTTAACAATAAAACCCGATGACGGTAACATAGAAGTGCCAATATTTATGGAAAGTGAAATAAGTAATGCAATTTCCTCTCTTAAATCCTTAAAGAGCCCGGGAGAAGATGGGGTTACTAATGATATACTAAAAACTTTAATTGAACCACTATCCCCTATTATCACGAAATTGTTCAATAATATCTTGGCATTTGAAAACATACCTGCTGAATGGGAGACATCAGTTATAACTTTATTGTACAAGAAAGGAAATCCTAAGGACATAGGAAATTATAGGCCTATAAGCTTATTACAGACTACGTACAAAGTATTCACGCAAGTATTGCTTAAAAGAATTATGCCTACTCTAGAATTTAATCAACCTAAAGAGCAAGCTGGTTTCCGACCAAGGTTCTCTACAGTTGATCATATATTTACAGTGACACAAATCATCGAAAAGTATGAAGAATACGGGAAAAGGCTCTACATTGCTTTCGTTGATTATTCGAAAGCTTTTGATTCAATAGGACACTTAGCTCTATGGAAAGCCCTAGACCAACAAGGAGTGCCACAAAAGTACATAAATATATTAAGAGTGTTATCGGTAAAAAATGTCAATTTTCATAAAATCGGGGTTTTTTAAAGTTAAATTACTAGAAACTGGCACGAAACCATTAAAAACCAATTTTAGTACCGCATTAAGCATATCTTTACATTGTATTTGTACGCGACTGGCCGACACAGCTCGGCGCTGCGTAATTTATTAGTAACTTTGAAATTTTATATTGTCGATAAAATAACTTTATGTAATTTTTTTTTTACTGATTTTTTTTTTGCATGAACTCCACTTACAAACAGTGTATTTTTTAAAAGTTACTTCAGCCTTAATATTAAATAAAAATGATGTTTTATTTTGTAAAATTTAGGTTAAGAAAATATTTTTTTTTTAGGTACTTAGTGAATTAAAATTACTTTTTTATTTTATACAATAACAATTACGGTATCTTTCCTTTTTCCACGTATTTTTTCCAGGCTTCTACGACTCATTGTTGATTCATAATTTCATTCCGAAATTCAGTCTTCCCGTATAATCTCAGAAATATGAGTTCAAAATAAGCTTTCATTTTGATATTTAATAACGTTTTTCAATTTTTATTCTTTACAAATACAATGTAAAGATATGCTTAATGCGGTACTAAAATTAGTTTTTAATAATTTCGTGCCAACTTCCAGTAATTTAACTTTAAAAAACCCCGATTTTATGAAAATCGACACTTTTTACCGATAACACTCTTAAAGGAAATTTATAAAAGAGGTAAAGCCAAAGTTAAGTTAGAGAGACAAGGAAGACCTTTCGAAGTACAACGCGGTGTTCGACAGGGCGACCCGATATCACCGAACCTTTTTACAGCTCTCCTCGAGACCATTTTCCGTAACCTGGAATGGGACTCTGTGGGGATCAACATTAATGGAGTAAAATTGAACCATTTACGCTTCGCAGATGATATCGTGCTAATCTGTGACAACCACACACATCTAGAATACATGCTGCAATCTTTAGACAGAGAGAGTCGGAAATGTGGATTGACTATGAATCTGGACAAAACTCGCATAATGACCAACGGAGAAAACAAACCAGTAAAAATACTATCAAAAGAAATAGAGTACGTGGAAGATTATTTATATTTAGGACAAAGAATCACGTTCAAGGAGCAAACTGCAGGCGAAGTAGAGCGAAGAATAAAACTAGCTTGGAAAAGATATTGGTCCTTAAAGCATATTTTCAAATCCAAACTACCAATCAAACTAAAGAAGAAAGCATTCGAAACCGTCGTGTCTCCCACACTTCTCTACGGCTGCCAGACCTGGGCACTAACAAAAGAAATTATCACCAAACTACTAGTCTTCCAGCGAGCCGTCGAGCGAAGTATGTTGGGATTGAAACTGCGAGACAAAATTCAAAACTCTCAAATCAGAATGAGCACCAAATTGATAGATGTAGCAGACTTAGCCTGTAGGCTAAAATGGCGATGGGCGGGTCACGCGGCGCGCGCAGACGACGGACGTTGGAGCGAGCGTGTACTGCACTGGTGGCCGCGAGGCGAGGCACGCCGCCGCTGGAGCGACGACGTCACTAGAGTCGCGGGATCCACTTGGACTAGGATCGCCAAGAATAGGAAGTTATGGAAATGCATGGAGGAGGCCTTTGCCCAACATTGGGTACCCCAAAACTGAGGAAAATCGATTCTCTTTTAATTTTATTATTAAGTATTTTTATTAAATTATTGAATTTAACTGTTAATTGACAAATTATTATGTACCTTTAATATAATTTATTGAATTATATTTTAATCACATTTTATTATTATTTTAATTAAATTATTTTTTACTTTTATTTGACATAAATAGGTACTTACATATATTTATGAATTTATTGAATTGCTATTAATTACATTTTATTACTTTTAATCAACTCCAATATTATGTTAATTTTTTGTTAGATTTAGTTCTTTTAATTTTATTGTTGCATTGCATGAGATTATAATTATTAAACTGCATGAAATGTATTGAAGAAAATAATGTTATAAAACTGTAATATTTTGTATTTTGGGGAATAAATGGCTTTATTATTATTATTATTAATAGGGGGCGAGCCTATTGCCATCAACCGGCAGACGGAGTAGTTAAGACACTAATTTTAGGTTATAAGAGGCATCAATCCTTTTTAACTAAACTAATATTACTAAATTAAACAAAATAAAAACTCTGAAATACATAAAGAACATGAGATGTTGAATAAAAAAACATACAAATTCTAAAGTTTTTTTTTGTCGAGGTCGGTATATCTGAAGAAATTTCTAATACCTATAAGTCGTATTTACATAGACCTAAGTCTATTTTCCCTATTTTTTTCACCCATGTTTGTCAAATGCCTAAAAAAGACAAGAAAAAATAAAATAAAATGTAAATAATGTTATGATTAAGGCGACATTAGCTGCCCGCGACCTTGAGCGCGCGTTTAACTCATCGCCTAAACAAATAAGGTTGAAAATGGCGATGCGTTTGATGCTCGTGACTGCCAAAATCAACGATAGTTCGCAGATTTAATTTATTAAAAAAAAAAATACGCTGTAATGTTAAAATATTTTTACATATCGCACCCCCGGTGCGACACTGGCACTTATGCAAAAAATGCAAAAATGAGTTAAATATCTAAAAATGATCCTAAAGCACCCCTTTACTTGGTGCGAAAACGTTACTTATGTAGTACGCATAGTTTCCGTATGAAGGCGCGAGTGTCATTGCCGTTTTGGCGCGAATCACGCGTCGCTGGGAGCAACATCGTTTTAATGGTCAGTAGTGCCCGCCAGTGCAAGTGCGTCTTGGAGCTACACTGTTACTAAGGTAATAAGTGACATAATTTTTTTTTTATTCTGGAGCAATAGTGACACTGTTACTAAGATAATTGTGACATAATATTTTTTTTTTATTCTGGAGCAATAGTTTACAATTTATAGTAATTCATATTTATCCAAAAGTAAAGTTAAAAGTAGACGTTGTAGTATAAGCTGTTCATCTCATCTATATATTCTTAAGTCATTGTTTTGTGAGGTGTCTAAGTTTTAAATGCTTCTCCTGAAAAACTCCATTTTTGCATAAGTGCCAGTGTCGCACCGGGGGTGCGATATGTCTTTAGTTGGTTAAATTTCCTTTCTGATAGTAAAAAAAAAATAACAGTTGTCACTCAAAATATTGAGCATTTCAAATCCAAACTACCAATCAAACTAAAGAAGAAAGCATTCGAAACCGTCGTGTCTCCCACACTTCTCTACGGCTGCCAGACCTGGGCACTAACAAAAGAAATTATCACCAAACTACTAGTCTTCCAGCGAGCCGTCGAGCGAAGTATGTTGGGATTGAAACTGCGAGACAAAATTCAAAACTCTCAAATCAGAATGAGCACCAAATTGATAGATGTAGCAGACTTAGCCTGTAGGCTAAAATGGCGATGGGCGGGTCACGCGGCGCGCGCAGACGACGGACGTTGGAGCGAGCGTGTACTGCACTGGTGGCCGCGAGGCGAGGCACGCCGCCGCTGGAGCGACGACGTCACTAGAGTCGCGGGATCCACTTGGACTAGGATCGCCAAGAATAGGAAGTTATGGAAATGCATGGAGGAGGCCTTTGCCCAACATTGGGTACCCCAAAACTGAGGAAAATCGATTCTCTTTTAATTTTATTATTAAGTATTTTTATTAAATTATTGAATTTAACTGTTAATTGACAAATTATTATGTACCTTTAATATAATTTATTGAATTATATTTTAATCACATTTTATTATTATTTTAATCAAATTATTTTTTACTTTTATTTGACATAAATAGGTACTTACATATATTTATGAATTTATTGAATTGCTATTAATTACATTTTATTACTTTTAATCAACTCCAATATTATGTTAATTTTTTGTTAGATTTAGTTCTTTTAATTTTATTGTTGCATTGCATGAGATTATAATTATTAAACTGCATGAAATGTATTGAAGAAAATAATGTTATAAAACTGTAATATTTTGTATTTTGGGGAATAAATGGCTTCATTATTATATTTCCTTTATTCATTTTTTAACATATTAAATACATTTTTAAATATTTATTACAAAAAAGCATATAAAAAACATTTAAAAATATAAAAAATAGTAGCCCACCGGCATTAGGAACAGGGTCCGAGCTACCGGTGGTCAGGGCTCTTGAGAGAGGAACCTCCTGACAATGCGCGCCGTGTCTAGAAGTACTGCCTTCTGAATCAAGCCCTTGATCCAGCCACCAAGCGAGAGCCTCCTTATTATTATTATTATTAATAGGGGGCGAGCCTATTGCCATTAACCGGCAGACGGAGTAGTTAAGACACTAATTTTAGGATAAAAGAGGCATCAATCCTTTTTAACTAAACTAATATTACTAAATTAAACAAAATAAAAACTCTGAAATACATAAAGAACATGAGATGGTGAATAAAAAAACATACAAATTCTAAAGTTTTTTTTTGTCGAGGTCGGTATATCTGAAGAAATTTCTAATACCTATAAGTCGTATTTACATAGACCTAAGTCTATTTTCCCTATTTTTTTCACCCATGTTTGTCAAATGCCTAAAAAAGACAAGAAAAAATAAAATAAAATGTAAATAATGTTATGATTAAGGCGACATTAGCTGCCCGCGACCTTGAGCGCGCGTTTAACTCATCGCCTAAACAAATAAGGTTGAAAATGGCGATGCGTTTGATGCTCGTGACTGCCAAAATCAACGATAGTTCGCAGATTTAATTTATTAAAAATTAAATACGCTGTAATGTTAAAATATTTTTACATAATTATGTCTTTAGTTGGTTAAATTTCCTTTTTGATAGTAAAAAAAAAAATAACAGTTGTCACTCAAAATATTGAGCATTTCGAGACGAAAAAGTTTTTTCGTGTGATTTTTTTGTGATTTTGTGATTTTTTTTTTCGAGGTTCTTGATTACTTTTAGAAAATATTTTTGCATAAGTCTTTTACCTATACATTTGACTATACACTGTATTTTTTTTGGAATTGTAATAAGTAGCAATACGGCTAACTCTGCGACGAAAAACAGGTCGTTTTTACGGTGCCCCTTTAGCCGCACCTTAAATGCTCACGTAAACTATGTGGCGGGGTGTCACTTCACTTACTTCACATGCCGGCTGATGCTACACTGGGATCACGTCACTGTGCCCTTCCACAATACCTCAGCTCCAGCTACTCGAAGTCACTAACACGTAACTTACAATAATAAAAATGTACACCAGCGGGGCGAGCACGGGCGTACCCAAGACGTTGGTGACAAGACGTTATAAATTATGTCATGTCTTAGAATTTGTCTTAAATGCTAGCACGGGTACCACATGTGATATAATTTAAGACGCGACTTGTCTTTCTTGTTGCTGACTTCATAGTGTGACCTAGTATATTAAAAAAATAAAAATGTCTATGACCATCTGAATAGGCGACCAAATAAAAAAGTACGTGTTTAAGAGCACAGTTCATACAGTTAAACAACTTTTTAATTTTCTTGGGTACTAATTCATTTTTGACATAACACGTACGCGGCACGTCTTTCATTTTCTTTTTTTATTTATTATTTGATAACTTGTGTGGGGAAGCCTTGCGGGAACAGGATGTAGTTAAATAACGATGCAATTATGTATATGGAACAGTATTATATTTCTTGAACTGCACATACAAATCAATCCTTAATACTCGATACTTATATAATTCAACAACCTATCGTGTCCAGTCCTCAAAGCCAAGAGACTGAGCAACCCGCCAAAACGTTCCGTTCAACCCACTTTTTTTCCAGCCGACCACAGAGCGGCCACAACTCACAAGAAAAGATAAAGTTGCCAGTGTAAAATATTAAAATGAAAGCTTTATAAATATGAATAAAGACTAAAATAATCAATTAGCAAATTCTAAATTCAAAAACCCTAACACTTGCTACTAACTAAAAGTTCTGTTTTTCCTTTAAAAGTTTGATGTGATTTGTTTTGAAATATATATTGTGAAAGTTTTGAAGTGAAATAACTCGAACGGATTAGAGGAGTCCCGAATGTTTCTTCGGAATATTTTCCTACTTTGGACCTCTTGCCTTCGGGCAAGAACATAATTATAATAATTTACTGCCATTTGATGCAGTAGTAAGCAGAAAAATATACTTATATTTTTAATTTACTTTTATCACCACCTCCGAACGAACGTGATATAAACGAGCATATTCATCTGTCAAAATGTGACATTTGTTACAAAATGGGTGCGCCCATACTAGCAAATAAGACATAGGAGTCCCAACTAGACGTCAAGAAGTTGTATCACATATCAAGAAATTATCTTACGCCGCCGTGCTAGCATTTAAGACAAAACGGTTTTATCGCCCAAACTGTGATAAAATGTGTGACTCATGCCATGTCACTGTAGGCCGTGCTCGCCGGGCTGTAATAGTAGATTAGTAGCCAAGGGCTGTAAGGCATCAATTGCAGCCCGAGATATTTAGGCGCACGAGCGCAGCGAGGGCGCCAATAGTTCGAGGGTGCAATTGATGCTTACACCCGAGCTAACTACTCTGCTTTACATCTCGATTATAAGGTAAGAAGAAAAAAAAACCGGCCAAGAGCGTGTCGGGCCACGCTCAGTGTAGGGTTCCGTAGTAATAATTCTTTTTTTGTTTGAAATACGGGCCAATGAAACTTGACCTCTGGATTGTATAGGCGCTCATACGATTCAGGGACCAAATTATATTGGTTAACTGCAGTTTCCATCTGTTGTTTCCATCCAAGTTCAAAATAATTTTCCTAGAAAGTCCTTATAAAGTTCTACTTTTCAGATTTTTTTCGTATTTTCTAAACTTATGGTTCAAAAGTTAGAGGGGGGGGGGACGCTTTATTTTTTACTTTTGGAGCGATTATTTCCGAAATTATTGACATTATCAAAAAATGATTTTAGTAAACCCCTATTCATTTTTAAATACCTTTCCAACAATATATCACACGTTAGGGTTAAAATTAAAAAAAAAAACACTTCCCACTTTACATATAGGGGGGCTACCCTAATAAAACATTTTTTTCCAATTTTTATTTTAGCACTTTGTCGGCGTGATTGATACACATATTGGTACCAAATTTCAGCTTTCTAGTGCTAACGGTCACAGAGATTAAGCGAGGACGGACAGACGGACAGACAGACAGACAGACATGGCGAAACTATAAGGGTTCCTAGTTGACTACGGAACCCTAAAAACCGGCATTACAAGAATAAAGTTTTCAAATATCTCTCTTTAGAACTTTCAGGCAAAATATTGTTAATTGCTGCTTCAGCTTCCATTTTCATTGAATCGGGAGTGCAGCTTATAATATCTTCATCACTTGCAGAACTCATGTTTTTTTCCTAATTAGCACGTAATTATAAAAAATCCCAAAAACAAACAATATTTAAAGTAGGTAAAAGTTTTCTATTACCGACTTTTTCATCTCTTTTTTTAAATATATTTTTTTTCAAGAACGAAATTGAGCTTCGCCGTTCGATATTTAAAATTGATGACTATTAAGCCTCCCCTCCACACAGGCGCGTTTTCCGTGAAAAACGCTCCTGTGTGGGGGAGGCGTCATACTCATACGAAGACAAAGCTGAATAGCGAAGCGACCTCTTTTGTCATTGGGCTGAATGCATGATGTCTATTGCCAGTATGATGGTTAGATGTACGTGAACTTTTTGGAAGAGTGAAGTGTTTTTTTTTAATTACTTACCGCCCTAGGGCTTTTCTTGCTACATTAATACCCTAGGGCGCTAATTGGTCACCTACAAGCCCCATTTGGGGGTAATAAGGACCTACTTACCGAATTTGAGAGATGTAAAAATAATTGGTGGGGTATGCTACACCCCGCCACACTCCCGCCGGGTTAACAGCCCTGTATTGTTGTTTCCTTGATTACACCAAAGCTTTTGATTGTGTAAAGTGGTAAAATTTGTGGGAGGTTTTAAAGATACGGGTGCACCTCAATATATTATAGGCCTAGTCCAATGCTTCTACATCAACAACCGCTCTTTCGTCAAAATAGATACCGACAGTTCAAATGAGTGCTCCATTAAGAAAGGCGTTAGGCAAGGAAGCATTTTTTCACCTCAGCTGAAAATTTTTCACTTTACACAATCAAAACCTAAGTCAAAAATGAGCCCTCTTTTCTAATCTAAAAAATATATGCTGTAGATTGATTTCATTGAACATTTTCAACTAAAATTCGTTTGAACGAGATATAGGTAGTCAGCAACTTTGTCATCTCTACAAACACTATGAGAAACAAAAGTTAAAGGGGCTGCCTTACTATGATGGTACGGAACCCTTCATGCGCGAGTGCGACTAGCACTTGATTGGTTTTTATTTTATGATTTTCTAATAATCTGCGACAATTTGCCAATAATGAAATAGGAGTACACAATGAGTATAACCACAAGATGGCGTCGTACTGTTTACGACGAACGATTTCTGCATTGCGGTGTTGATATTTTCCAACAATGATATGAAATATTTTACAACAGTATTAATAAATACTGAGTAAGTATAAGAAAACTTGTCTGCCATTAACAGGTACGGCTTGTACCCTACGACGGGCCAGGTTACAGCTGTGTGGGGGTCAGCCCCCTTGCGGTAGTGTGCGCCGCCGTCACGTGCGTACGTGTGGTACGTGCGGTACGTGCGGTGCGTGTGGCGCGTGTGGCGGCGCGACACGGGGCAGCGGGGCACCGGGGCCGCGGGGTGGCGCTCTCACCAGCAACACGCGACACCGACACAGACAGGTGACGTGACCACACCCACGCGTTAGACGCACTCGTGGCCTAGATTGGGCCACACAGCGAGAGGTACTTACCCATAGTCGCGAGCACATGCGAACACCTCAGGGCTACAGACCATATCCTATAACCCGACTGCACCGCCCCCTTACGGGGGACGCAGCAATTTCCACAACGACTTGTCTGCTACATTACCAAATATTACATTGTAAGCACTATACATATTAAAATTAACTTGGGGAAAGTCAACACAAGAACAGTTAAAAAAAAACTGAATACACAAAGCAGAGGCTTCTTCAGACAGTTTAAGTGTCATAGTTGTAAGTAGTAGTTACCGAGCACGTGCATGATGATGAAGAATAGGTTGTAGGTAGTGTCGGGCTGGAAGATGTCGCGCCACTCGTTGACCAGGTCAGCCACGTGTGTTGATGGCTGGCGTCGCTCGCTCTCGCGCGGCACGCCGGCCGTGAAGCGCGCCACGCCCGCCCACAGGCGCAGCGCCGCGCGCGCCAGCATGCACACCTGCGCCCACTCATACTGTTAGCCTGGCCTCCCACTGAGCTCGGCTCGCTCTCGCGCGGCACGCCGGCCGTGAAGCGCGCCACGCCCGCCCACAGGCGCAGCGCCGCGCGCGCCAGCATGCACACCTGCGCCCACTCATACTGTTAGCCTGGCCTCCCACTGAGCTCGGCTCGCTCTCGCGCGGCACGCCGGCCGTGAAGCGCGCCACGCCCGCCCACAGGCGCAGCGCCGCGCGCGCCAGCATGCACACCTGCGCCCACTCATACTGTTAGCCTGGCCTCCCACTGAGCTCGGCTCGCTCTCGCGCGGCACGCCGGCCGTGAAGCGCGCCACGCCCGCCCACAGGCGCAGCGCCGCGCGCGCCAGCATGCACACCTGCGCCCACTCATACTGTTAGCCTGGCCTCCCACTGAGCTCGGCTCGCTCTCGCGCGGCACGCCGGCCGTGAAGCGCGCCACGCCCGCCCACAGGCGCAGCGCCGCGCGCGCCAGCATGCACACCTGCGCCCACTCATACTGTTAGCCTGGCCTCCCACTGAGCTCGGCTCGCTCTCGCGCGGCACGCCGGCCGTGAAGCGCGCCACGCCCGCCCACAGGCGCAGCGCCGCGCGCGCCAGCATGCACACCTGCGCCCACTCATACTGTTAGCCTGGCCTCCCACTGAGCTCGGCTCGCTCTCGCGCGGCACGCCGGCCGTGAAGCGCGCCACGCCCGCCCACAGGCGCAGCGCCGCGCGCGCCAGCATGCACACCTGCGCCCACTCATACTGTTAGCCTGGCCTCCCACTGAGCTCGGCTCGCTCTCGCGCGGCACGCCGGCCGTGAAGCGCGCCACGCCCGCCCACAGGCGCAGCGCCGCGCGCGCCAGCATGCACACCTGCGCCCACTCATACTGTTAGCCTGGCCTCCCACTGAGCTCGGCTCGCTCTCGCGCGGCACGCCGGCCGTGAAGCGCGCCACGCCCGCCCACAGGCGCAGCGCCGCGCGCGCCAGCATGCACACCTGCGCCCACTCATACTGTTAGCCTGGCCTCCCACTGAGCTCGGCTCGCTCTCGCGCGGCACGCCGGCCGTGAAGCGCGCCACGCCCGCCCACAGGCGCAGCGCCGCGCGCGCCAGCATGCACACCTGCGCCCACTCATACTGTTAGCCTGGCCTCCCACTGAGCTCGGCTCGCTCTCGCGCGGCACGCCGGCCGTGAAGCGCGCCACGCCCGCCCACAGGCGCAGCGCCGCGCGCGCCAGCATGCACACCTGCGCCCACTCATACTGTTAGCCTGGCCTCCCACTGAGCTCGGCTCGCTCTCGCGCGGCACGCCGGCCGTGAAGCGCGCCACGCCCGCCCACAGGCGCAGCGCCGCGCGCGCCAGCATGCACACCTGCGCCCACTCATACTGTTAGCCTGGCCTCCCACTGAGCTCGGCTCGCTCTCGCGCGGCACGCCGGCCGTGAAGCGCGCCACGCCCGCCCACAGGCGCAGCGCCGCGCGCGCCAGCATGCACACCTGCGCCCACTCATACTGTTAGCCTGGCCTCCCACTGAGCTCGGCTCGCTCTCGCGCGGCACGCCGGCCGTGAAGCGCGCCACGCCCGCCCACAGGCGCAGCGCCGCGCGCGCCAGCATGCACACCTGCGCCCACTCATACTGTTAGCCTGGCCTCCCACTGAGCTCGGCTCGCTCTCGCGCGGCACGCCGGCCGTGAAGCGCGCCACGCCCGCCCACAGGCGCAGCGCCGCGCGCGCCAGCATGCACACCTGCGCCCACTCATACTGTTAGCCTGGCCTCCCACTGAGCTCGGCTCGCTCTCGCGCGGCACGCCGGCCGTGAAGCGCGCCACGCCCGCCCACAGGCGCAGCGCCGCGCGCGCCAGCATGCACACCTGCGCCCACTCATACTGTTAGCCTGGCCTCCCACTGAGCTCGGCTCGCTCTCGCGCGGCACGCCGGCCGTGAAGCGCGCCACGCCCGCCCACAGGCGCAGCGCCGCGCGCGCCAGCATGCACACCTGCGCCCACTCATACTGTTAGCCTGGCCTCCCACTGAGCTCGGCTCGCTCTCGCGCGGCACGCCGGCCGTGAAGCGCGCCACGCCCGCCCACAGGCGCAGCGCCGCGCGCGCCAGCATGCACACCTGCGCCCACTCATACTGTTAGCCTGGCCTCCCACTGAGCTCGGCTCGCTCTCGCGCGGCACGCCGGCCGTGAAGCGCGCCACGCCCGCCCACAGGCGCAGCGCCGCGCGCGCCAGCATGCACACCTGCGCCCACTCATACTGTTAGCCTGGCCTCCCACTGAGCTCGGCTCGCTCTCGCGCGGCACGCCGGCCGTGAAGCGCGCCACGCCCGCCCACAGGCGCAGCGCCGCGCGCGCCAGCATGCACACCTGCGCCCACTCATACTGTTAGCCTGGCCTCCCACTGAGCTCGGCTCGCTCTCGCGCGGCACGCCGGCCGTGAAGCGCGCCACGCCCGCCCACAGGCGCAGCGCCGCGCGCGCCAGCATGCACACCTGCGCCCACTCATACTGTTAGCCTGGCCTCCCACTGAGCTCGGCTCGCTCTCGCGCGGCACGCCGGCCGTGAAGCGCGCCACGCCCGCCCACAGGCGCAGCGCCGCGCGCGCCAGCATGCACACCTGCGCCCACTCATACTGTTAGCCTGGCCTCCCACTGAGCTCGGCTCGCTCTCGCGCGGCACGCCGGCCGTGAAGCGCGCCACGCCCGCCCACAGGCGCAGCGCCGCGCGCGCCAGCATGCACACCTGCGCCCACTCATACTGTTAGCCTGGCCTCCCACTGAGCTCGGCTCGCTCTCGCGCGGCACGCCGGCCGTGAAGCGCGCCACGCCCGCCCACAGGCGCAGCGCCGCGCGCGCCAGCATGCACACCTGCGCCCACTCATACTGTTAGCCTGGCCTCCCACTGAGCTCGGCTCGCTCTCGCGCGGCACGCCGGCCGTGAAGCGCGCCACGCCCGCCCACAGGCGCAGCGCCGCGCGCGCCAGCATGCACACCTGCGCCCACTCATACTGTTAGCCTGGCCTCCCACTGAGCTCGGCTCGCTCTCGCGCGGCACGCCGGCCGTGAAGCGCGCCACGCCCGCCCACAGGCGCAGCGCCGCGCGCGCCAGCATGCACACCTGCGCCCACTCATACTGTTAGCCTGGCCTCCCACTGAGCTCGGCTCGCTCTCGCGCGGCACGCCGGCCGTGAAGCGCGCCACGCCCGCCCACAGGCGCAGCGCCGCGCGCGCCAGCATGCACACCTGCGCCCACTCATACTGTTAGCCTGGCCTCCCACTGAGCTCGGCTCGCTCTCGCGCGGCACGCCGGCCGTGAAGCGCGCCACGCCCGCCCACAGGCGCAGCGCCGCGCGCGCCAGCATGCACACCTGCGCCCACTCATACTGTTAGCCTGGCCTCCCACTGAGCTCGGCTCGCTCTCGCGCGGCACGCCGGCCGTGAAGCGCGCCACGCCCGCCCACAGGCGCAGCGCCGCGCGCGCCAGCATGCACACCTGCGCCCACTCATACTGTTAGCCTGGCCTCCCACTGAGCTCGGCTCGCTCTCGCGCGGCACGCCGGCCGTGAAGCGCGCCACGCCCGCCCACAGGCGCAGCGCCGCGCGCGCCAGCATGCACACCTGCGCCCACTCATACTGTTAGCCTGGCCTCCCACTGAGCTCGGCTCGCTCTCGCGCGGCACGCCGGCCGTGAAGCGCGCCACGCCCGCCCACAGGCGCAGCGCCGCGCGCGCCAGCATGCACACCTGCGCCCACTCATACTGTTAGCCTGGCCTCCCACTGAGCTCGGCTCGCTCTCGCGCGGCACGCCGGCCGTGAAGCGCGCCACGCCCGCCCACAGGCGCAGCGCCGCGCGCGCCAGCATGCACACCTGCGCCCACTCATACTGTTAGCCTGGCCTCCCACTGAGCTCGGCTCGCTCTCGCGCGGCACGCCGGCCGTGAAGCGCGCCACGCCCGCCCACAGGCGCAGCGCCGCGCGCGCCAGCATGCACACCTGCGCCCACTCATACTGTTAGCCTGGCCTCCCACTGAGCTCGGCTCGCTCTCGCGCGGCACGCCGGCCGTGAAGCGCGCCACGCCCGCCCACAGGCGCAGCGCCGCGCGCGCCAGCATGCACACCTGCGCCCACTCATACTGTTAGCCTGGCCTCCCACTGAGCTCGGCTCGCTCTCGCGCGGCACGCCGGCCGTGAAGCGCGCCACGCCCGCCCACAGGCGCAGCGCCGCGCGCGCCAGCATGCACACCTGCGCCCACTCATACTGTTAGCCTGGCCTCCCACTGAGCTCGGCTCGCTCTCGCGCGGCACGCCGGCCGTGAAGCGCGCCACGCCCGCCCACAGGCGCAGCGCCGCGCGCGCCAGCATGCACACCTGCGCCCACTCATACTGTTAGCCTGGCCTCCCACTGAGCTCGGCTCGCTCTCGCGCGGCACGCCGGCCGTGAAGCGCGCCACGCCCGCCCACAGGCGCAGCGCCGCGCGCGCCAGCATGCACACCTGCGCCCACTCATACTGTTAGCCTGGCCTCCCACTGAGCTCGGCTCGCTCTCGCGCGGCACGCCGGCCGTGAAGCGCGCCACGCCCGCCCACAGGCGCAGCGCCGCGCGCGCCAGCATGCACACCTGCGCCCACTCATACTGTTAGCCTGGCCTCCCACTGAGCTCGGCTCGCTCTCGCGCGGCACGCCGGCCGTGAAGCGCGCCACGCCCGCCCACAGGCGCAGCGCCGCGCGCGCCAGCATGCACACCTGCGCCCACTCATACTGTTAGCCTGGCCTCCCACTGAGCTCGGCTCGCTCTCGCGCGGCACGCCGGCCGTGAAGCGCGCCACGCCCGCCCACAGGCGCAGCGCCGCGCGCGCCAGCATGCACACCTGCGCCCACTCATACTGTTAGCATGGCCTCCCACTGAGCTCGGCTCGCTCTCGCGCGGCACGCCGGCCGTGAAGCGCGCCACGCCCGCCCACAGGCGCAGCGCCGCGCGCGCCAGCATGCACACCTGCGCCCACTCATACTGTTAGCCTGGCCTCCCACTGAGCTCGGCTCGCTCTCGCGCGGCACGCCGGCCGTGAAGCGCGCCACGCCCGCCCACAGGCGCAGCGCCGCGCGCGCCAGCATGCACACCTGCGCCCACTCATACTGTTAGCCTGGCCTCCCACTGAGCTCGGCTCGCTCTCGCGCGGCACGCCGGCCGTGAAGCGCGCCACGCCCGCCCACAGGCGCAGCGCCGCGCGCGCCAGCATGCACACCTGCGCCCACTCATACTGTTAGCCTGGCCTCCCACTGAGCTCGGCTCGCTCTCGCGCGGCACGCCGGCCGTGAAGCGCGCCACGCCCGCCCACAGGCGCAGCGCCGCGCGCGCCAGCATGCACACCTGCGCCCACTCATACTGTTAGCCTGGCCTCCCACTGAGCTCGGCTCGCTCTCGCGCGGCACGCCGGCCGTGAAGCGCGCCACGCCCGCCCACAGGCGCAGCGCCGCGCGCGCCAGCATGCACACCTGCGCCCACTCATACTGTTAGCCTGGCCTCCCACTGAGCTCGGCTCGCTCTCGCGCGGCACGCCGGCCGTGAAGCGCGCCACGCCCGCCCACAGGCGCAGCGCCGCGCGCGCCAGCATGCACACCTGCGCCCACTCATACTGTTAGCCTGGCCTCCCACTGAGCTCGGCTCGCTCTCGCGCGGCACGCCGGCCGTGAAGCGCGCCACGCCCGCCCACAGGCGCAGCGCCGCGCGCGCCAGCATGCACACCTGCGCCCACTCATACTGTTAGCCTGGCCTCCCACTGAGCTCGGCTCGCTCTCGCGCGGCACGCCGGCCGTGAAGCGCGCCACGCCCGCCCACAGGCGCAGCGCCGCGCGCGCCAGCATGCACACCTGCGCCCACTCATACTGTTAGCCTGGCCTCCCACTGAGCTCGGCTCGCTCTCGCGCGGCACGCCGGCCGTGAAGCGCGCCACGCCCGCCCACAGGCGCAGCGCCGCGCGCGCCAGCATGCACACCTGCGCCCACTCATACTGTTAGCCTGGCCTCCCACTGAGCTCGGCTCGCTCTCGCGCGGCACGCCGGCCGTGAAGCGCGCCACGCCCGCCCACAGGCGCAGCGCCGCGCGCGCCAGCATGCACACCTGCGCCCACTCATACTGTTAGCCTGGCCTCCCACTGAGCTCGGCTCGCTCTCGCGCGGCACGCCGGCCGTGAAGCGCGCCACGCCCGCCCACAGGCGCAGCGCCGCGCGCGCCAGCATGCACACCTGCGCCCACTCATACTGTTAGCCTGGCCTCCCACTGAGCTCGGCTCGCTCTCGCGCGGCACGCCGGCCGTGAAGCGCGCCACGCCCGCCCACAGGCGCAGCGCCGCGCGCGCCACATACTGTTAGCCTGGCCTCACTATGTATACCTTGGTGGAGCCCCAGCTGACGGCGACAGTCTTGCGTACAGACGTCAGCAGAGAGCACAGTGAGATGGTGGTGAAGTCCCAGTGGTGCGCGGTGGCGTCCCATCCGCGTGACGTCACCATGGCGGTGAGGAACTCCAGCACGGCCACGTTGCTCACCAGCGAGCTCCATGCGCAGTCAGTGATGTCCCTGATCATAATCAAAACTTTGATCAGTAAATACGGCATCATATTAGAAACCTAGTAAGAAGTTACCAGCCCGGTTGACGGCATTAAAATTATAAGGTTGTAACAAGAAGTTTTGAGGATAAATGGTTTGGTGCTTTTGGATGAGAATTGGACACGATCAAGAAGACTGGTGGCAGCCTGCACGGACTACAAAGCAGGAGCCCGCATGGCTTGGAGACGTGTCATAATTGGACGCCATCTTCAGAAGTGTCGGAACGACGAAGAAGAAGACTGGTCTATTATTTAGCATGTTTATGTAATCGCAGTGGTCTGAAACTTTCTGAGTACAAACAGCGCATCAGTAAAATATCGACAGGGTGGTTTTTTGAACTGTTGGACGAACAAAACATATTGTTGTTGTTGTATTTGTTTTACATAAGGCGTTTTTTTGTTTTGTGCTCATACCATAAACCATTGTATTATATTGCTATACGTGAGGACTTGTAATTGGCTTTCTGGTGACTATGGTTTCTTCTTTTTGTTCGTTTTTATTAGCTGTAAGTCCTCCAGGTACTAAATAAATAAACAAATAAATATTTCAGAATGGGCACTTTTTAGTGTTTGTTTAGGTTCCGTAGTAAATAAAGAATATAATCCTTATATCCTACTAATATTATAAATGCGAATGTTTGTGAGGATGGATGTATGGATGTTTGTTACTCTTTCACGCCAGAACGGCTGATCGGATCTGAATGAAATTTGGCACACAGGTAGATTATAGTCCGGAATAACACATGGGCTATATATTATCCCCATAATAACTTAAGGGGGTGAGCAGTATTGCATTATCCATAATCCTCAACTGTTTTACAGCTTGATACTGGAAATATGAAATAACGCAAGGGACATCGAACGTGCTGTGCAATTTTTCACTTTAGGAGCCTGGTGCGAGCGTTGCAAATCCAAGAGAAAGCTGAAGTCCCTTACGGCATTTCAATTTTCCGGTATCCACAATCGAACTGTCAACTGTCATACTATATTAAAATAGAAGATCTATTTCAACCTATTTGTCACTGGTGTACGTAGTCTAACGGTACGGAGGCTTACCTGTAATCAAAGGTACGCAAGTTCAAATCACAGTCAGTATCCACTTTTTGTGATTTTTTATAATGTTGAAGGATTTCCAAAAATGTTAAACAATGTTCGCGAGTTCGATCCCCAGTCGGTTTTCACTTTTTGTAAGTTCCAGGTATTTTTTTTTATTTGGATACTACATGGTTTTCAAATCAATTCAGAGTAGATTAATATACTATTAATTTTAAATATAATATTATAAATCTGTAGACTTAGAGTTTCTGTATATTGAACATATTATTTAGAATAAATAATGTTTTCTTTTATTGTATTACAATCATTTTTAGAATGTTTGGATGTAGTCTGTGTGTCTTGGATGTATTACCTACCTACTTTATTATTATAGTATTATCGCGTACATTTTTAAAATAATATGATTAGGGTTTTAGTTTTTGTTTCATTGTAATCGGTGCTCTCTATCAAAAGATATACGAATTTGAAGAACTTATCATCGTTAAGAAACATACATGTAACGACATCTATTGCACCAAAATGGTACTAATTAATAAATGTGTTCACAAGATAACTTTTAAATCGTCTTTTTCAAACAGTTACGATACCAAAAATAACTCTTGATTTGTTTAAATGACGCTGCTTTGAAAATCTACATAGGGTTTTTTTTGGAGCGTGGGAAATCATCAAATTACTCCTCCCGCTCTGGGCAAAGCGGTAGGGAATGTCAGAGTTCTACTGACTAAAACCACCCATGTTCCTTCTTTGCCCTTTGTGCTGGGGCCTCAATATCTCTTTCGAACAGCCCGCAGCCCCGGCCCTTGCGGGCCCCTTCCATGTTTCTGACATCACTTTGAGGCGCGCGTGGAACACGAACGCGCCGTTGACACGTCCTGTCATCGTCATAAGACGGACGGACGGCGAGCTAGCCCATTACTCACCGTCCACAGGCCCGCGTCTACGGTGGCCGGAAGCCATCACGTGGCCCCCGACGCCCGGAGCGCCTCCCGCGGTAGCTGGGACGAGAGGTTCTCTCCCTCTCACGTTCCACCACCTCGACTTCGCTAGCATCACTGCTTCGCAGAAGCAGGCGACGGCGTCCCATTCCGTCTGGCCCCGCACCATGGCTTGAACCAGGGCCGGACGCGAGAGGTCGCCGCCGCCGATCGCCGCTAAGAGAACACGACGGGGCTCAACCTAAGCGGGGCTCCGCCCAAGCGGGGCAAGCCTCCGCGGTGTGCTCCACCGTGTCCTCCGGCTGATCCTTGCAATGGTAGCAACCGGGCGTTTCCTTCCGCCTGATTCGGTGCAGATACCTCCCGAGACAACCGTGTCCGGTGAGGACCTGCGCCAGATGGAAGGTGAGGGCGCCGTGGCACCTCTCAAGCCAGTCCTCAAAGAGGGGACTTACCACCACTGTGCCCTGCACGGGGTTTCGACAGTCACTCTCTCCATGTCGCCATGAAATCACACCGGGGCGGTCTGCCCGCCAAGCGGCAATATGCCGCGGCAGTGGGATTACCCCCCAGTGTAGTGACTCCGCGCGCCATTACAAAACTACAACCAAACTACATAATATGTAGTTTAATATTATTATAGTTTCCTGCATGCAAACACACACTACATAGCTTAGGCTATTGCCTAAGCCCTGTAGTGTGTGTTTGCTTACCATACATGAAATTTTGGCAGTTTAACTTCGTCTTCGACAGATGGCAGTGTTCATTTGACACCATTTTCTGAATTGCGGTGTTAATATTTGTCGTGAACAGTCAACAAATACAAATTGACCGGTATACAGTAAGAAAAACAGCTGTAAAAACTTTAAAATAAAAACCTAATTAAAGTTAGATAAGATCCACGACGTAAATCTATTTGTTCAGTGCGGGAATCGAATACAGGACATGCAGCGCCACAGTCAAACGCCGAGGCACTACGCCAACCGTGACACGAGACAGTCACACATCAAAATTTCCACGTGAACGAAGTCGCGGGCATCAGCTAGTTTATATAACTCTACGGTACGTGTTTGTCACTGAACTCCTAATAAACGGACTGGACTGATTTTGATAAAAAAATTTGTGTGTTCAAGTGGATTTCAGAATGGTTTAGATTTACAATTGGACCGGAAGGTGGCGCTGCTGTCCGGGTAGGACGACGTCTGCCAGGTCCGCTAGTATTATTATATAATACTAGCTTTTGCCAGCAGCTTCGCCCGCGTGAAAATAAACGACTTTCCACACAAACTTTCATTCCCTATTTAACTCCCTTACGGGTTGAATTTCGAAAAATCCTTTCTTATTCCTTGTCTGCATTATAAAAGGAACCTCTGTGCAAAATTTCAGCTTTCTAGGTCCAAGGGTTTGGGCTGTGCGTTGATGAGTCAGTCAGTCAGGACTTCTCTTTTTATTTATTAGAAGAAGATACTAGCTTTTTCCCGCGACTTCGTTCGCGTGGAATAGTGACTTCCGGCATATTTTTGGTTTATCTCGCGAAAAAAAAAAAAAACTATCCTATGTCCTTTCTCAAGTTCCAAACTATGTCTGTACCAAATTTGAACAAAATCCGTTAAGCCGTTTAGGCGTGAAAGAGTAACAGACAGAGTTACTTTCGCATTTATAATATGAGCGGGACGCGGGAGGAGACACCCGCGCGCACCCCGCGCCGCGCGCCGCCGCCAGTACGACCGCAGCAGCCATTGGGAAGTGTTGGCGCGCATACGCACCCCGAGCACGCACTCCCGGGACGCGGGAGGAGACACCCGCGCGCACCCCGCGCCGCGCGCCGCCGCCAGTACGACCGCAGCAGCCATTGGGAAGTGTTGGCGCGCATACGCACCCCGAGCACGCACTCCCGGGACGCGGGAGGAGACACCCGCGCGCACCCCGCGCCGCGCGCCGCCGCCAGTACGACCGCAGCAGCCATTGGGAAGTGTTGGCGCGCATACGCACCCCGAGCACGCACTCCCGGGACGCGGGAGGAGACACCCGCGCGCACCCCGCGCCGCGCGCCGCCGCCAGTACGACCGCAGCAGCCATTGGGAAGTGTTGGCGCGCATACGCACCCCGAGCACGCACTCCCGGGACGCGGGAGGAGACACCCGCGCGCACCCCGCGCCGCGCGCCGCCGCCAGTACGACCGCAGCAGCCATTGGGAAGTGTTGGCGCGCATACGCACCCCGAGCACGCACTCCCGGGACGCGGGAGGAGACACCCGCGCGCACCCCGCGCCGCGCGCCGCCGCCAGTACGACCGCAGCAGCCATTGGGAAGTGTTGGCGCGCATACGCACCCCGAGCACGCACTCCCGGGACGCGGGAGGAGACACCCGCGCGCACCCCGCGCCGCGCGCCGCCGCCAGTACGACCGCAGCAGCCATTGGGAAGTGTTGGCGCGCATACGCACCCCGAGCACGCACTCCCGGGACGCGGGAGGAGACACCCGCGCGCACCCCGCGCCGCGCGCCGCCGCCAGTACGACCGCAGCAGCCATTGGGAAGTGTTGGCGCGCATACGCACCCCGAGCACGCACTCCCGGGACGCGGGAGGAGACACCCGCGCGCACCCCGCGCCGCGCGCCGCCGCCAGTACGACCGCAGCAGCCATTGGGAAGTGTTGGCGCGCATACGCACCCCGAGCACGCACTCCCGGGACGCGGGAGGAGACACCCGCGCGCACCCCGCGCCGCGCGCCGCCGCCAGTACGACCGCAGCAGCCATTGGGAAGTGTTGGCGCGCATACGCACCCCGAGCACGCACTCCCGGGACGCGGGAGGAGACACCCGCGCGCACCCCGCGCCGCGCGCCGCCGCCAGTACGACCGCAGCAGCCATTGGGAAGTGTTGGCGCGCATACGCACCCCGAGCACGCACTCCCGGGACGCGGGAGGAGACACCCGCGCGCACCCCGCGCCGCGCGCCGCCGCCAGTACGACCGCAGCAGCCATTGGGAAGTGTTGGCGCGCATACGCACCCCGAGCACGCACTCCCGGGACGCGGGAGGAGACACCCGCGCGCACCCCGCGCCGCGCGCCGCCGCCAGTACGACCGCAGCAGCCATTGGGAAGTGTTGGCGCGCATACGCACCCCGAGCACGCACTCCCGGGACGCGGGAGGAGACACCCGCGCGCACCCCGCGCCGCGCGCCGCCGCCAGTACGACCGCAGCAGCCATTGGGAAGTGTTGGCGCGCATACGCACCCCGAGCACGCACTCCCGGGACGCGGGAGGAGACACCCGCGCGCACCCCGCGCCGCGCGCCGCCGCCAGTACGACCGCAGCAGCCATTGGGAAGTGTTGGCGCGCATACGCACCCCGAGCACGCACTCCCGGGACGCGGGAGGAGACACCCGCGCGCACCCCGCGCCGCGCGCCGCCGCCAGTACGACCGCAGCAGCCATTGGGAAGTGTTGGCGCGCATACGCACCCCGAGCACGCACTCCCGGGACGCGGGAGGAGACACCCGCGCGCACCCCGCGCCGCGCGCCGCCGCCAGTACGACCGCAGCAGCCATTGGGAAGTGTTGGCGCGCATACGCACCCCGAGCACGCACTCCCGGGACGCGGGAGGAGACACCCGCGCGCACCCCGCGCCGCGCGCCGCCGCCAGTACGACCGCAGCAGCCATTGGGAAGTGTTGGCGCGCATACGCACCCCGAGCACGCACTCCCGGGACGCGGGAGGAGACACCCGCGCGCACCCCGCGCCGCGCGCCGCCGCCAGTACGACCGCAGCAGCCATTGGGAAGTGTTGGCGCGCATACGCACCCCGAGCACGCACTCCCGGGACGCGGGAGGAGACACCCGCGCGCACCCCGCGCCGCGCGCCGCCGCCAGTACGACCGCAGCAGCCATTGGGAAGTGTTGGCGCGCATACGCACCCCGAGCACGCACTCCCGGGACGCGGGAGGAGACACCCGCGCGCACCCCGCGCCGCGCGCCGCCGCCAGTACGACCGCAGCAGCCATTGGGAAGTGTTGGCGCGCATACGCACCCCGAGCACGCACTCCCGGGACGCGGGAGGAGACACCCGCGCGCACCCCGCGCCGCGCGCCGCCGCCAGTACGACCGCAGCAGCCATTGGGAAGTGTTGGCGCGCATACGCACCCCGAGCACGCACTCCCGGGACGCGGGAGGAGACACCCGCGCGCACCCCGCGCCGCGCGCCGCCGCCAGTACGACCGCAGCAGCCATTGGGAAGTGTTGGCGCGCATACGCACCCCGAGCACGCACTCCCGGGACGCGGGAGGAGACACCCGCGCGCACCCCGCGCCGCGCGCCGCCGCCAGTACGACCGCAGCAGCCATTGGGAAGTGTTGGCGCGCATACGCACCCCGAGCACGCACTCCCGGGACGCGGGAGGAGACACCCGCGCGCACCCCGCGCCGCGCGCCGCCGCCAGTACGACCGCAGCAGCCATTGGGAAGTGTTGGCGCGCATACGCACCCCGAGCACGCACTCCCGGGACGCGGGAGGAGACACCCGCGCGCACCCCGCGCCGCGCGCCGCCGCCAGTACGACCGCAGCAGCCATTGGGAAGTGTTGGCGCGCATACGCACCCCGAGCACGCACTCCCGGGACGCGGGAGGAGACACCCGCGCGCACCCCGCGCCGCGCGCCGCCGCCAGTACGACCGCAGCAGCCATTGGGAAGTGTTGGCGCGCATACGCACCCCGAGCACGCACTCCCGGGACGCGGGAGGAGACACCCGCGCGCACCCCGCGCCGCGCGCCGCCGCCAGTACGACCGCAGCAGCCATTGGGAAGTGTTGGCGCGCATACGCACCCCGAGCACGCACTCCCGGGACGCGGGAGGAGACACCCGCGCGCACCCCGCGCCGCGCGCCGCCGCCAGTACGACCGCAGCAGCCATTGGGAAGTGTTGGCGCGCATACGCACCCCGAGCACGCACTCCCGGGACGCGGGAGGAGACACCCGCGCGCACCCCGCGCCGCGCGCCGCCGCCAGTACGACCGCAGCAGCCATTGGGAAGTGTTGGCGCGCATACGCACCCCGAGCACGCACTCCCGGGACGCGGGAGGAGACACCCGCGCGCACCCCGCGCCGCGCGCCGCCGCCAGTACGACCGCAGCAGCCATTGGGAAGTGTTGGCGCGCATACGCACCCCGAGCACGCACTCCCGGGACGCGGGAGGAGACACCCGCGCGCACCCCGCGCCGCGCGCCGCCGCCAGTACGACCGCAGCAGCCATTGGGAAGTGTTGGCGCGCATACGCACCCCGAGCACGCACTCCCGGGACGCGGGAGGAGACACCCGCGCGCACCCCGCGCCGCGCGCCGCCGCCAGTACGACCGCAGCAGCCATTGGGAAGTGTTGGCGCGCATACGCACCCCGAGCACGCACTCCCGGGACGCGGGAGGAGACACCCGCGCGCACCCCGCGCCGCGCGCCGCCGCCAGTACGACCGCAGCAGCCATTGGGAAGTGTTGGCGCGCATACGCACCCCGAGCACGCACTCCCGGGACGCGGGAGGAGACACCCGCGCGCACCCCGCGCCGCGCGCCGCCGCCAGTACGACCGCAGCAGCCATTGGGAAGTGTTGGCGCGCATACGCACCCCGAGCACGCACTCCCGGGACGCGGGAGGAGACACCCGCGCGCACCCCGCGCCGCGCGCCGCCGCCAGTACGACCGCAGCAGCCATTGGGAAGTGTTGGCGCGCATACGCACCCCGAGCACGCACTCCCGGGACGCGGGAGGAGACACCCGCGCGCACCCCGCGCCGCGCGCCGGCCGTCGCCTGCGCCACCGCCAGTACGACCGCAGCAGCCATTGGGAAGTGTTGGCGCGCATACGCACCCCGAGCACGCACTCCCGGGACGCGGGAGGAGACACCCGCGCGCACCCCGCGCCGCGCGCCGGCCGTCGCCTGCGCCGCCGCCAGTACGACCGCAGCAGCCATTGGGAAGTGTTGGCGCGCATACGCACCCCGAGCACGCACTCCCGGGACGCGGGAGGAGACACCCGCGCGCACCCCGCGCCGCGCGCCGCCGCCAGTACGACCGCAGCAGCCATTGGGAAGTGTTGGCGCGCATACGCACCCCGAGCACGCACTCCCGGGACGCGGGAGGAGACACCCGCGCGCACCCCGCGCCGCGCGCCGCCGCCAGTACGACCGCAGCAGCCATTGGGAAGTGTTGGCGCGCATACGCACCCCGAGCACGCACTCCCGGGACGCGGGAGGAGACACCCGCGCGCACCCCGCGCCGCGCGCCGCCGCCAGTACGACCGCAGCAGCCATTGGGAAGTGTTGGCGCGCATACGCACCCCGAGCACGCACTCCCGGGACGCGGGAGGAGACACCCGCGCGCACCCCGCGCCGCGCGCCGCCGCCAGTACGACCGCAGCAGCCATTGGGAAGTGTTGGCGCGCATACGCACCCCGAGCACGCACTCCCGGGACGCGGGAGGAGACACCCGCGCGCACCCCGCGCCGCGCGCCGCCGCCAGTACGACCGCAGCAGCCATTGGGAAGTGTTGGCGCGCATACGCACCCCGAGCACGCACTCCCGGGACGCGGGAGGAGACACCCGCGCGCACCCCGCGCCGCGCGCCGCCGCCAGTACGACCGCAGCAGCCATTGGGAAGTGTTGGCGCGCATACGCACCCCGAGCACGCACTCCCGGGACGCGGGAGGAGACACCCGCGCGCACCCCGCGCCGCGCGCCGCCGCCAGTACGACCGCAGCAGCCATTGGGAAGTGTTGGCGCGCATACGCACCCCGAGCACGCACTCCCGGGACGCGGGAGGAGACACCCGCGCGCACCCCGCGCCGCGCGCCGCCGCCAGTACGACCGCAGCAGCCATTGGGAAGTGTTGGCGCGCATACGCACCCCGAGCACGCACTCCCGGGACGCGGGAGGAGACACCCGCGCGCACCCCGCGCCGCGCGCCGCCGCCAGTACGACCGCAGCAGCCATTGGGAAGTGTTGGCGCGCATACGCACCCCGAGCACGCACTCCCGGGACGCGGGAGGAGACACCCGCGCGCACCCCGCGCCGCGCGCCGCCGCCAGTACGACCGCAGCAGCCATTGGGAAGTGTTGGCGCGCATACGCACCCCGAGCACGCACTCCCGGGACGCGGGAGGAGACACCCGCGCGCACCCCGCGCCGCGCGCCGCCGCCAGTACGACCGCAGCAGCCATTGGGAAGTGTTGGCGCGCATACGCACCCCGAGCACGCACTCCCGGGACGCGGGAGGAGACACCCGCGCGCACCCCGCGCCGCGCGCCGCCGCCAGTACGACCGCAGCAGCCATTGGGAAGTGTTGGCGCGCATACGCACCCCGAGCACGCACTCCCGGGACGCGGGAGGAGACACCCGCGCGCACCCCGCGCCGCGCGCCGCCGCCAGTACGACCGCAGCAGCCATTGGGAAGTGTTGGCGCGCATACGCACCCCGAGCACGCACTCCCGGGACGCGGGAGGAGACACCCGCGCGCACCCCGCGCCGCGCGCCGCCGCCAGTACGACCGCAGCAGCCATTGGGAAGTGTTGGCGCGCATACGCACCCCGAGCACGCACTCCCGGGACGCGGGAGGAGACACCCGCGCGCACCCCGCGCCGCGCGCCGCCGCCAGTACGACCGCAGCAGCCATTGGGAAGTGTTGGCGCGCATACGCACCCCGAGCACGCACTCCCGGGACGCGGGAGGAGACACCCGCGCGCACCCCGCGCCGCGCGCCGCCGCCAGTACGACCGCAGCAGCCATTGGGAAGTGTTGGCGCGCATACGCACCCCGAGCACGCACTCCCGGGACGCGGGAGGAGACACCCGCGCGCACCCCGCGCCGCGCGCCGCCGCCAGTACGACCGCAGCAGCCATTGGGAAGTGTTGGCGCGCATACGCACCCCGAGCACGCACTCCCGGGACGCGGGAGGAGACACCCGCGCGCACCCCGCGCCGCGCGCCGCCGCCAGTACGACCGCAGCAGCCATTGGGAAGTGTTGGCGCGCATACGCACCCCGAGCACGCACTCCCGGGACGCGGGAGGAGACACCCGCGCGCACCCCGCGCCGCGCGCCGCCGCCAGTACGACCGCAGCAGCCATTGGGAAGTGTTGGCGCGCATACGCACCCCGAGCACGCACTCCCGGGACGCGGGAGGAGACACCCGCGCGCACCCCGCGCCGCGCGCCGCCGCCAGTACGACCGCAGCAGCCATTGGGAAGTGTTGGCGCGCATACGCACCCCGAGCACGCACTCCCGGGACGCGGGAGGAGACACCCGCGCGCACCCCGCGCCGCGCGCCGCCGCCAGTACGACCGCAGCAGCCATTGGGAAGTGTTGGCGCGCATACGCACCCCGAGCACGCACTCCCGGGACGCGGGAGGAGACACCCGCGCGCACCCCGCGCCGCGCGCCGCCGCCAGTACGACCGCAGCAGCCATTGGGAAGTGTTGGCGCGCATACGCACCCCGAGCACGCACTCCCGGGACGCGGGAGGAGACACCCGCGCGCACCCCGCGCCGCGCGCCGCCGCCAGTACGACCGCAGCAGCCATTGGGAAGTGTTGGCGCGCATACGCACCCCGAGCACGCACTCCCGGGACGCGGGAGGAGACACCCGCGCGCACCCCGCGCCGCGCGCCGCCGCCAGTACGACCGCAGCAGCCATTGGGAAGTGTTGGCGCGCATACGCACCCCGAGCACGCACTCCCGGGACGCGGGAGGAGACACCCGCGCGCACCCCGCGCCGCGCGCCGCCGCCAGTACGACCGCAGCAGCCATTGGGAAGTGTTGGCGCGCATACGCACCCCGAGCACGCACTCCCGGGACGCGGGAGGAGACACCCGCGCGCACCCCGCGCCGCGCGCCGCCGCCAGTACGACCGCAGCAGCCATTGGGAAGTGTTGGCGCGCATACGCACCCCGAGCACGCACTCCCGGGACGCGGGAGGAGACACCCGCGCGCACCCCGCGCCGCGCGCCGCCGCCAGTACGACCGCAGCAGCCATTGGGAAGTGTTGGCGCGCATACGCACCCCGAGCACGCACTCCCGGGACGCGGGAGGAGACACCCGCGCGCACCCCGCGCCGCGCGCCGCCGCCAGTACGACCGCAGCAGCCATTGGGAAGTGTTGGCGCGCATACGCACCCCGAGCACGCACTCCCGGGACGCGGGAGGAGACACCCGCGCGCACCCCGCGCCGCGCGCCGCCGCCAGTACGACCGCAGCAGCCATTGGGAAGTGTTGGCGCGCATACGCACCCCGAGCACGCACTCCCGGGACGCGGGAGGAGACACCCGCGCGCACCCCGCGCCGCGCGCCGCCGCCAGTACGACCGCAGCAGCCATTGGGAAGTGTTGGCGCGCATACGCACCCCGAGCACGCACTCCCGGGACGCGGGAGGAGACACCCGCGCGCACCCCGCGCCGCGCGCCGCCGCCAGTACGACCGCAGCAGCCATTGGGAAGTGTTGGCGCGCATACGCACCCCGAGCACGCACTCCCGGGACGCGGGAGGAGACACCCGCGCGCACCCCGCGCCGCGCGCCGCCGCCAGTACGACCGCAGCAGCCATTGGGAAGTGTTGGCGCGCATACGCACCCCGAGCACGCACTCCCGGGACGCGGGAGGAGACACCCGCGCGCACCCCGCGCCGCGCGCCGCCGCCAGTACGACCGCAGCAGCCATTGGGAAGTGTTGGCGCGCATACGCACCCCGAGCACGCACTCCCGGGACGCGGGAGGAGACACCCGCGCGCACCCCGCGCCGCGCGCCGCCGCCAGTACGACCGCAGCAGCCATTGGGAAGTGTTGGCGCGCATACGCACCCCGAGCACGCACTCCCGGGACGCGGGAGGAGACACCCGCGCGCACCCCGCGCCGCGCGCCGCCGCCAGTACGACCGCAGCAGCCATTGGGAAGTGTTGGCGCGCATACGCACCCCGAGCACGCACTCCCGGGACGCGGGAGGAGACACCCGCGCGCACCCCGCGCCGCGCGCCGCCGCCAGTACGACCGCAGCAGCCATTGGGAAGTGTTGGCGCGCATACGCACCCCGAGCACGCACTCCCGGGACGCGGGAGGAGACACCCGCGCGCACCCCGCGCCGCGCGCCGCCGCCAGTACGACCGCAGCAGCCATTGGGAAGTGTTGGCGCGCATACGCACCCCGAGCACGCACTCCCGGGACGCGGGAGGAGACACCCGCGCGCACCCCGCGCCGCGCGCCGCCGCCAGTACGACCGCAGCAGCCATTGGGAAGTGTTGGCGCGCATACGCACCCCGAGCACGCACTCCCGGGACGCGGGAGGAGACACCCGCGCGCACCCCGCGCCGCGCGCCGCCGCCAGTACGACCGCAGCAGCCATTGGGAAGTGTTGGCGCGCATACGCACCCCGAGCACGCACTCCCGGGACGCGGGAGGAGACACCCGCGCGCACCCCGCGCCGCGCGCCGCCGCCAGTACGACCGCAGCAGCCATTGGGAAGTGTTGGCGCGCATACGCACCCCGAGCACGCACTCCCGGGACGCGGGAGGAGACACCCGCGCGCACCCCGCGCCGCGCGCCGCCGCCAGTACGACCGCAGCAGCCATTGGGAAGTGTTGGCGCGCATACGCACCCCGAGCACGCACTCCCGGGACGCGGGAGGAGACACCCGCGCGCACCCCGCGCCGCGCGCCGCCGCCAGTACGACCGCAGCAGCCATTGGGAAGTGTTGGCGCGCATACGCACCCCGAGCACGCACTCCCGGGACGCGGGAGGAGACACCCGCGCGCACCCCGCGCCGCGCGCCGCCGCCAGTACGACCGCAGCAGCCATTGGGAAGTGTTGGCGCGCATACGCACCCCGAGCACGCACTCCCGGGACGCGGGAGGAGACACCCGCGCGCACCCCGCGCCGCGCGCCGCCGCCAGTACGACCGCAGCAGCCATTGGGAAGTGTTGGCGCGCATACGCACCCCGAGCACGCACTCCCGGGACGCGGGAGGAGACACCCGCGCGCACCCCGCGCCGCGCGCCGCCGCCAGTACGACCGCAGCAGCCATTGGGAAGTGTTGGCGCGCATACGCACCCCGAGCACGCACTCCCGGGACGCGGGAGGAGACACCCGCGCGCACCCCGCGCCGCGCGCCGCCGCCAGTACGACCGCAGCAGCCATTGGGAAGTGTTGGCGCGCATACGCACCCCGAGCACGCACTCCCGGGACGCGGGAGGAGACACCCGCGCGCACCCCGCGCCGCGCGCCGCCGCCAGTACGACCGCAGCAGCCATTGGGAAGTGTTGGCGCGCATACGCACCCCGAGCACGCACTCCCGGGACGCGGGAGGAGACACCCGCGCGCACCCCGCGCCGCGCGCCGCCGCCAGTACGACCGCAGCAGCCATTGGGAAGTGTTGGCGCGCATACGCACCCCGAGCACGCACTCCCGGGACGCGGGAGGAGACACCCGCGCGCACCCCGCGCCGCGCGCCGCCGCCAGTACGACCGCAGCAGCCATTGGGAAGTGTTGGCGCGCATACGCACCCCGAGCACGCACTCCCGGGACGCGGGAGGAGACACCCGCGCGCACCCCGCGCCGCGCGCCGCCGCCAGTACGACCGCAGCAGCCATTGGGAAGTGTTGGCGCGCATACGCACCCCGAGCACGCACTCCCGGGACGCGGGAGTTTTGGGGGTTTTGGAGTTTTGGGGTGTTTAGGGATTTTTGTCGCGTCGCGGTCCGACATTGTACTCATTTCATTACTTTATGCATAAGCCAGTCATTCAGAGCGGAATATTTATTATTTATCTATCTACACACACCATTCCAAGCTACCGGGACGAGATCACAGCCCCAACAGGAAGTTATATGAACTGAGAAGTAATTTAACATACAAAACTCTCAAAGAACCGTAACAAAATTCGTATTTCGCGGGGTACCTTAGAGTATCAACCTTACGCCCAAACACTCAGTGGCTCCGGATGGAACACCACAATATAGTATATTTCATTATAAGTGCGGAAAGTCTGTCATTGCAAAGAGTTCCAATGACGGTTCCGCACGTGTACTGAACAACTATTTTTAATACAGTTGCGAAAAAATGAAGCAATTTAATAAAATGATAAAACCGTAATTAAACTCGCAAAGAACATTTTTGGAAAATGGCGCCAACCGTAAAAGAATATGCAGAGATTTTTTTTGTTTTCTTTACCCATTCTGGGTAGGCAAAGGGAACTATAGAAGATTTTATGATTTTATTTTTTAGTAAATACTTCGTGGTTGGTTTTTTTTTAATGGACATTATTTTGACAGTTGGGAAAGAGAACGCACGAGTTCGGGAAAGGTAAAGAAAAAGCACGAGTACGTAATAGCCCACATCCCGAACGCTATACGTCCCTGCAATACGCCACTTTTTGAGCAACTGTATTAAAAAAATATTTTCGCATATAAAGGCTTAGAAAACTTAGAACGGGGAGTGAAACCGTGACGAACAGCTTTTTATAAAAAACAATGTATCAAATCGAACCCAATTAGAAACAAGCCTGTCTGAGTCCAAGATGCTTGGTTGTTACTTACATGTCGTAGAGCATGGTGTGGTTGTGCTTGTAGTAGGCGTTGACGACGACGTCCAGGTCGCAGGTGTCGCGGCACCGCGTGACGTCACGCAGCAGCTCCAGCTCCTCGTCAGACCCGAACGCGATGTACCAGCTGCGCAACATCACCAGGTACTGGATCTTGTACGCTAACGCCGAGTTCGACTCTGTATCTGTTGACCATTTTGTGCTAGCCTGGGAAAATAATACAATAGATACATAGTATACTATCTTCTTCTTCTTATTGTGTGGGCAGTAAAGTCTAACGACCCCACACACCCTATAACCCCCTCAAGGGTCTCTGACATGGTTTGACGACCGCCATTTGTCGGCCGGAACCACCGGCTTATACGTGCCTTCCGAAGCACGGAATCATCTTTTTTATTACTGGAAATAACGTTACAAAGTATGCTTCCCATGGGAATCGAACCCTCGACCACCGGGTCACAAGACAACCGCTTAGAACTCCTCCTATATTATACTAGAATGCTTCTTAACCCATATATGCCCAGAATTATTTAGGACACCGATTTTTATAATTTTCACATATGTTGTTTATTGATAACCAAAAACAAGGTCTGTGAAGGTAATTAGCAGTTTTTAGTCCTGAAAGTAGGTTTTTTTCTATTAGTTATTTTTTCTTTTATATATTTCTAGAGATAAGACCTTGGCGTATATAATAAATTGGCGAAATTCCAGCGATTTTACGCTAGATCCTTATGTGAATGATCAGCCTAGCTAATAAGCGTTGTTACCCTTGTGGAACGACTATTCAAGAAGTACTGTTCATCAGGTTTAGCAATGATCGTCGGTTCTTCAACTCCCGAAGTTGATATTTTGGCAGGACGAGAACTTCGTAACGTATGGGTACTGGATCCAGATGCCGTAGAAATAGGTTGGAAAATCCAGGAACTACTTATTAGTTGGGCAGACTAAAACTTGAGCGTTGTTGGCGCCATCGGTATGGTCTTCTTTGTCTTGTGGTACTACCATCTCAGTTGGGGCAAGTTACTAATGTCGATTCAAGCGATTTATTATTATCGCAGTCTTCGTCACTGTCAGATATAGTACCCTCACAAGGCGGATCAATGTATACATCGAAGCCCTGGACATCTTCCACGTAGTCAAGTGACTTCAGGGCTTCGGTTATGTCGTCTGTAGAGAGCACGGGCCAGGACCACAATAAGAAAAATTATGATTATAAAGCATGGTATTTGCCCACGGGGTCGTTACCGACCCACGAAAATGTATCGACTGATTGCAATTAGAAAAAAATATTTTATTGGCAATATTTACATCGATATCTCTAAAGCACATATTCAGTTTACTATAAAAACCATATTGATGGTAAAAAAACATAATGTACACAAAATACTTACATTCTTATGCGCTTGGTCGCACATTTTTTCCAGAAATTAATTTGTACCAACTTGCACTGGCACTTTTCATATGAAATTTTTGTAAAATAGAAATTATATTGAGCTGTGCTCTAAACTAGGTCTTTTGACTATAGAAAGATGTCACTGTAATAAGAATGCATTCATAAGTTCGCGGTCAGGGTGCATTTTATCTAATCAAGTACTTTTGGGTCGTTACCGACCCCCTGGGCATAATAGGTTAAAACTGACATGGTCACTAACACTATCATTTACACTGATCGAAACACTGGCGCTATCTAGTTTGAAAAAAAATAATAACGTGTCCAAAATAAACGTAATTTATAGGCATAATGGAAAAAAAAATTGTCGCAGATAAAATTAAATGACGTTCATATCATGAATTTGTAAGATATATGAGTATGGAGGAGGCAAAAGGAGTATGGATCGTAGCAGACGGCGTTCTTTAGTTTCTGCCTACCCGCATGGGAAAAGGGCATGAGTTTATTTATGTACGTCTATCATGAACTTAATTCAACGGATAAAAGAAAACTTGATCAGTAAGTTATTCCGCGTTCCAACTTTGACAGTGTCAATATTCGATAGCAATGACAGCTAGCAAAAAACAACAAACCTGTAAAGTATGGAAGTATCCATTCCCGCTCACAATATCGTCGAGTTTGTGTCCGTCCAGTATTCCTGTATCGTGCTGCAGGTCAGCGTGTGTGGTGTACCAGCGCCGCGCTAGCGCCCACAGGTATCCCCGCGCTAGCGCTAGCCCCGACAGCGCCAGAGTGACGTCACACCGCACTGGGAGATGTGTCGCACTGACCACGTCCACCAGGAGGGACTCTAGCTTCTGTTTCGTTTCTACTATTATGTCGTAGTGGGGCCACTGGAAATTGACAACATATTCATGGAGGTTAGTTGTTATATGTAGCAGGCAGGAGAAATCTGCAGCGTTTAAAGTAAATGCGACAAGGTAGCCCGCGAAATTAGAATTTACTTACGTTGTTTGCAATTTGCTGGTCAGTGTCAAGTTGTATGTTAAATAAAATAGGATTCGCGGCCGTAACAAATGTGACTTTACTAAATAATAATGATTAAATTCACCAATACAACCGTCTCAGTTCATATAAGTCTCTTGAGTGATTCACCATTTGATGAAAAAGGCGTTCTTAAGACTTATATGAACTGAGACAAAAACTATAAGAAAATTCGAGTTTCGCAAGCTACCTTTGTCTCATCAACCTTGATACAAAAAACATGTATGAGATACTCACGAACGCGTATCCTTCGTGTAAAGTATTGATGACCACATAAGTATAGAGAACATTGCAGAACTCAGTGCGTACATACTCGTCGTTCAGCAACACGTTGCACCAAGTTTTCTGTTCGCTGGGCTCCTCGTCATCATCACCAGAGCTGACGTTGTGTAGCAACAGAGTCCGCAAGTATATCGCGCGGAAAAGGTGCTTATTTACATAGAGCAGTAGGTCGGTTTTCGTGAATTCTTTTACGTGTGTGTCAGCGGAGTGTTGTACGACGGCGGCTATAGCATCGTCGTCGTCGTCGTGCAGACAGTTGAGCTGGCACGTGACGCACAGTTCCCGCAGCGCGCACGCCTGCACGCGCAGGGTCTCGTCTCCTTCCAGCTGGAACACCTGCTTGGTGAAGCCCAGTAGGGCTGTGACGTCATCGGGTGCTTCAGCCTCGTCGCAGCGGTTGAACAAGTGCGGGCATACAGATACGATGTTCTCGATTTTCGCGATGTCCAGCTTTTCCATGCTGGAATGGAAAATTATGTGATATAAGAGTGACTACAAGTTAGAGCTTATTTACACGGCGTATTGTTTCTACGCAGATCATCTATCGGTACGGCAATTATTTGTTCTTCATTTAATACTACACCAGCATGCTACACTTCCCTATGACCCAGTTCCTTCCGATAGGAGAAGGAAGGACCTGGTTTGTACAAAGCCTCAAACTAAGCATGCGTTTGCTGAGCGATTTGAAGTATTTTTAGGACCTTTTCTGTATAATAGACTCAACAAGACACTAAACTTCTATAGCTTAAGCTATAAAAAATGTAGTGTCATGATATCCGAACATTTGGCGTTACTCAATTACACAGACACAGAAAAACTTCTAGAAGTTGCCGTCTGATTATGTTTTACTTCGTATCTAATTGTACATATATTTATAGTTAAGCTAGTTTTAGTGTTTTTATTTTTTTGTATCATTTTGAGATTTTGTTCCTATGGTTGTTATTAGATTTATTTTATTTAGTAATTTTATTGTATTAATTAAATTATGCGACGTAAAGTGATGGCCTGAAACACAGGTTTAAATAAACCTAGAGCAGGCAGGTCGCTATAATATAAAGATTTGAAGTTTAAATTACCACTTTTTGTAACTCTTAATTATTTTAGTTGTAGTTTACATAAAAGTACTAATTATAACTTTGTATGTGAAGTGTGAAGCAACACTGTACCTAAATGTACACCTTATTGTATTATCTTTCTCTTAAATAAATTATTCTTATCTCAAACCTGCTTCCAACGAGATTCATTTCAGTCAATTATTCTAAGCAAACGTACAGAAATTCAGTAGTGCCGTAAACGCGCGTCAACGGCGCGTATAAAATACGCCGTGCGAATGGACTCTTTTATTTGCACAAAGTTATTTGACGAATCTTTCATCATCATTATCTTCGTGCCCTTATTCCATTCTATTTGTGGTCGGCGCAACATATTTCCTTTTTCCATTCTTTCCTGTCAGACGTCACAGTGGCATTTACTCCTAATGCCGAATCTTTATTTTATGTAAAACTGTACGTGGGCCAATTTTGATGATTTACATCAAAATCGGCACACGCGATCAGGTATTAAAACAAACGTTTATAAGAAAGCACCATCGTCACTGACCTCTGGAACAGCTGCTCGTGCAGGAACTCCTTGGCCTGCTGCAAGAAGCTGTCCCGCTCGTTACCCGACAACGCCGCCACGCCGTCCTGCCACGACGAGCGGATCTCGTACCATGTGTTCACTGACAGTCTGCTGTCGCCTCGCTAAACACGAGATTGGATACATTACTACACGTTTGGGTAGAGTTTAGTTTTTTATATTTTTGATTAAAAAAAACTGGCCAAGTGCAAGTCGGACTTGCACATGAAGGGTCCACCACCATGGCCATGCCATGGGCATGGGGGACCATGACTTCTTATAGATTTCCTGTAATCTATACGTGTAAAAGTAGTTTCCGTATTTTATTCAGAATGTTAGGCTCGGTAGTTTCGGAGATAAGGGGGGGAATGGTCGGACAGACAGACACACGAGTGATCCTATAATAAGGGTTCCGTTTTTTAAACGGTTTTATTTAGCTCACCCCGTTTGTTTTATTCTTGGATCAAATTTAGTAATTCAAATTTCACCCTCTTCCTGTCAACCGATTAATCTGAAATTTTGTATACACTTTGGATTTTGGTGACAATACAATTATGTTTATTCATTATCATTATAAATTCAAGATGGCCGCCGCTACAAAATGGCGGATAATTTATGTTTTATTAATCCCATCAATATGGGTATCAAATGAAAGGGCTCAACAAGCAGAATACAATATACTATATAAAATTAAAATCCAAGATGGCGGCTAAAAACTAGAAAATAAAAATAGGTAAAAAAACTTTTTAAGTTAAACGGTTTTATGTTAAACATACATTGCAATGTTTAAGATAAATGTACTAAAAACCAAAAAATAATAAAATAGATACAGTCGTGGGAAAAAACCGTGGGGCACGTCAATTCGGAACTGTCGTGCTGCGGAAATTACAATTGACGTGCCCCACGGTTTTTTCCCACGACTGTATCTATTTTATTATTTTTTGGTTTTTAGTACATTTATCTTAAACATTGCAATGTATGTTTAACATAAAACCGTTTAACTTAAAAAGTTTTTTTACCTATTTTTTTCCTTTTGAGGCACGGAACGGCGGCGTGACTATCTGGACGTGTACAACGAGGAATAGTTTGAGGCAGCATAGTCAAAGCTCTTGAAAGGATTTGCGGGATGCCTATGTCCAGCAGTGAGACAGTACAGGCCAAAAAAAAAAAAAAAATGGGACAAGCCCGCCACACTATTCCCAAACCACTGTAACTCCTGTTAGCCAGAATCAACAGTGGCGACCACAAGAAAAGCGCCGAGACAATGAAGCTCGACGAAGTCCCAGAGAAATGATTTAACTGTCTTGGATCCCGCAACGAAATTAATCAGAAAAGAATAGCGGAGGAGTAGGAAAAAACATAGTTTCCACTTCCCTCCATATCAGCAGGAGACAGAACAGAACAAGGCCAATAGGCACACAGGCACGTATACAACTGAGATAAGCCCAGTTGCCTAGCACCACGGATATTATTGTCATTAATATTACTGGGTCCTAAGTTGTGAGCTGTTATATTTGATTTCAATAATAGGTATGACAAAATTGCTTGAACGCACGGAAATTTGTTCTAGTTTCTACAAGGTCCGTATAGTAAATAACTCCGGATGTAACCTGTACACTATTTAACATAATATTACGTTCATTCTGCCAAAGACTACACTCCCATAAAATGTGATGTGCAGTTTGTTCAAATTCGCAGTCAGATGTAGAACATTGACAAAAAGGCGACTCAACAAGCTTGAAGGAAAATAATTTACTCTTAAAGTTACCATGACCTGTGAGAAATTGGGCGACACAGTGATCCACCTCCAGCCATGTCCTGGCCAGCCGCTCACGAACGGATGGAAAGAACTGGTGAAGATGTCGGCCCTTGATGGAATTATCCCACCTACATTGCCATTCAGACAAAAGTTCCTCCCAGACGTCAGTCTGTGGTTTAAGTAATCTAGCTATTTTAGCACGGTCACGTTGCGTTAAAAAGTCTGTGTCCGCGGTCTCTCGTGCGCAGTAGTACATTGAAGCACGGCGCTGTTCTTCAAGATCGACTGGAAGTACCCCTGCCAGTACCGGTAAGGCTTCAGTACTAACCGTCCTATACGCTTTACACAAGAAAATCAAAGCCAACCGCTGGCTTTGAAGTAATTTACGTCGTACCGCTCCAATGGTGGCCCTATCGGCCCAAACTGGTGCCCCGTAGCACATACACCCCAAGTAAGTAGCCCCATAGATCGTCTTTAGAGTTAAAAATGATAAACCCCATGTAGATTTGGATATTCTCGTTAAAGCATAAAAGTTCTTTTTAGCTTTTTCACCGACTGTTTTTATGTGTTCAATGAATGAAAAATTCCTCTCTAAGACAAACCCAAGGTAGCATACAGACTCCTTCTTTTTCACGGGAACGTTATTAAATTTAATACTAGGCCATGATTTAAGATTACCTTTTAAAAGAAGTTGATAAGTTTTATGTGGTGCAAAGGTCAGACGGTTACGATCACCCCACTGGGATATTAATTTTAGGCAAGTGTCAGCCAAATTTTCGAGTCCAGCCCGAGTACTTGACTGAATGAGCAGCAGGCCGTCGTCCGCGTAACCGGTTAATGAACAGCCGCATGGAAGTGGAATCGCGAGGAAGTCATCGAAGCCTACGTTCCATACATACGGACCCATAACCGAACCCTGAGGGCATCCCATGGTAAGGGACTTTGACATAGAATGATGTCCGAGTTTGAGTTTCGCGGAACCATTTAAGAAGTACGAGCAAACAAGAAAGAAAGAAAGAAAGAAGAAAGAAAAAATGTTTATTTGACGTCAGTACATCAAGCACACACACATTGTACAACAAGATACAAGATGTTGTTGTTGTTGTTTGTTACAAGATTGTATATGTTTTTAGGGCAACCACGAATTTTCAGTTTAAGGAGTAGCATGGGCCACCATGCGTTATCAAAAGCCCCAGAAATATCTAGAAAGATCCCAACAACGTACTTATGTTCGGATGTATTGACAATTTTTCTGACAGAAAGTGCCGCGTCTACGGTAGATTTTCCCACGGTAAAACCGAATTGGTTGTTGTGAAATTTCGGTCCGTCTGGTAGTAAACGTGGAACGATAAGACGCTCCAGGAGTTTCCCCAAAGATGGTAGCAGTGTTATAGGGCGGTAAGACTTAGGATCGTCCGGAGGCTTGTCGCCACTTTTCGGAATTATTCGTATAAAGCCGCGTCGCCATATACGAGGAAAAACGCCTTCTGCGATACAACGGTTGTAAACACTTAAAATCGCGTCGGCCGCGTTTACATGCTTCTATTATCATCCGATTAGATATTTTATCTTCACCTGACGATTTGTTGAGTGGGAGTTTCCTGACAACTTTAATGAATTCGTCAATGGATGGAAGGTCTGACGCTGGTGATTCAGGTGGCACAGCCGCCCACGCCCTGATCTGCTTGTGGTAGTCATTATCATTATCAGGCAAATCATCAGGTATCAACGTATTTAATAGAACTTCGGTTGTCTCCTCAATACCGGTGGTGTGTTTATTGTTTACTTTGATGTTTTCGACGAACGCAAGATCGACTGATCGATTTGCTTTGAACTCGTGATACAAAGGAGACCACGGACCTTCTTTATCTAATTTTTCTACTATTTTCCGCAGTAAATTACCTTTAGATTTTTCTACTGATGCTCTGTAGCGGGACTTGGCAACTCTAAACGCATTTAAAGCAGAGGTTAGGAGGTCTCCGGTGACCTTTCGCTTTTAAGCTTATTTAAATGTCTACGCGCTCGGCGATAACTTTTACGTTGTTCAATTAGGTAGTCACACCACCAATCACATCTGCGGATATTGGTCATAGATCCGCGACCAATGGCGATGTCAGCACAGTAAGTGAAGGCGTCTGACATAATTTCAGCACTTTCTTCAGCTGATAGCCCGTCTCGAGTGAAGTCTTTGGTGTTAGACGCAAAAAGCAAGCTAAAGAATTCCCAATTCGCGCCTTTACTTTTATACCTAAAGTTACCAATGATATGTGAATGTGACGGACCTTGAGTAAACATCGGAACAAATTCGTACACGATAAGCCGATGGTCGCTACATGACGCATCAGGTAGGACACGCCACCTATCCAAGCGAACGTCTGCACTAGAAAGTGTGACGTCAACACAAGATTCGCCCATTTGGCTGCAAAAAGTAGGTGGTGCATCTGGGGTATTATGAATCGATAGGTTCATTTCAGCAATGAAATCTTCGACAGCGGAACGTCGGTCGGAATCCGTAGACCGAACCTTGCCATACCACAGAGACGAGGACGCGTTAACATCCGCGCCAACGATAATTTTACAGCCAGCGAGTGACCGCAAGACATGACGGAGGTTATGTATGTGAGGCCCAACAGGGTCTGAATATTGAAAGTTTGGGGGTAAAGAGGAACAGGGTGTAAAGTTCCTCATCCCCCATTGAAAAGGGAGGATCCTCCGACCGGACGGGTGTTGTGTCCGGCGGGCTAACTGCCCGACATTTGTAAGTCGGGGACTCCTATATAGGCTTATGTCGCGGATAATGTTGATAGCGCGATGTAGGATTTCTGTCGATCGTTTGTTAGTACGCAGGTGTTGCGATAGATGTCGCTAGTCGCCACATCACTCCCCTCCGAGACCGGAGGTCGAAAGCAGGTTAAATCTTGGCGCTTGTCAGCCAGTGGAAGGTTCCAGTGAGTCGGAACCGGATGCCGCATAGTTCACGGTGAGTCGGAACTGTCTGCGGTGATGCCCCAGTGAGTCGGGGTGATGCTGCATATTAGCTCCAGTGAGTTGGAGTGATGCAGTGCTTGCCGTAATGCTGCATATTAGCTCCAGTGAGTCGGAGTGATGCAGTGCTGCGTAGTGGCTGGCTGCTGCGTCGACCAGGAGAGAAGGGCGTCTCTGCTTGCTGACCGGCCGAAGTGCAGTGTGCTGTGCCAAAGTCGCTGATGAGGCTGGGGGTGATGTCCAGGAATGCGCTTCCGCTGCATGCTGGTGGACAGGATACCCCATGAAGCCGTGGCTGCTGGCTGACGGTATGACTCGCTGCTCGAAGGCGAAGGGGAAGTGGTGACGACGTCTGAAGTAGTTGCACGAAGGCTGCGCTGACGTTCATGCTCGGGGTCACCAGTTTGGGGGTCATGAGGAACAGGGTGTAAAGTTCCTCATCCCCCGTTGAAAAGGGAGGATCCTCCGACCGGACGGGTGTTGTGTCCGGCAGGCTAACTGCCCGACAGTTCTAAGTCGGGAACTCCTATATAGGCTTATGTCGCGGATAATGTTGATAGCGCGATGTAGGATTTCTGTCGATCGTTTGTTAGTACGCAGGTGTTGCGATAGATGTCGCTAGTCGCCACAAAAGTAACAGCTCACAACGTAAACTTTATAGGAAGCCGAGGAGACTTCCGCAACGGCACAGTGCGGCGTCATGAGGTTACGCAAAGACGTTACTGTAAACTTAGAAGAACGCGCTACGTAAATTCCGGCTCGTGACTTTGAATCCAGCTGAACTACTTTATGACGTAAGCGCGCGTTTTGATATTGCTCTTGAACAAGTACTATGTCCAAGCTGTAATCGATAATTAATTTGTCTAGTTCAGAAGTCGCTACCCTATCGTTGTGGAGATTTAATTGTCCTATATTTAAACTATCCATTATTTTAGTAGTTTGTGTTGAGGATTAACTGTTCGAGCTTAAGTTTGTAGGTAGTACACTCTGGTGACCCGCAACGATGGTCAAATGGTTTTTTAAAACGCTTACACGCCACGCAAGTAGGTATAAAATTTAAATTGTCCTTATGCGGGCAGTCGTTTGTTTCATGTGCTTCGGAGCAATTAGCACAGGTAGGTGACTTGTTAACGCAGTATTTTTTAACGTGACCGAACTGTTGACAGTGCAGACAGCGGACTACATCAACGTCGTCATTGAACCGGCAAGTCGCCCAATCAATAAATAATTTTTCCTTAGTGGACACTAAATGTTTACGCACGTTGGACTCGATTTCAATGCCTATCCACTTGCGACCGCTATCTAAGGAACGCCGACGATAGATTTTAGTTGATTTAATAAAATCGTCCTCTTGTATTGGCAGTTCATTTTGAATGTTTTGACGGTACAATGCGTGCAAAAAAGCATTGTCTTCCATTGAGGATGGCACGTCCTTAACTAATATACGTGGCTTTCGGCCTTTCGGTTTTTCAAGTCGCAGGCCGGCGGACCTAATAGCGTCGACCGATTGCAATTTTTTAATTTGGCTGTCTGTAGGGGATAGGAGTCGCGGAGGGGAGAAAAACCACGGTTTACTCGGAGTTAAGGAAAACTATCCCGTCGTGTGCGCAGCGCAGCGCACCGTACATTTCGCGGCCGTGGGCGGAAGTCAACTGCTAGTGCATTTGCACGTTAGGACGCGTAGGGATGGGAAAAAGCTTACTATTTTAGGGCTGCGCAACTCACTTGCCGGGGATAGTTTTTTAGTTTATTATCTATGGGAAAATACAACATTAGACATCAAAAAGGTAGGTACAATTTAGGACATTATGAAATTAAATAATAGGTACAATACGAGTCTAAATTACATCTTAAGCTACATACTATTGACTTATACTAGGTACGAGATTTGTCGCCAACATTCTCCCCCTCAGTGTCGACACGACACTCAAAACGATAACGATAAAGTAAACTAACTTAAGATGTTATACAAGCATAAACTAAAGCTAACCTAGCTGCAGGGCGTTTAAATAAACCATTTTTTGTTTTAACGTCAACAACTCTTACGCGTCCGTCAGCACCGGGGTACACGGATTGTACGATACCTTTAGGCCAGCAGTTACGGGGGGAGTTAGGGTCAACTATTACTACCACATCACCGATCTTCAATTGTGCGCCCTCTTCTCTCCATTTTCGGCGCGGCACTAGATCGGGGAGAACTTCCTTCACCCATCTGGCCCAAAATTGGTCAGCCAGGCGCTGCGATATACGCCATTGCTTACGGAGACATAGATCTTTGTCTGTAAACACTCCTGCGATAGGCAAATTAGACGACGAACCAATGAGGAAGTGGTTCGGCGTTAATGTCTCGTCGTCCCGAGGGTCCACGGATACATGACCGAGGGGCCGACTGTTTACAATATTCTCCACTTCAGCTAGGAGAGTAATCAGAGTCTCTTCGTGCGGAGCTCTCTCTTTTAGTACCACCTTGAGGGCGGTCTTGACACTGCGTACAAGACGCTCCCAAGATCCTCCCATGTGCGGACTAGCTGGCGGAATGAAGCTCCAAGAAACTCCATTGTTTAGGGCTTCGTTCATGACAGTACTTCTGTCTATGGCGTCGTAGGCTTTCTTTAGTTCAATTTCTGCGCCGCGCATATTGGTCCCATTATCAGAATAGATCTTCGATGGCCAGCCTCTACGTGCGGCCATTCTACGTAAAGCCATTATCAATGAATCTGCAGTGAGTGATGGTACGATCTCAATATGTACGGCGCGTACTGTCATACACGTGAACAAGACACCATAGCGTTTTGGTCTTGATCTTCCAACGGTGACCTCTATTGGTCCAAACAAATCGACTCCGGTGATAGTAAACGGTCTTTGGTGATGCGTGAGTCAACCTTCGGGCAGGTCACCAAGTCGTGGCGGCTTTGGATTAGCTTTCCTGATGCGACAGAACAAGCACTGCGTCGCAACTGTACGGACCGTAGGGCGTAAACGTAACAACCAATATTTTTGACGCAGTTCATTCACCACCAACTCGTTGCACCCGTGGCCTGCGCGGATGTGATAATACTTGACAATGAGTCGAGCTATGTGGTCATTTCCATCCAGAATCACTGGTGATTTTGTGTCCATCGTTACTTCCTTAGCTGCTCCAATTCTTCCACCAACACGTAGTAGTCCGGTGTCATCCAATATGGGTGTTAAGGCGCGTAGTCTACTATCGCGTTTTATTTCTTTATTTTGTTTCAACAGCGAGATGTCACTGGAGAAAGCTGTGGCCTGCGTGTGCTGAAGTAATAATGTTTCAGCCCGTTTCATCAACTCGTCGGTAAGTCCATTTGTTTTTATCCTCTTGCATTTGTCTATGAACAACAAGACAGTTGCAGTAGTTCGAAGCAATCGCAACCAACTGGAGAAGCGGGTCGGCTCCGGTACAGGTAAGTAATTTACACTATTATTTTCATTTACTACATTTATTTGTTCTAATATTTCTTCATTAATTTTTGTTTTATTTTCAGGTTCCTGAGGCCAGTAAGAGCGTGATTTATGTAAGAAGGACGGACCGGTAAACCAGGATGAGTTGCTGCTAAGTACGTAGTCGGTACTTTTAGTTCCTAAATCTGCCACGTTGACGTCAGTCGGCACATAGTGCCATTCGTCAGACTTACTTAGATCGTCAATTTCTCCTAGACGATTAGCTATAAACACTTTATATGTTCTACAATTGTTCCTTATCCAGTGTAAAACAGTAGTTGAATCTGTCCAATAATAAACTGAACTTGGTTTTAAACGATGTTGTGTTTTAATATTATTTGCTAATTTACATCCTAATAACGCCCCCTGTAGTTCTAATCGCGGTATAGAAACCAATTTCGTAGGTGTAACTTTAGATTTACTAGCGATAAACGCTACAACGATATGTCCACTGCTCGTTTCCATACGCCAGTACGCGACAGTCGCATAGGCGCTCGGCGATGCATCGCAAAATACGTGTAGTTCTAAGTTCTCGTAACTCGCGCTCTTATCACTATCACAAAAATACCAACGCGGGATCCTAATATTATTAATCTTTTTAGCTTGAGATATCCAACTTTGAAATAAATTATTTAACTCATCATTCAGTTCCTCGTCCCATTTTATATTTGTTTTCCAAGTTTCGCGCATTATTATTTTTCCTTTAATTGTAAATGGTATCAGATAACCATGGATGTCAAAAATAGACATAACAATACATAAGAGTTCGCGTTTCGTTGGTCTTCTTTTTAAATTTACAACATCAATTGGTATACGCTTCAAGGTCAAATCGAATCCTAACTCGTCGCTAGCAGGGTACCATAATAAACCGAGTGTTCTTTCCGATTGATCTTTATCTAAGGCATAACATACACTGTCACTCAAAGCTTCCTTCGGTACGCTTTCCAGAACGTCCGGTACGTTGCTAGCCCAGTTGCGTATTTCAAATCCACCCTCCTGGTGAATCAAAGAGATTTCCTTAATCATTTGTTTTGTAAGGTCGACTTCGGGTAAACTGTCGATGTAGTCGTCCATATAATGTTGCTTGCATATAGCATCGACAGCCGTCGGGTAAGTACCCGTAAAACGTAATGCATTTTTGTTTTTAATATGTTGCGCGATAAAAGGCGAGCAGTTTGCGCCAAATATTAATGACGTCATGGCATATTTATTAACGACCTTAGTAGTTTCATCTGTAAATAAAAACCTTAATGCATGTTGATCCTTTTCTTTAATTTTAATTCGAAGAAACATATCTTTAATATCTCCAATAATTCCAATTTGATTTTCTCTGAACCTAAACATAATTCCAAACAACGATTGTAACAGGTCCGGGCCTGTCAATAAATAATCATTGAGCGAACATCCCTGTGTTTTCGCAGCCGCGTCGAAGACTAAACGTAACTTCTTCTTATTGGGGTTATCGACCCCGAAATGCGGTAGGTACCAAACGTGGTCGCTAGACTCCCCCTCGTTTAGCCTCCTGGCATAATTATTTGAAAATAAATGCTGAATACGTTCGCGATAACGAGACGCGTAAGTGCTGTCGGCTGACATTTTTTTCTCAACAGATTTTAAACGATTATAGGCATTTTTATAAGAATCAGGCATGACAAAGTTATCCTGTTTCCAAGGCAGTTCCACATGCCATTGGTTATCAACTAATTCACAAGTGTTATTTAGTATGGTGATAGCACGCAACTCGTCCGCATTTTGTCGCGGCTGTTTTGATATACCTATTGACTCTAACGCAAATGATTTTCTTACAAACTCGTTCAACTCAGAATCACAACAATGTTGCGCGCTCTCGCCACTACTATTACGATCAGCTGACATGTTTAACAAAGTTATGTTGTTTACAACTCCATGTATACACCAACCTAGCGGTGTCTTTGTAACATAAGGTTCATTTTTCCTATTACCTTTTAAACACAAGATAGGAGCAATGAGATCGTAATTATCCTGTCCGATTAATAATTTAGGTTGTGCATCACATTTGCACAAGTCATGGTTAATATAGTCCGAATAATAACTAAAGTCTATACAAGATAAACGTTGAGTAGGTAAATTAAGTTCTTTCATTTTACGAGCACACAAGTTAAAACGTTCACCTGTATTATTAGAAATGTCAAAACTTACGGTTTCTGTTTGACACACGAGCTCACCGGAGTCCCATGCACTGCGGGCTCGCATAGTCACAGTCTTACCGTGTAGACCCGCCTGCTCGGCGAGGTCAGCAGAGATCAGTGTCACGGTGGCACCGTCGTCGAGTAACGCGTGTGTGTGGATATTGTCTTTAGGTCCATGAACGGTTACCGGCACTATTTTTAACAACACTTTAGGCACTGACGATTCACTAACACTAGATGCACTTGTGTGGGCGTGAGCGACGGTATCCTCGCGCTCGCGTCGCGACTCGTCGGGTGTCGCCGGTGGGTTCACGCGGGCTGCGTCAGGCGCAGGGCGCGCGGTCTCTGGTTGCGCGACGGCCACCGCCGGTCGCGCGGCTGATGTCTCCGTCGAGGCAGGCTTCGTCCAATGAAGGAGATGATGATGTGGATGTCCACACTCGCTGCAGTTAAGAGCGCTGCACGAGGCGGGGTCATCGTGCCGTGCGCTCAAGCACTTGTAGCACATATGTTTGGCGCGTACAAATCGCCAGCGGTCACGTCTCATAGCGTGTTTGAATTTTCGGCACTTTTCTAAAGCGTGCGTTGGAGAAGTGTGACAAAATATACACTTTTTATCGGATGAAGTAGTAGTGCACGATAACACTGAATGCGTTTTGTTATGCTCGTATTTCTTTTTCACGTCGTTCTGACTATGTATGAAACTCACACCTGACGTTGAAATGATAGTTGCTTCTATATATAAAAATTCTGACAATAATTCCAATTTAGGTATGGCGCTATCTTGTCTGGCGTAAGCATATTCGGCCCACTTATTGATAAGAGCGGGCGGTAATTTTGACAGAATTGTTGCCGTTGTTTCCGGACTTTGTAGGTATTCCTGCAGCTTGATAGCTTTAACAGCTGTGACGTAGTTTTTTACTTTGATTGCAAAGTTCACGATCTCGGTGTGGTATGCAGCCGGAAGTGGGTGAATTTTCTTAAGTTGAGTGGATATTTTATAAATTATAAACTCTGGTCTGCCGAATCGTAATTCCAAAGTGTCGATTATAGCTTGCGGTGTTGTGTTGCCGATAAGAAGGGAAGATACGGCTTCTTTTGCTTCACCGCGAAGACATTTTCGTAACCGCCATATATTTTCTGCATTGCTATAACTGCATATGTGTGACGACTCGTTATAAGACTCCTTGAACTGCAGCCACTGCATTGGGTCTCCGTCGAACACCGGTAAATCTTTCGATATAGCTAGGCGCGCAAAGAGTTCTTTGTTGTCACTGCGCACGTTGCATCTTGTCAGAACTTGTTGCAATGTCTCCGTTAGCTGGCTGATGCTGTCGCCACGTGGTTGAGGCCGTTGAGGGCGTTCGCCGCCGAAGTCTTGTTGATGCATGTTACACGTCGGTGCTGGATTTATTGGGCAACCATGTTTTGAACAATCGCTGTTTGCGATGGATGCGACGCCATCTTGTTTGTCCAGCCACGACTCGACCATTCTGGAACTTTTCGAGCTCGCTATTTCTGCTACCTCGATTTCTAGCTTTTTTTTTTTCGAGCAAATCCTTTTGAATTTGAGCACATTTCTGTGCTAGATCGAGGTCGATTTTAGCTTTAAGTTGAGCCGCTTCGAACTCTAGCCTTTTACGGGCCGCTGCCGACGAACTCGCGGTTTTTTCACTGGGCGCTGATTTTATGAGTAATTGTTCACTTTTTGTAGTAGTCGGCTGCTCCATCGCGTGTTTACTACGCGTTATAACACCCTTCGGGGGTGTGCGAAGCAGCGACATCCCTGCACACAGGTTTTGGTTCGACGCACGTGGTCGAGAGTGAAACACTGATTACTTAAATCAGACCGAAATACCCCAGGTCCGGCTCGATGGACCAACTTTGTAGGGGATAGGAGTCGCGGAGGGGAGAAAAACCACGGTTTACTCGGAGTTAAGGAAAACTATCCCGTCGTGTGCGCAGCGCAGCGCACCGTACATTTCGCGGCCGTGGGCGGAAGTCAACTGCTAGTGCATTTGCACGTTAGGACGCGTAGGGATGGGAAAAAGCTTACTATTTTAGGGCTGCGCAACTCACTTGCCGGGGATAGTTTTTTAGTTTATTATCTATGGGAAAATACAACATTAGACATCAAAAAGGTAGGTACAATTTAGGACATTATGAAATTAAATAATAGGTACAATACGAGTCTAAATTACATCTTAAGCTACATACTATTGACTTATACTAGGTACGAGATTTGTCGCCAACACTGTCATTAGCGACACGTAATACGACACCAGATTTTGCAGTTTTTCTAACACCTACAATTTGAAACCCGTCGTCACTGGGATTGATCGCCTTCATGAGTGCTTGTTTAGTAGCAGAGGACGATGAGTAATCAGCTAATCGCTCAGCGGTGGGATAAGCCACGACACATGGAAGGGGTGCGCGCGAGTCGACAACCGGCGCAAGTTTAGTTTTAGGCAGTCGAAGTTTTAATGAATCCGCATATGAAACTTTATTACAGTTACTTGTATTGACATTGGTATTTGATTTAATTTTATCCAATTCGCGTTCCGTAACTGCCAATTTCGTTTCATTGGAGGATGATTTTATGGCTAACAAAGAAACAATGGACGTTATGCGCTGAGTCATGTCCATGATGGCAGATTTATTCGCAACATTAATTCGGGAACCTTGGTCATTAAAGTTCATTAATTTTAGTTAGATATGCAGACGCTTGAGAAACTAAATCGTAATAGTCGTCATGGCTCGCACTTGGACTGGCACTTAATAACGGCGAAGACTTTTCAATGGAATTGGATGTATGAAGCCGTTTTGATCTGTCGTTGGGCGAAATGTACGTAGGAGACATTTCCCTGAACAATCGTTTCGGATTACCGGAGGTAGGTGTTTCATCATTCCGGCGCATTGTTTCTTTTCCGCGATCCGGGGGTTCGTCGTTTGTAGTCGACATATTATAAATTACGGATTTCACTCTAAAACGTAATTATATCGTTAACAGTAAAATAAATAACAGGCGACAAATACGGCAAATTTATTACGAGGTACCCACACACCCAAAAAAATAAATGTACTCACCGAATGCCAACGAAATTAACTTATTACCAATAAAACCGACGTTAAAATGCCAGAAAAACTTACTACACGAGCACTCAACACTAAATCACACAATTGGAAACAAATCACAAGCCGAGAATTAAACGCAAAACACAACAATCGTAATTAAAAAGCAGGAGCAAAGCCAGTATAAACCGCGCGCAATGACGGCCGGAGGGAAGTCCAGGCCAAGTAAAATCATAGTTTTATTGTTTGTGTTTGCAAAACTTGTACAGCTCGGTGGAGCATACAGTGCGATCAAATTATCTTGGCAGCTCCGAACTTCGTGCAGGTCATTTTGTTTTAACGAATGTTTAAAAGTGTTAAAAGATATTTATTTTATTTGTATTTCTCACTGTTTAAATTAGATATTTTCTGATCGTTTAAGTATTGGTTTATCTGGCAATAACAGTTTTATTCCCAAGTTTACATGCGTAAAATTTCGCAAAGCCTATGTTCAGAGCTGCCAAGATAATTTGATCGCACTGTAATGTAAGGTAGATATAGGTGTACAGTAGTAATGTACAGTAGATATGGTGTGTCAGTTACCGGCACGAGCACGTTGAGCCGGAACAGCTGCAGCACGAGGCGCGCGTAGACCTCAGTGACGTGGTCGTGCAGTGACGTCACGAGCCAGGCCGCCAGCGCGCCGCCCGCGTCCAGCGCGCCGCTCTCCGGCTGCGAGATGCTGTCCGTCACCGCCACCAGCACGTCCGACACGCTTTCCTCGCTAACCAGCAGCTCTGCAACATGGTAGTGCCCAAATGTATAGGTCTTATTCAGAGCCGCTGCGGTCCCTCGCGAAAACTTGCTTCACGCCCTTCCCGCGAAGCTGAGCCAGTACTATTAATCGAGCCCTTTTTTTTTAAATTTTTTTTTTTGGTGGGTGGAAAATCATCGAATGACCCCCCTCGCTCTTGGGCAGAGCGAAGGGGAGTGTCAGACTTCTACTGACTAAAAACCGAACCCATGTTCCTTCTTTGCCCTTGCGCCGAGACCACGTAATCTAGTACAAAAATCCGCGACCCCGACGGAAAAAAAAAATAATAATAATAGCCCTTAAATAATCTCTCTCAGATCCAACCTCCCAGTCCCAGTGACGTTCTAAGCCGAGGCATGGATGGGGTCTCAACTCGAACAAATTATAATTAGTCTTGAAAAAAAAAACAATAGATGGCAGCATAGGTAGCAGTAATTAAATTAGGCTTATGTTTAAACGCCTAAAAGAAAAGAACCATTTTACTACCAAAAAAAGTCGAAATGCCGGCCAAAATGGATTAATGCTCACCAAATTGTGTTTCCTAAAGTATTTATTTATTTATGTACACACAAAATACAAAAAAAGGAAAATACATAAAAAGAATAGAAGAGCACAGGTACTGCTTATTTCATAAGAAATCTCTTCCAGCAGACCTGCGAGAGGAAAGTTAAATTAGAAATATAGACACAGTGTGTAGCAAAGAAAAACAGGAAAATTTTGATTAGAATTTTGAAAAAAATTGTACCCATCGATACAAAATAAACATACATACAAAAACATACATAACATACATACATATAAAAATAAACACTATTATTAGGAGTACATACATAAAATGTATAAACATACAGAATATTACAGTATAGAGGAGAGGTAATGTTCTTTGACTTGTTTTTTTGAAAATAAACAAAGATTTAGAGTCTAGAATTTTAGACGGAAGTGACTTCCACAAACGTACTGCGTGAACAGAGAAAGAGTAAGAAAAGGATTCGGTTTTATGGGATGGGAAATTAAGATGATGCCTGAGGTGGGATCTTCACAGAGCATCAGAGGGACGGGTAAAAGAAAAACGATCGCGAAGGTAGCTGGGATATGCAGGGTTATAAAGGATGTTGTAAAGAAGACATAATATCCGAGTGTTCCGGCGAAGACGGATAGGGAGCCACTTGAGTTCCTTGCGGAAGTGAGAAACATGGTCATATTTCCTCAGACCAAACACAAAACGGATGCAAAGATTTTGTAGGCGCTCAAGTTTATTTAACAGCTCCTCAGTGGCATCCAAATAGCAGGCATCAGCATAATCAATGATCGGCTGAATCAGAGTTTGAGCCAAGTAAATTTTGGTTCTAAGAGGTAAGAAGGTCTGTAAGGATTTAAGCGAGTGAAAAGAAAAGTGCACCTTCCGACTAACCTCATTCACCTGAGCTCGCCAAGAAAGATTGCTGTCAATTAAGACACCAAGGTCCTTAGCTGTTTTAGCATAGGCAATGGTCGAGCAGCCCAGAGACAAAGGAGGCAAAGATGACAGGACAACTGCATTGCGATAATATCTGCTGCCAATGATCATGGCCTGTGACTTAGCAGGGTTAATCTCTAATCCGAACGATTTTGCCCATTGAAAAATTCTTTCCAGGTCATCATTCATGGCATTGATTGCGGATTCCGCATCAGCCAGCAAGAAGTGCCGATACAGCTGCAAATCGTCAGCGTAGAGGTGGAAGCTGGAGGTGATAATTTTGGTTACAGTGTTAATAAATACAGAGAAAAGAAGAGGAGAGAGAACGCCACCCTGAGGAACACCTGCAGTAAGATCACACCAATCAGAGAATATCTCATCTTGGCGGACAGTCGGACACACTGAGAGCGACCTCGAAGATACGAGTCAAACCAGGCTAACGTAGAGGCAGAGAAGTTAAAAGATTGAAGGACCCCAAGAAGTACACACATCAACACGGTCTAGGGATATTTTTTAAAAAGCGAATTACTATCAATGTGTTAATTATTTATATGACATGTATATATTTAAAATATACGTTATTTAATATTCTACCATTTTTTAATAATGTTTAAGGTACTGATTAAAATTTCAGGATTTTATGGAAAAAAAAATGAAGCATAGACGGAAACCGTATATGAATTAACTTTTAATTTGTGAGTAAAAACTGAAAAAAATAGAAAAATCATTTAATTTGTGTTTATAAACTTGAAGTTAGTAGTCTGAGAAAGCGCCCATGATGTTCATAACACATCGGCAACGATTCGGCATGCTCAGAACAAGGTTGTCAATGTCTTGCTGCGGAATATTGTCCCATGTCCTTCCGAAGTGCGCAAAAAGTTGATCTTCTGTAGCCAAATTTTCAGGAACTTTCTTCAGAGCTCTTCTTTGCAGCATATCCCACGCATGCTCAATGGGATTTAGAGTTTAGTAGAGGCCTTAAATTCAAGGTATTCATAAGATTTGACCGGTAAAGCAGAAACCAGTCTCCAAGACTGAACTGCGAGAAGCTATATCAAAAAAAAAAACTATTTGTGTGACTAACCTCCTGCGGGCTCATCTCTGACGCAGGCCAGTATGAGGGCGACAGCAGTGCGGCAGGTAGAGGCGCGTGCGGCCGCGTGCCGCAGTGCCGCACGCACCACGTGCCCGCGCAGCCAGCGCCGCACTGCGCGCACCAACACGTACGGGTGACGTGCGCACGCTGACATACACCACTCCACCACAACAGGTGGGAACTGGAAAGAGTTTACTTGTTACTTGCCAATGTCAATCAACAGAATACGAATGAATTAGAAAAATAAAATAATAATTAAAATAACCTGTTGAAAGGAGTCGAACATAGCATCTTGTTCGTCTTCAGTCAGGTACTTCATCAGCAACAGCACAATATCCACGATATCCTTGCAGCGCATGGTGTCACCAGACAGCCAGGTGCGGAACACCTTGTCGTACAGCCGGTACACGCTGTCCACGTGGAACTGCCTGGCCAGCGCCAGGAACAGCTGCTGGCTGTCGAACTGCACCAGCAAGGTGAGCACGGACGGCACGATAGCGGCCGACACCTGCTTCGTCCCCGCGCTGTGCAAGTACTGCGCGCACACCTTGTGCACCGCGTCGTGCAGGGAGTGCGAGTAGCGCTGCGTGCTGCCCGGGTCGCACTGTGACGTCACGGCCGCGCTGTGCTCGCTCACATCCAGCGCGTCGCCGTCGAACTTGATGCTGTGCTGCTTCTTCACTTCTTGTGAGAACGACGTCTTCAATGTTTGCAAAAGTAGGATGTGTCCCTCCATTAATTTCCCTATCTCATTATAATCTGTACCAGATTTGTCAATTTGCGCCAAAACTGTGGAGCCAACGTTTTGCCAAAAGTTTCTGATGAGTTGGTCGTATTTGTCACTGTTTCCTTCTTTGGATTGTTTGAGCCAATATTTGACGAGCGAGGCCATGTTGGTCGCGGAGCACTTGACGAGGTGAGTCCTGGTCTGCCCGTCGTGCTGCGCGCTCAGCACGCAGACCAGCCACGTGCGATGCACGCCGCTCACGATCTCCAGCACGAACTCATTCTGCTGTATGGACAGGTATCGCAAACATTCCGCCAAACTCGTGATCCACGCTTGACGTTCACTTTTCGAGTTCAATACGATTTTCTTTTCCAAACTGAAAGGCAATAATAAGGCACGTTACATAGCTATTCCATGTCGAAGTTAATATAGTTTTAACATGAATTGATAATAATAATAATAATATTCCACAACTATCACACAACGCCATCTAGTCCCAAGCTAAGCAGAGCTTGTGTTATGGGTACTAGACAACTGATAAACATACTTATATATTTCTAAATACATACATATTATAGATAAATTACACCCAGACACAGAACAAATGATCGTGCTCATCACAACAAACATTTGTCCTGGTTGGGAATCGAACCCACGACCTCCGGCATAGCAGTTAGGGTCACTAACCACTACACCAACAGGCCAGTCAAATTGATATTGTTATCTTACCCAACAAACACAGCTTTGAAGAAAGATTCGTAGAATTCTTTAGTCAAAATATCTTGAGGTAAATATGCTAACAGCGGTAATAGCATGTTGGATAGATGTTTGGCGTCACCCCAACCACCTGGAAACAAGATATTTTATAATTATGTTAGGTACCAATGTATGAAAACTTCTGAAGAAAGCCTGTGATCAACCAATGTTCAAAACTTACCGTTTTCTAAAACATCTAATATTCGTTTCACGAGCAACTCTTTCTTATCCAAATAGGTATGCCAACCCTGAAACAAAAATGAATGTTTTGCTTAATTTATAAAAACACGTCTCACCATTATGTGTACCGCTAATCCCCTGTACAGTCGAACAAGCTAATAAGTATACAGCCAGCTAACTTGTATTTACTTTTAAGCTTATACAGATACATTTAGAGACTGATGTCAAACAATATAACGTTTGACGTCAGTTGGTTATGCGAAACACTTCATAAAATAAAATTACAATCAATATTTTGAGTGTTATAGAATTATAAAGATCTCTACCCTGTATACTTATTAGCTTGTTCGACTGTACTACCCAACCGAATGTGTAGGGATGGATTCAGGTTGGAAGATAGCATAGTTTTGGACCCGAGAAGCTCAGGTTACGCCGTGCGAAGCGGAGCTGCGTGCTGTGTGCTGCACGCTGTGTGTCGCCGTAGCGCTAGATGTGTACCTGCACGTTGTGCATGAGCTGCAGCAGGCAGGTCCAGTTGGCGGCCGGCGCCGGGTCGCGCGCCGTGTGCTGCACGCTGTGTGTCGCCGTAGCGCTAGATGTGTACCTGCACGTTGTGCATGAGCTGCAGCAGGCAGGTCCAGTTGGCGGCCGGCGCCGGGTCGCGCGCCGTGTGCTGCACGCTGTGTGTCGCCGTAGCGCTAGATGTGTACCTGCACGTTGTGCATGAGCTGCAGCAGGCAGGTCCAGTTGGCGGCCGGCGCCGGGTCGCGCGCCGTGTGCTGCACGCTGTGTGTCGCCGTAGCGCTAGATGTGTACCTGCACGTTGTGCATGAGCTGCAGCAGGCAGGTCCAGTTGGCGGCCGGCGCCGGGTCGCGCGCCGTGTGCTGCACGCTGTGTGTCGCCGTAGCGCTAGATGTGTACCTGCACGTTGTGCATGAGCTGCAGCAGGCAGGTCCAGTTGGCGGCCGGCGCCGGGTCGCGCGCCGTGTGCTGCACGCTGTGTGTCGCCGTAGCGCTAGATGTGTACCTGCACGTTGTGCATGAGCTGCAGCAGGCAGGTCCAGTTGGCGGCCGGCGCCGGGTCGCGCGCCGTGTGCTGCACGCTGTGTGTCGCCGTAGCGCTAGATGTGTACCTGCACGTTGTGCATGAGCTGCAGCAGGCAGGTCCAGTTGGCGGCCGGCGCCGGGTCGCGCGCCGTGTGCTGCACGCTGTGTGTCGCCGTAGCGCTAGATGTGTACCTGCACGTTGTGCATGAGCTGCAGCAGGCAGGTCCAGTTGGCGGCCGGCGCCGGGTCGCGCGCCGTGTGCTGCACGCTGTGTGTCGCCGTAGCGCTAGATGTGTACCTGCACGTTGTGCATGAGCTGCAGCAGGCAGGTCCAGTTGGCGGCCGGCGCCGGGTCGCGCGCCGTGTGCTGCACGCTGTGTGTCGCCGTAGCGCTAGATGTGTACCTGCACGTTGTGCATGAGCTGCAGCAGGCAGGTCCAGTTGGCGGCCGGCGCCGGGTCGCGCGCCGTGTGCTGCACGCTGTGTGTCGCCGTAGCGCTAGATGTGTACCTGCACGTTGTGCATGAGCTGCAGCAGGCAGGTCCAGTTGGCGGCCGGCGCCGGGTCGCGCGCCGTGTGCTGCACGCTGTGTGTCGCCGTAGCGCTAGATGTGTACCTGCACGTTGTGCATGAGCTGCAGCAGGCAGGTCCAGTTGGCGGCCGGCGCCGGGTCGCGCGCCGTGTGCTGCACGCTGTGTGTCGCCGTAGCGCTAGATGTGTACCTGCACGTTGTGCATGAGCTGCAGCAGGCAGGTCCAGTTGGCGGCCGGCGCCGGGTCGCGCGCCGTGTGCTGCACGCTGTGTGTCGCCGTAGCGCTAGATGTGTACCTGCACGTTGTGCATGAGCTGCAGCAGGCAGGTCCAGTTGGCGGCCGGCGCCGGGTCGCGCGCCGTGTGCTGCACGCTGTGTGTCGCCGTAGCGCTAGATGTGTACCTGCACGTTGTGCATGAGCTGCAGCAGGCAGGTCCAGTTGGCGGCCGGCGCCGGGTCGCGCGCCGTGTGCTGCACGCTGTGTGTCGCCGTAGCGCTAGATGTGTACCTGCACGTTGTGCATGAGCTGCAGCAGGCAGGTCCAGTTGGCGGCCGGCGCCGGGTCGCGCGCCGTGTGCTGCACGCTGTGTGTCGCCGTAGCGCTAGATGTGTACCTGCACGTTGTGCATGAGCTGCAGCAGGCAGGTCCAGTTGGCGGCCGGCGCCGGGTCGCGCGCCGTGTGCTGCACGCTGTGTGTCGCCGTAGCGCTAGATGTGTACCTGCACGTTGTGCATGAGCTGCAGCAGGCAGGTCCAGTTGGCGGCCGGCGCCGGGTCGCGCGCCGTGTGCTGCACGCTGTGTGTCGCCGTAGCGCTAGATGTGTACCTGCACGTTGTGCATGAGCTGCAGCAGGCAGGTCCAGTTGGCGGCCGGCGCCGGGTCGCGCGCCGTGTGCTGCACGCTGTGTGTCGCCGTAGCGCTAGATGTGTACCTGCACGTTGTGCATGAGCTGCAGCAGGCAGGTCCAGTTGGCGGCCGGCGCCGGGTCGCGCGCCGTGTGCTGCACGCTGTGTGTCGCCGTAGCGCTAGATGTGTACCTGCACGTTGTGCATGAGCTGCAGCAGGCAGGTCCAGTTGGCGGCCGGCGCCGGGTCGCGCGCCGTGTGCTGCACGCTGTGTGTCGCCGTAGCGCTAGATGTGTACCTGCACGTTGTGCATGAGCTGCAGCAGGCAGGTCCAGTTGGCGGCCGGCGCCGGGTCGCGCGCCGTGTGCTGCACGCTGTGTGTCGCCGTAGCGCTAGATGTGTACCTGCACGTTGTGCATGAGCTGCAGCAGGCAGGTCCAGTTGGCGGCCGGCGCCGGGTCGCGCGCCGTGTGCTGCACGCTGTGTGTCGCCGTAGCGCTAGATGTGTACCTGCACGTTGTGCATGAGCTGCAGCAGGCAGGTCCAGTTGGCGGCCGGCGCCGGGTCGCGCGCCGTGTGCTGCACGCTGTGTGTCGCCGTAGCGCTAGATGTGTACCTGCACGTTGTGCATGAGCTGCAGCAGGCAGGTCCAGTTGGCGGCCGGCGCCGGGTCGCGCGCCGTGTGCTGCACGCTGTGTGTCGCCGTAGCGCTAGATGTGTACCTGCACGTTGTGCATGAGCTGCAGCAGGCAGGTCCAGTTGGCGGCCGGCGCCGGGTCGCGCGCCGTGTGCTGCACGCTGTGTGTCGCCGTAGCGCTAGATGTGTACCTGCACGTTGTGCATGAGCTGCAGCAGGCAGGTCCAGTTGGCGGCCGGCGCCGGGTCGCGCGCCGTGTGCTGCACGCTGTGTGTCGCCGTAGCGCTAGATGTGTACTGTAACGTGGTGATTTTCAAGAGACCACAATTTGAATTTTCGCGCCTTAGCGCAGTTACAATGTCAGATCTGTGGGTCCGCCTCTTTCACCTGATTGGCTAAAATTTTAGTTCCTAATTCATTCACAGCAATTAAATTTGGTGTTCAAACCAGGAAATAATTTACACAAGGGTGTTGAAACTATATCGGAATTGAAATCCACAAAAAGACTTTCAAAGATCCCTGTAGTTTTTCTGGAAACTATCATTTTCTGGAACGCGCGAAAGCCCTCAACCAATGAGATGCCAGACCAATCACAGCATCGAATTTGAGTTACTGTGTTGCCAGGCGAAGGTTGGTTTTCCTAATATTGCAAATGTTCCAAAGTTGAGGAAACACTTGTTGTGGATTTAAAAGTCGTTTAGTGATAAATATTCCACCTAGATTCATTATAAGTTATTCAGTAATATTATTTCGACCGAGTAAACTTTAATTGCTGTGGTATGTGTTCGCTTTCAAAATTTAGATTAGGAAGAATTCCAGTCTTCCGGGAGTTAGGTCGGAATTGGAAATTGAGGCGGGTAACCCTAGGCTCTTGACAGGTTGACTGGTAATTTGCAAAGACTTCGTTTTGAGAAGAACTTTATTTTATTTTTCATTTAACGACGCTAGTCGTCATTTCCATGAGTTTTTTAGTTTTATCGTAAGGTGAGTTTCCTTCTAAGATATTAGTGAAAATCCCGGATTGGGGAGTTTTCGTTTCGTTAAGTACAGTGTTGATTTTGGTTTCCAGGTTACGATGGTTCGTTCTCGGGCCTAGGAGTCTTCCGAAGGAATCCTAGGCCTGATTTTACATGTTACAATATGTAACAGGGTTGGCGAGGGTCAGACATCTGAATGTCCTCCAAATCATGGAACAATCGATGATCTGGTGAGTTGCTTGTTTGTCTTTTCTTTGTCACGCCATGTGCTTTGAGCACATGAGCAGTTTGGTCTTTCGTTATTTTATCGATACTTATTGGACTCGTGTCATTTTCAGAACGGGAATTTAAAGAGATTAGAAATTCAAATTAAGAAATTATGCAGTTATGAAATTTAGAAATTAAGAATTTAAAGAGAGTTTAAGGAAGAGCTACGATAGATTTTTATATTGAAAAAAGAAAGGATATAGAGACTGAATCCCTTTTGGGACGTTTGTGCTGAGACGAGGACTTGCTCGTCAATCTGCCACCGGCTGCTGCGGCGACGCTGTCCGGATTGCTGGCTCGTTGCCTGGAGGAGCTCTCTGTCAGGTCTGCGAGTTTTCACTAGAACGCAAGGGATGCTGGAGGTCGGTGTATCTTTCTTTAATTTTAATGTTTAGTGGTATTATGCTGTAGGAACCTTGTGAAACCTGTGAAAACCATAATTAGGTAATCTGCCACCACACACCAAAGAACCCATTTAGTTTTAAGCGACCCCTGTCGCTGAGTTAGTTTTCTTTTTTGTATTTACAAAGTTGTTTTTGTATATGTGTAACTTTGTGTTTTTGTATTACACATATAACAGAGATTTTTTTGTTTTATTTATTTTCTTTGCCACGTGGCCCTCCAGGGCATTCATTTAGAGAGGACTACGTGACAAATGGCGCCCACTTTTTAATTTTTTTTTTGGTGTGTGTGGGTAAAATCCTAGTATCAACATTTCGTTTCTTCACTTTTTGTTTGGCCCGGACTGCAGGAAATTTTGTGAGTGTAACATCTGTCCTGGCCTGGTGGTTTATTTTGGAGTGTTTTTTACTGAAAGAGAGGCAAGAAGGTAGATAGGAGAGAGGAGAAAGGGAGTGTTGAGATTTCATTTTTGTTTTTTAGGGTTTTCACAGGTACCTACAGTCTTAGTTTAAGTAGCATCAAATAGTATTAAATACAGTTTAAGAGTCATTACTATCATTTATAACTTAGCTTCATTAATTAAATTTACTTGCAAACAACATTTAGATACCTACCGGCAGTAACAAGTAACTTGCAGACAACATTTTGAGCGTTAAGAAATATCATGTTAAACATTCTTGGTCTAAGTAGTAACTATTTTGCAACCGATCACAGCTGAGATCATAGTCTTTTTACATCTATTTTTAAATAAAATTGTGATAAGACAAAATCATAATGCAAGGCAAAGTAGGAGATTACCACTGGTTTTTAATGGTGTTTGAAACTATGCAGATAATAAAGAGAAAAAAAAACATAGGTGTGATTGTTTTATTCCCTATTCTTATGATTTAAAATAAAAATTATTTGTGTGTACCTACAATATAGCCAGGAGGTAAGCAGATTTAAGAACTGTTGAATGTCTCATGTTGATGTAAGCATAATTCATTAAGGAGATGTAACAGGGGTAAGCAGTGACAACGGATTGAAGTTTAGTTAATGCAGTTGTTGGCAGTCACTGCTGGCTTAGTTGCTGTTTCTGATGAATGTGCATACATAGTTATTACAAATACAAGCTGACTGGTTGATATCATCTGTGTTTGGTTTTGATTTTTGAATGTTGTTTGCAGGAATATTTCATATTTAATTTGTTCACATAAACAAACATTATACTTTAAATTTTTTGACAAAGTTAACAAACATTGAGTTTGAAAAACAAGTTTATTTGCATGTTGTTGTTAAACTTCTAAGAAGTATTATTTTTTATAAGTGACCTTTCGAAATTTAACTTACACTTTTAATTGTTTAAACGGAAATTAAAATAACATTGTAATAAAATAGTACATTTTAGCAATATTTTACCTTGGTGTGTGGGTTCGGTTTTAAACATTTAGTACATTTGTACATTTACATTGATAATACCAAATATTTTTTTTGTTTTTTTGTAAAGCTAATACCACCGGTTAACAATGGTTAGGGAAATATTAGTTTATGGCCTCATAAAGGATGAACTCACTTATGAGGTGTCGATTAGATCAGAAACGCCGACCGCTACTGTTCCTTTTATTTTTCATTTAAAGAAACAATTGATTATTTACTTACAGTTTCGGAAATCTTTTATTGTCAGTCCGGACAGTTTCGTCGAGCCATCAAAGTCTAATTTTATTTTATGGCACAGGATTTTTTTTGACACAGGGTTTATGATTTGGAAAGAGTTTCAGACGGTCAGTCGATAGGTTCTTGGCTCCTAAAGGATTTGAAGGCTTAAGGCAAAATACATCTTTCCCAGTAGTGTGTGATATATAGGAAATATCGCACACGAAGTGTATGTCTGAAAGGGTGCTTACAGATCAATTTACTGTAACACTATAAGTTTAGAAGTGAAGTATGATAGGACAGAAGATGAAGGATGACTCCATGATGAATGCATGTGGATGTATGTGGGTATGATCAAGCAGGGAATAGCCTGGTTCCAAGCTATAGGACTGACGTTTTGTGTTTTTTTTTGATTTATCATTGTGGTTCTAATCTCGGGAGAGTTAGAATTTCACTTTTTGGTACAAGTTGCAAATCAATATTTGTCCTACTATATCATTTATTTGATGGGTGAGATTTGCGTAAATCTTGATAGTTTGGTACAAGTTGCAAATCAATATTTTTTCCTACTTTTTCATTTTAATGACGGGTGAGATTTGCGTAAATCTTGATAGTTTTGTTTTAATTGTAGGCCTGTGTCATCAATGCCGAAGGTAGTTTTTTTTAGGTGTCGGTCGACAGACATAGAATTCACTTTTTGGTACAAGTTGCAAATCAATATTTTTCCTACTTTTTCATTTTTTTTGACAGGTGAGATTTGCGTAAATCTTGATAGTTTGTTTTTTTGTTTGGCTTGTGTCATCAATGCCGAAGGTAGTATTTTTTAGGTGTCGGTCGACAGACAGAATTCACTTTTTGGTACAAGTTGCAAATCAATATTTTTCCTACTTTTTCATTTTTTTGGACAGGTGAGATTTGCGTAAATCATGATAGTTTGTTTTTTTGTTTGGCTTGAGTCGTCAATGCCGAAGGTAGAGTTTTTTAGGTGTCGGTCGACAGACATAGGTTGCAGTTTGAGGACGCTGAGGGCAGCGCCTTTTTTTCAGGAGAGGGGGTATTGTAACGTGGTGATTTTCAAGAGACCACAATTTGAATTTTCGCGCCTTAGCGCAGTTACAATGTCAGATCTGTGGGTCCGCCTCTTTCACCTGATTGGCTAAAATTTTAGTTCCTAATTCATTCACAGCAATTAAATTTGGTGTTCAAACCAGGAAATAATTTACACAAGGGTGTTGAAACTATATCGGAATTGAAATCCACAAAAAGACTTTCAAAGATCCCTGTAGTTTTTCTGGAAACTATCATTTTCTGGAACGCGCGAAAGCCCTCAACCAATGAGATGCCAGACCAATCACAGCATCGAATTTGAGTTACTGTGTTGCCAGGCGAAGGTTGGTTTTCCTAATATTGCAAATGTTCCAAAGTTGAGGAAACACTTGTTGTGGATTTAAAAGTCGTTTAGTGATAAATATTCCACCTAGATTCATTATAAGTTATTCAGTAATATTATTTCGACCGAGTAAACTTTAATTGCTGTGGTATGTGTTCGCTTTCAAAATTTAGATTAGGAAGAATTCCAGTCTTCCGGGAGTTAGGTCGGAATTGGAAATTGAGGCGGGTAACCCTAGGCTCTTGACAGGTTGACTGGTAATTTGCAAAGACTTCGTTTTGAGAAGAACTTTATTTTATTTTTCATTTAACGACGCTAGTCGTCATTTCCATGAGTTTTTTAGTTTTATCGTAAGGTGAGTTTCCTTCTAAGATATTAGTGAAAATCCCGGATTGGGGAGTTTTCGTTTCGTTAAGTACAGTGTTGATTTTGGTTTCCAGGTTACGATGGTTCGTTCTCGGGCCTAGGAGTCTTCCGAAGGAATCCTAGGCCTGATTTTACATGTTACAATATGTAACAGGGTTGGCGAGGGTCAGACATCTGAATGTCCTCCAAATCATGGAACAATCGATGATCTGGTGAGTTGCTTGTTTGTCTTTTCTTTGTCACGCCATGTGCTTTGAGCACATGAGCAGTTTGGTCTTTCGTTATTTTATCGATACTTATTGGACTCGTGTCATTTTCAGAACGGGAATTTAAAGAGATTAGAAATTCAAATTAAGAAATTATGCAGTTATGAAATTTAGAAATTAAGAATTTAAAGAGAGTTTAAGGAAGAGCTACGATAGATTTTTATATTGAAAAAAGAAAGGATATAGAGACTGAATCCCTTTTGGGACGTTTGTGCTGAGACGAGGACTTGCTCGTCAATCTGCCACCGGCTGCTGCGGCGACGCTGTCCGGATTGCTGGCTCGTTGCCTGGAGGAGCTCTCTGTCAGGTCTGCGAGTTTTCACTAGAACGCAAGGGATGCTGGAGGTCGGTGTATCTTTCTTTAATTTTAATGTTTAGTGGTATTATGCTGTAGGAACCTTGTGAAACCTGTGAAAACCATAATTAGGTAATCTGCCACCACACACCAAAGAACCCATTTAGTTTTAAGCGACCCCTGTCGCTGAGTTAGTTTTCTTTTTTGTATTTACAAAGTTGTTTTTGTATATGTGTAACTTTGTGTTTTTGTATTACACATATAACAGAGATTTTTTTGTTTTATTTATTTTCTTTGCCACGTGGCCCTCCAGGGCATTCATTTAGAGAGGACTACGTGACAGTACCTGCACGTTGTGCATGAGCTGCAGCAGGCAGGTCCAGTTGGCGGCCGGCGCCGGGTCGCGCGCCGTGTGCTGCACGCTGTGTGTCGCCGTAGCGCTAGATGTGTACCTGCACGTTGTGCATGAGCTGCAGCAGGCAGGTCCAGTTGGCGGCCGGCGCCGGGTCGCGCGCCGTGTGCTGCACGCTGTGTGTCGCCGTAGCGCTAGATGTGTACCTGCACGTTGTGCATGAGCTGCAGCAGGCAGGTCCAGTTGGCGGCCGGCGCCGGGTCGCGCGCCGTGTGCTGCACGCTGTGTGTCGCCGTAGCGCTAGATGTGTACCTGCACGTTGTGCATGAGCTGCAGCAGGCAGGTCCAGTTGGCGGCCGGCGCCGGGTCGCGCGCCGTGTGCTGCACGCTGTGTGTCGCCGTAGCGCTAGATGTGTACCTGCACGTTGTGCATGAGCTGCAGCAGGCAGGTCCAGTTGGCGGCCGGCGCCGGGTCGCGCGCCGTGTGCTGCACGCTGTGTGTCGCCGTAGCGCTAGATGTGTACCTGCACGTTGTGCATGAGCTGCAGCAGGCAGGTCCAGTTGGCGGCCGGCGCCGGGTCGCGCGCCGTGTGCTGCACGCTGTGTGTCGCCGTAGCGCTAGATGTGTACCTGCACGTTGTGCATGAGCTGCAGCAGGCAGGTCCAGTTGGCGGCCGGCGCCGGGTCGCGCGCCGTGTGCTGCACGCTGTGTGTCGCCGTAGCGCTAGATGTGTACCTGCACGTTGTGCATGAGCTGCAGCAGGCAGGTCCAGTTGGCGGCCGGCGCCGGGTCGCGCGCCGTGTGCTGCACGCTGTGTGTCGCCGTAGCGCTAGATGTGTACCTGCACGTTGTGCATGAGCTGCAGCAGGCAGGTCCAGTTGGCGGCCGGCGCCGGGTCGCGCGCCGTGTGCTGCACGCTGTGTGTCGCCGTAGCGCTAGATGTGTACCTGCACGTTGTGCATGAGCTGCAGCAGGCAGGTCCAGTTGGCGGCCGGCGCCGGGTCGCGCGCCGTGTGCTGCACGCTGTGTGTCGCCGTAGCGCTAGATGTGTACCTGCACGTTGTGCATGAGCTGCAGCAGGCAGGTCCAGTTGGCGGCCGGCGCCGGGTCGCGCGCCGTGTGCTGCACGCTGTGTGTCGCCGTAGCGCTAGATGTGTACCTGCACGTTGTGCATGAGCTGCAGCAGGCAGGTCCAGTTGGCGGCCGGCGCCGGGTCGCGCGCCGTGTGCTGCACGCTGTGTGTCGCCGTAGCGCTAGATGTGTACCTGCACGTTGTGCATGAGCTGCAGCAGGCAGGTCCAGTTGGCGGCCGGCGCCGGGTCGCGCGCCGTGTGCTGCACGCTGTGTGTCGCCGTAGCGCTAGATGTGTACCTGCACGTTGTGCATGAGCTGCAGCAGGCAGGTCCAGTTGGCGGCCGGCGCCGGGTCGCGCGCCGTGTGCTGCACGCTGTGTGTCGCCGTAGCGCTAGATGTGTACCTGCACGTTGTGCATGAGCTGCAGCAGGCAGGTCCAGTTGGCGGCCGGCGCCGGGTCGCGCGCCGTGTGCTGCACGCTGTGTGTCGCCGTAGCGCTAGATGTGTACCTGCACGTTGTGCATGAGCTGCAGCAGGCAGGTCCAGTTGGCGGCCGGCGCCGGGTCGCGCGCCGTGTGCTGCACGCTGTGTGTCGCCGTAGCGCTAGATGTGTACCTGCACGTTGTGCATGAGCTGCAGCAGGCAGGTCCAGTTGGCGGCCGGCGCCGGGTCGCGCGCCGTGTGCTGCACGCTGTGTGTCGCCGTAGCGCTAGATGTGTACCTGCACGTTGTGCATGAGCTGCAGCAGGCAGGTCCAGTTGGCGGCCGGCGCCGGGTCGCGCGCCGTGTGCTGCACGCTGTGTGTCGCCGTAGCGCTAGATGTGTACCTGCACGTTGTGCATGAGCTGCAGCAGGCAGGTCCAGTTGGCGGCCGGCGCCGGGTCGCGCGCCGTGTGCTGCACGCTGTGTGTCGCCGTAGCGCTAGATGTGTACCTGCACGTTGTGCATGAGCTGCAGCAGGCAGGTCCAGTTGGCGGCCGGCGCCGGGTCGCGCGCCGTGTGCTGCACGCTGTGTGTCGCCGTAGCGCTAGATGTGTACCTGCACGTTGTGCATGAGCTGCAGCAGGCAGGTCCAGTTGGCGGCCGGCGCCGGGTCGCGCGCCGTGTGCTGCACGCTGTGTGTCGCCGTAGCGCTAGATGTGTACCTGCACGTTGTGCATGAGCTGCAGCAGGCAGGTCCAGTTGGCGGCCGGCGCCGGGTCGCGCGCCGTGTGCTGCACGCTGTGTGTCGCCGTAGCGCTAGATGTGTACCTGCACGTTGTGCATGAGCTGCAGCAGGCAGGTCCAGTTGGCGGCCGGCGCCGGGTCGCGCGCCGTGTGCTGCACGCTGTGTGTCGCCGTAGCGCTAGATGTGTACCTGCACGTTGTGCATGAGCTGCAGCAGGCAGGTCCAGTTGGCGGCCGGCGCCGGGTCGCGCGCCGTGTGCTGCACGCTGTGTGTCGCCGTAGCGCTAGATGTGTACCTGCACGTTGTGCATGAGCTGCAGCAGGCAGGTCCAGTTGGCGGCCGGCGCCGGGTCGCGCGCCGTGTGCTGCACGCTGTGTGTCGCCGTAGCGCTAGATGTGTACCTGCACGTTGTGCATGAGCTGCAGCAGGCAGGTCCAGTTGGCGGCCGGCGCCGGGTCGCGCGCCGTGTGCTGCACGCTGTGTGTCGCCGTAGCGCTAGATGTGTACCTGCACGTTGTGCATGAGCTGCAGCAGGCAGGTCCAGTTGGCGGCCGGCGCCGGGTCGCGCGCCGTGTGCTGCACGCTGTGTGTCGCCGTAGCGCTAGATGTGTACCTGCACGTTGTGCATGAGCTGCAGCAGGCAGGTCCAGTTGGCGGCCGGCGCCGGGTCGCGCGCCGTGTGCTGCACGCTGTGTGTCGCCGTAGCGCTAGATGTGTACCTGCACGTTGTGCATGAGCTGCAGCAGGCAGGTCCAGTTGGCGGCCGGCGCCGGGTCGCGCGCCGTGTGCTGCACGCTGTGTGTCGCCGTAGCGCTAGATGTGTACCTGCACGTTGTGCATGAGCTGCAGCAGGCAGGTCCAGTTGGCGGCCGGCGCCGGGTCGCGCGCCGTGTGCTGCACGCTGTGTGTCGCCGTAGCGCTAGATGTGTACCTGCACGTTGTGCATGAGCTGCAGCAGGCAGGTCCAGTTGGCGGCCGGCGCCGGGTCGCGCGCCGTGTGCTGCACGCTGTGTGTCGCCGTAGCGCTAGATGTGTACCTGCACGTTGTGCATGAGCTGCAGCAGGCAGGTCCAGTTGGCGGCCGGCGCCGGGTCGCGCGCCGTGTGCTGCACGCTGTGTGTCGCCGTAGCGCTAGATGTGTACCTGCACGTTGTGCATGAGCTGCAGCAGGCAGGTCCAGTTGGCGGCCGGCGCCGGGTCGCGCGCCGTGTGCTGCACGCTGTGTGTCGCCGTAGCGCTAGATGTGTACCTGCACGTTGTGCATGAGCTGCAGCAGGCAGGTCCAGTTGGCGGCCGGCGCCGGGTCGCGCGCCGTGTGCTGCACGCTGTGTGTCGCCGTAGCGCTAGATGTGTACCTGCACGTTGTGCATGAGCTGCAGCAGGCAGGTCCAGTTGGCGGCCGGCGCCGGGTCGCGCGCCGTGTGCTGCACGCTGTGTGTCGCCGTAGCGCTAGATGTGTACCTGCACGTTGTGCATGAGCTGCAGCAGGCAGGTCCAGTTGGCGGCCGGCGCCGGGTCGCGCGCCGTGTGCTGCACGCTGTGTGTCGCCGTAGCGCTAGATGTGTACCTGCACGTTGTGCATGAGCTGCAGCAGGCAGGTCCAGTTGGCGGCCGGCGCCGGGTCGCGCGCCGTGTGCTGCACGCTGTGTGTCGCCGTAGCGCTAGATGTGTACCTGCACGTTGTGCATGAGCTGCAGCAGGCAGGTCCAGTTGGCGGCCGGCGCCGGGTCGCGCGCCGTGTGCTGCACGCTGTGTGTCGCCGTAGCGCTAGATGTGTACCTGCACGTTGTGCATGAGCTGCAGCAGGCAGGTCCAGTTGGCGGCCGGCGCCGGGTCGCGCGCCGTGTGCTGCACGCTGTGTGTCGCCGTAGCGCTAGATGTGTACCTGCACGTTGTGCATGAGCTGCAGCAGGCAGGTCCAGTTGGCGGCCGGCGCCGGGTCGCGCGCCGTGTGCTGCACGCTGTGTGTCGCCGTAGCGCTAGATGTGTACCTGCACGTTGTGCATGAGCTGCAGCAGGCAGGTCCAGTTGGCGGCCGGCGCCGGGTCGCGCGCCGTGTGCTGCACGCTGTGTGTCGCCGTAGCGCTAGATGTGTACCTGCACGTTGTGCATGAGCTGCAGCAGGCAGGTCCAGTTGGCGGCCGGCGCCGGGTCGCGCGCCGTGTGCTGCACGCTGTGTGTCGCCGTAGCGCTAGATGTGTACCTGCACGTTGTGCATGAGCTGCAGCAGGCAGGTCCAGTTGGCGGCCGGCGCCGGGTCGCGCGCCGTGTGCTGCACGCTGTGTGTCGCCGTAGCGCTAGATGTATACCTGCACGTTGTGCATGAGCTGCAGCAGGCAGGTCCAGTTGGCGGCCGGCGCCGGGTCGCGCGCCGTGTGCTGCACGCTGTGTGTCGCCGTAGCGCTAGATGTGTACCTGCACGTTGTGCATGAGCTGCAGCAGGCAGGTCCAGTTGGCGGCCGGCGCCGGGTCGCGCGCCGTGTGCTGCACGCTGTGTGTCGCCGTAGCGCTAGATGTGTACCTGCACGTTGTGCATGAGCTGCAGCAGGCAGGTCCAGTTGGCGGCCGGCGCCGGGTCTCGGGCCGCCTGCAGCAGTACCCGCAGACAGCGCACTCCGTATGCTGCTCCGAACGTGTCACCGTAGCGCTCCAGCAGTCGCCCCATCGCACCACACCACGCCGCCCTGCCAAAAATATATAATAATATAAATAATTTCTTGGGTAACAAAAAGTACCTTGGGAAGGCAGCATATCAGGATCACACAAGTAGTTCCCTCGTACCTGACTAGCGGCGTGGCCTGCGCCAGCTTCCAGTAGGCGCTGGCCTGCAGCAGCGGCTGCAGCTGCTCCCACAGCCAGTCGTCGTGCGCGGCCGGCAGGTGCACGCAGAAGTACTGCAGACCTTGCAGACTGCTCGTCGTTATGCGGTTCAACACCAGCTGGCGTTCTTCCACGTTCTCTATCCTGTTGAAACATGCGACTTTTGAAACAATTTTCTCTGTGAAACAATGTGAAAACTGTTGATTTTTCTAAACTCTTCAGCAACGCTACTTTTTTTAATGATTTATTAATGATAATATTTAAATTAAATTAATTAATATTTAAATATAAATTTATATTTTTTAATGATAATATAATGATTCCCAGACTAGAAAATGAAAGTTGAAATAGCCTTTTTCTGAATTGAACTTATAATGTAAGCCTAATGAACGAACCTCTTGTTGACGATCGCTTCAGTGTTTCCGATGAGGTTATCAAGCAGATGCGCAATCACCTCAGCTCTGCAGAATGAGATCACTTCGGGAAGCTTGCTGTCGGGAAATGTGCTCTGTTGACATTGTACATGGGTTCATATTAGCCTGTTCTCACGAGGGTGTGAACGTGTTGTTTGGTGGCAAGGATGGGCCAACGGAACCCAAGGTTTTCATGCCTCCTAAATTAAAATTATACTTGCTTTCACTTTTAGCGAGGTGTAATCTGGGCCGCGGACCAGAGGCCAGTTTCCCCCTAACCCGAGGGGCTAATAGGGGATCGGACAAAAAAAAACTAATTACCAAAAATTATTGGACACGTATTTTTTCTTTTTTCACGAAAACTTAAAATGAAGACGATACAGTGCTTCGAAAACTCGTGTGACGTCATATGATAGTACATTTTGACGACACAAGTGACGTTTCAAGCCCCACTCCAAGATCTTTGACGCGTTTTATCTTCGTCATTTTTTATTGATTTGATAAAACAAAAAACACGTATTCAATATTTTTCTATAATCTAACTTACGGACTAAACAGAATCATATTATTTTGACCCAGTCCGATCCCCTATTGGTTTGTCTTACTTGAAACAAATGCTTTAATTCTTCTGCTTAGTGTATCAATGAAAATCATAACCCTCCTTTGGCTTTGCCGTAATCGGGTAAAAATCTAAATAACATCAGAATCGAAATGGATCAATAACATTGATGGTTAAACAAAATTGGTTCTTGGCAGCTTTGGACAGAGTGAGGTGGAGAATGGGTAGGTGCAGAGGCCCTTGCCCAGAAGTGTAACAACATGGGCTAGTAATGTCTATTTCATGGGTTGGTTAGCTATTGAAACTATGAATTTTCTTTGAATATACAACCTGGCTTTTCTAGATGGGGCAAAAACTTTTCCAATACATTTTGGATGAGGAAGAACTCGCCAAAGAGACCGAGTGGATTAGGGTGAAAAACAGGAAGAAAAGGAAGTTGAACACTTCCCTTACTCCACCACAACCACAACAAGCTACAACTAGCATTCAGCAGCAGCAACTCAACAACAAAGAGAAGGCAACCACTAAAAAAATTCTGGCACCGCCTCCAATCGTAGTGGACGGTGTTAAGAATTATCAAACGTTCTACGACTTTTTGACTGAATCTCAGCCAGTAGAAACATTTACCGCCAAAATGTTGAGCGGTAATAGTGTGAAAGTAAATGCCAAAACTGAAGAGTCGTACAGAGTGATCGCTCGTCGCTTAACAGAAAATAACTGTTTATGGCACTCATATGAGGACAAGCAGATCAGGCCAATAAGAGTAGTGGCGAAAAAATTGCATTCTTCCTGCCTACCGGATCGGATTAAAGATGATTTAACTTTGCAAGGATTTCAGATAGAAAATGCTATTAACAAGTTAAGCTGGAGAACAAAAGAACCGCTCAACATGTTTATTCTATCGTTCAAAAATGATGAAGATGTCAGTAAAATATACGGCATTAAACATATTTTAGGGTGTAAAGTTGAAATAAACCCGCTTAAGACGTCAAAAATAATACCCCAGTGTAAGAGATGCCAGGCTTATGGTCATACTCAAAAGTATTGCTCAAAAGAGCCAAGGTGTGTTAAATGTACAGGTAAACACCTCACAGCTGATTGCAGCAAACCTGCGCAAGAAAAACCTAAGTGCTGTGCTGTGGCTTACCTCACCCAGCCAACTACAGGGGGTGTTTAGTTGCCAAGGAGATGCAAATGATTAAGAACAAAAAATCAAAAAATAGTCCACCTAACAACCCTGCCGCTAAGCAAATTGTTAGAAACACCGACAAACAGGCAACAAAACAAAGTGCACTGTACAGTGCAAGCACTGCACAATTTGTCAATAAGCCAGATTGCATTTTACCTGCGCTGGGCCGGTGAATTTAGTACACAAATAGCATTCATACCGCGTGCACTCATCTATCATACAATAATACTTTTACCAATAAATATCAATCACATTTATCAGTGTATCAATCAGCATCAACTCAAGGTGTAAGGTCCCAAACCATACATCTTAATGGTCCTTCGAGCCGGATAAACGGGATTCAATCACGTTGCGAACATAGTAGTGGTGGTTCCTGTATATACGACCTGTGGCCGACAGTCAACGGTCTACCAACGTCATCAAGCCCTCGACTGCTGCAATATTGCCAAAGAAGGTGCTCTGCTTATCTTTCCGTGGTTGCGAATCGGTTCAGCCGGCCTCCCACAAGCGGGTCTCACTGGTTGGATTGAGAAGGCGCTAATATCGCGGAGAGTTCGCTAGAGTATTTTCTGTGGAAAAGCGGTCAGGAACATTATCAAGAAACCTATCAATCATGAGTTCTACGATGGAGAACTTGTTAGCAAATCAAGATCAAATCATGCAAGCTATGGAGCAGCTATTAAGGAACTTCAAGAAAGATTCTGCAGAACGTAAGACTCCATCCAATATCAAGAAACGACTGCAAACTCTAGATAGTTATTGGTCTGAGTTCCAGTCTAATCATTTGAAATTATGTGAAGGGGAAACTCGCAGTGCCAGTTATTTCACCGATAATTACTATCAAAAAACGAATCTCTTCTACACTGAAGCACGGGACACTATCGAACGTTACGAGTCAAAAATTCCTAGTGAAGGTGTGAGAAATCCATCAATTCAAGTATCGGCATCTGGTAAACACGAACAAGAAACTTCAAATATTACATCAGCTGACCCCGATCAAGCAAACAGCGATTCTTGTAACAGTAAATCTACATCATCTCTGTGGAAAATTGTTTCTCAAGGAAACGCAAGCAAACTGGAAGAAATGCTGCGTAAGCAAAAGAGCAACTTCAAAGCGTTGTCGCGTACAATCAAGAGCGTGGAATTAGAGAACATTTCTGAAAAATGGGAACTCGAAGATTTACTGCGTAATGTACAAAAAAGGTGGTCAAATATAGACTCGTTGCACTGGGAAATTGACAGTGAACTGTACGAGGAAGATGAAGATTATGAAGAAACATACAGCAGATATGAACAATTATACAATGATATGAAAAAGTCAATCAATATCAAGATGGGCTCCATTTCACATCGTGAGAATTGTACCCCCAAAATCGACATTCCTATCTTCAGTGGAAACTACTTGAAATGGACATCATTCAAAGATCTATTTATAGAAACGATCCACAACAACAAGTCAATCGAACAAATCAAGTCGAGTGCTCAGAAAATGCAGTTTTTAAAAAGCAAGCTAAAAGGTGAAGCGGAAAAGCTAGTCCAACACTTAAACATCAGTTCGGAAAATTATCAACTATGTTGGGACATCTTAAATCATAGATACAACAACGAAAAGCTCATCTTTACCTCGCATATTAACGCACTTCTAGCAATACCTACAATGCAGAATCAAGCAGATCATCAAATCAAGAGGATGTTTGATACTACCAACGAATGTCTTAACGCCATAAAGAATCTCGGTGTCAACATATCAAACTGGGACCCACTTATTGTGCACCTGCTGACTCTGAAAATGGACAGCGAGACGCATGGGGAATATATTCAATCGCTAACCGAACCCAGAGCACTACCGACACTCGACGAATTCCTAAGATTCCTGGAAAACAAATACACCGCTCTTGAATCATCTCGGCGAAAGCAGTATACTCCAAAATCAAAGCAAGAGACATTCACCAAAAAAGAATCGGAACATCAGGCTAACAAACAAAGCAAACCTAATCAGCAAAACAATAAGAACGATGGAGGCAAACCATTTTTCCGCAATTCAACATTTAAAAGTTTTGCAACGAACAAAGCAAATTGTCCACTTTGCAATGGCAACCACGGACTTTTCCGCTGCAAAACATTTTTAGAATCTAGGCCAGAAGCCAAAAGAGATATTGTGAAACAATTAAACTTATGCAAAAATTGTCTCCATGATCATAACGACAAGCCATGCTACTCGGAAACAAAATGCAGAGTATGCCAGGAAAAGCATAACACATTGTTACACGATACGTTTCACAGCAACGCCACAGCAATAAACACGAAGTCAGTTCCAGAAGAACAACAGTCCAGTTCACGAGAAAACAGGACACGGGACACTGTCAACCATGTTTCAAATGGAAGCATTGTAGAGATCCTGCTAGCAACAGCCCTCGTTCGAGTGAAAGCACGAAACGGGAAATACCACACGCTGCGTGCTCTTATTGACCAAGGCTCACAAGTCTCTCTAATATCAGAATGCGCAGCTCAAAAACTGGAACTCACAAGACAAGCATTCAAGGGCGTCATATTTGGCATTGACACAAGTCAAGCCAATTGTAAGGGAGAGATCAGTATTACTGCGACATCATTGCATACTGACTTTACCTTCCAAGCAGATGTGTTGATAATGAACACACTATTACATAACCTGCCCAACAGAACATTCTCAAAACCACAATGGGCATACCTACAGAACATACAGTTAGCAGATCCAGAATTTTATACGAGCCGACCTGTAGATTTACTACTAGGCGCCGACGTATATTCTCAAATAATAATGGGAGGAATTATTAAAGAAAATGAGTCACTACCCGTAGCACAACAAACTCAGCTTGGGTGGATGTTAAGCGGAAACGTCAAATCATATCACTGCAACGTCGTGATGAACAACATTGAAGACATACAAAGGTTTTGGGCCATTGAAGACATAGCAGATGGCAACATCAACATGTCCAAAGAGGATCATCAGTGCATTCAGCAGTATCAGACTGAAACCTCGCGACGGGAGGATGGCAGATATGTTGTAAGACTACCGTTAAAGCCAGAAATAAAGGGAAACTTGGGAGATTCAAAACCCAAGGCGGTAGCACAATTTTATCAGTTGGAGAAAAAGTTTGGAAAAAACCCAAAGATTGCGCAAGACTACAAATCATTTATCGATGAATACATCAAACTCGGTCACATGCGCGAGTGCAAGAATAAAAAACAGCCAGATTGCATTTTACCTCACCTATGTGTATTAAGGCCCGAATCAACAACAACAGCATTACGTGTGGTGTTCAACGCGTCAGCAAAAACCTCGACTGGCTACAGTTTAAATGATTTGATGTACACTGGCCCAAATCTTCAACAAGACTTATTTACGTTAATTTTGAGATGGAGACAACATAGATATGCAATTACAGCGGACATCGAAAAAATGTTCAGACAAATCTACTGTCATGACGATGATCTGCAATATCAAAAAATCGTATGGCGCGACTCACCTCAAGATAAATTACGTGAATATGAGCTAACAACGGTCACATATGGCACCAAATCAGCACCTTTTCTCGCCATGATGACTCTGAAGCGAATAGCAGAAGATGAACGCTCAAGGTATCCTGCTGCTGCAGCAGTTATTGACAGCTGCTTCTACATGGATGACCTATTGGCTGGGCATCATAGCATTGAAGAAGCAAAGCAACTAAAATCCGATCTTATCAAATTACTCAGATCTGGCGGATTTAATTTGAGGAAATGGTCGTCTAATAAACTAGAGCTATTAGATGACGTCACATCAAACACAGAGCGTCAATCATTTGAATTCAAACATCAAGAGTCGACAAAAACATTGGGACTACGCTGGCACCCACTGGACGATCAGTTCAAGTTCGAAATGAAAATTGACACCAAATCAACAGCTACAGCTACCAAGAGGTCTTTATTATCAGATATATCAAAAATATTTGACCCACTGGGCTGGCTGGCACCGGTCTCAACTAAACTAAAACTGTTATTTCAAAATGTCTGGTCACTCACCCTACAATGGGACGACAAAGTACCAGTACATATCAACGAGCAATGGCAGAAGATCAAGAAAGATCTGCCAAAAATAGAGCAGATTAATGTACCACGATGGCTACAAATACGGCAAAACGCAGAAATTGAACTTCATGGTTTCTGTGACGCTTCTACAAAAGCGTATGCTTGCGTAATATATTGCAGAATCATCAAACACAATCAAAACAACCCAACTCCTGTGACCATATTAGCAGGAAAATCAAGACTTGTTCCTGTCAATAAAGCGATTTCATTGCCAAGATTGGAGCTTAGCGCAGCGCATTTATTATCACTTTTGATGCAAGTAGTTCAAAAAACTTTACAGAACTACAGTATCAAAGTATACGGCTGGTCAGATTCAACAGCTGTCCTGGGCTGGCTACAAGGAGATCCGAATCGCTGGAAGCCATTTGTGGCAAATCGAGTGAAACAAGTCACTGAAGTGATCCCAACCACAAACTGGCACTATGTGAAGTCAGCTGAAAATCCTGCTGATTCTGCAAGCCGAGGATGTTCAGCAGAACAACTCAAAGAACATTCACTATGGTGGCATGGACCAGGGTGGCTATCATCATTTGATGAAAATGAACATAAACAACAAAAGTATGTTACACAAGACGAAATTAAAAAATCAGTACAAACTGGCATCATTCAACAAAATGATGACATAGCTCAAAACATATTAAATAAATGTAGCAACTTCAACAGAGCGACGCGAGTTCTAACTTGGACTTTGCGCGCAATAACACGCAATAATCAGCACAAACCAAAGTTTTTAACAATCGGCGAAATGAAGAAATCAAGAAATCTCATCATTAAGCAAGTACAACATTCGGAATTCAGAGAAGATATTATCAATCTTCGGAATCACAAGCAAGTCAGCACAAAAAGTGAGCTGTTGAAGCTGAACCCGTTCCTGGATCAAGAAGGCTTGCTGAGAGTTGGCGGGAGGATCTCTAACGCGAACATCCATCAAAATATGAGACATCCACTCATTATACCTAAAAACTCTCATCTCAGTAATTTGCTGATTGACCAAGGACATAACATGACATATCATGGCGGAGCTCGAATCACGCAAGCTTGGCTTCGACAGCAGTACTGGATCGTAGGCGGAAACAGAGCAGTCAAGAAGCGCCTTAGAAACTGTATCAAATGCAGACGTCACAACCCAATCAAACAAGAGCAGTTGATGGGAGACTTGCCTGCAGCACGCAGTAATCCAGCACGGCCTTTTTATCACTCAGGGGTTGACTACACTGGCTTTGTGTACGTAAAAACAAACAAAGGCCGAGGAGTGAAGACATCAAAAGGCTACATCGCTGTGTTCGTATGCATGGCCACAAAAGCTGTGCATCTCGAACTAGTCTCAGATCTGAGCTCCTCAGCATTTTTAGCAGCATTACGCAGAATGTCAGCAAGAAGAGGCGCCCCAAGACACATATACAGCGACAATGGTACAAACTTCGTAGGAGCAAGCAGAATCCTAAACGAAGAATTCGTCAATATGCAAAAAGTATTAGACGTGGAATTTTACGAAGCAATTACCGACATGGAGATCAATTGGCACTTTAACGCCCCATCTTGGCCGAACGCAGGAGGTGTATGGGAAGCAGCTGTGAAGAGCTTAAAGTACCATCTGAAGAGAGTGATTGGCGAACAGCGGCTGACGTTTGAAGAATATTCAACAGTGTTAGCACAAATCGAAGCATGTTTAAACACACGACCACTGTGCGCTCTAACTGAAGATCCAGAAGATTTGGATTACCTCACGCCATCCCACTTCTTAGCAAGCGGACCAACCTTGACGTTAATCGAAACAGAAAAAGATTTACGGACGAGGTGGCAACTTACCCAAAAAATTGTGGATGATATATGGAAAAGATGGAGAGCGGAATACTTAAGTCAATTGTCAGTGCGTAGTAAATGGCGGCAATCGCACACAAATCTAAAGATTAACGACATTGTCATCATACACGACGTGCAATTACCATCAGGAAAATGGGCCATGGGAAGAATTACGGAACTACATCCCGGAAAAGATGGAAATGTCCGAGTAGTAACTATTCGCACGAAAAATGGATCACTTAAAAGACCAATAACAAAACTATCATTATTGCCCATCAATGAAAATCAAACAGAAGAGCAAGAACATCAAAAATCGGCAACTAACGTACCAAAACAACGAACGCGACAATCGTCATCAAAATTATGCAACTTAATTTACAGCATACTAATGATAATTATGGTGATGGTTTCTACAGTAAGAAGCGAGTACAAGTTCACAAGCCTGAGCAGTAACCAAAGCATATATTTTGACAAGGTAGCCAATATGCGATTACAACGCGAAGAATGGAAGCTAATAGTTTATTGCGATATGGCTCCATATTGGCGAGGAATAGATGTACTCAACAAATATATGAATCACCTGGAAAACATATGCTCATCAGATCAAATAGCACAATGTGACGTAGTGCGACTGCAATTACGTCATGGGTACGAGGAACTCGAACATTATAACAGCATTTTACTTGGTCAGCAAATGCACCGATTGCGCCGACGTAGAGGCCTTATCAACGGTGTAGGCAACGTTGCACGCAGTTTATTTGGAATATTGGATGAAGATTTTGCTGAAAAATATCAGAAAGATATCGACCTCATCAAGAAGAATCAAAAACATCTTGCCTTATTGTGGAAAAACCAGACATCAATCGTGGAAGCAGAATTGAATGTCATCAAACGAGTAGAAACCGCCTTGGAAAAACAACATAAACTCATTAATCAACACATAATCAACTGCAACCTGGGAATAAACAAACTACAAGAGCAAATTCAAAAGACAGATAGCAGAAGTGACTTCACTTTATCTGCTTTGGTGGCATCCCATATGCTGTCAAACCTGAAAGATATCCAGGAAACGCTGGTAGATACATTGGCGAATATTTTTTATGAAAAATTCAACTTTCACCTTTTAACACCAACACAGCTGATAGATGAACTCAATACTATAACAGGACAACTATCAAAAGAATTGACCATACCCATAAATAATATTCAAACGGATCTTGCTAAGATATATCATTTACTAAAAGTAAAAGCCAGAACAACCAAGCAATACATGATTTTTGAAGTCAAGATACCTCTTGTGACTAGAGAAGATTATGAGCTCTACAACCTCATACCAATTCCGTCGCAAGTAGCTGAAAGCATGGTCACCATCACACCTATCGCACACCACTTAGCGATAAATATACACAAGGACTCGTTCATTCCGATGACGGAAGACGATTGGGGAAGATGTACACCTTACGATCATGACGACTTCATTTGTCCCCTGGAAAAGCCTATCTATCAAATGACCTCAGACAACAATCTTTGTGTTAAGGATCAAGTTGCAAATCAATGCCAAACAGAAACCAAAGAATGCATTGATCAGTGGACGGAATTAAGCATCGTTAACACATATTTATATTATTGTTGCGGACAATGCACCGTGCGAATCATATGTGAGGATCATATTACTGCTGAACGACTCAGCAAGGCCGGGGTACTGACACTCGGTGAAGGTTGCGTAATCAAAGGTCAAACATTTACGATTTATTCGCACCAAAGCTTAAGAAACTCCATCCATACAAAAACAGACGTTATAGATATTGAGATTCCGTCTATAAATCACATCTTCAATCTGACTGTACCATCTACTGCCATACTAAACGACACCGAAGAGACTATCAAACGGCAAAAGGATTTAGAACTCATCGGTCTCGCCATCAAGAATGCCAGAGCGGAGGAAGTTGACATACTGACGGATCAAGTCTCATCACACGACATCCACCACTACGTCGCCATATACACCGTAGTGGCAGTGATCATAATCATTGTCCTCCTCTACGTGTGGCGACAGCTGCGAACCCGCAGGGACTCGGCTCAACAAGATCGTCAGGAACCCAACGTGCACTACACGACTGCTGCAAGAAGACCGTCAGAGACCAACGCTACTGTTGACAACAGCCATAACAATACTCGCATAGTTGACAGGGCGTCGTCACCTCGTTTTGGAAGCCAATACAGATCAATGTAGTGTTATTTAAGTTATAATATAAGAAATTATGTTTTATCACCTTGTTAACTATCACAAATCATATCACCTATGCACCCTTATCTTCTCCGGGCCTGGAGCATGTACAGTGCAAGCACTGCACAATTTGTCAATAAGCCAGATTGCATTTTACCTGCGCTGGGCCGGTGAATTTAGTACACAAATAGCATTCATACCGCGTGCACTCATCTATCATACAATAATACTTTTACCAATAAATATCAATCACATTTATCAGTGTATCAATCAGCATCAACTCAAGGTGTAAGGTCCCAAACCATACATGCACCGTTTGCAAAGACAACCGTGGCAAATGCACATACATCCAAAAGTGTCTCATACGCACAAGCAGTAAATCCAAGCACGAAACCATCAAGTCTTGAAGACAAGCTCAACCAAATCTTGAAGTGTATATCCTCATTTGACAAGAGACTAGAGAAATTAGAATCAAGCACCATACAAATCAGTCATGAATAACACACTAAAAATAATGGCGTGGAATTCCAACGGATTGCTGCAAGAACAACATGAGTTGCAAGTAGTCCTAGACACAGAAAATATTGATGTGTGTTTGATCTCTGAAACGCACTTCACTAAACAGTCTTTTGTAAAGTTTAGAGGCTATAAGGTTTATCACTCGCTGCACCCTAGCAACACGGCGCGAGGAGGTAGCGCAGTTATTATTAGAGAAAATATCTGTCACTACGAACAATGTAAATACGAGGAACAAGACACGCAAGCTGTGGCGATATCAGTAAAATCAAATAAATTTTATGTAACAGTAGCGGCCGTATACTGTCCCCCAAGACACAAGATAAACAAAGAACAATATATACACTTATTCAGACTCCTCGGACAGAGATTTATACTTGGCGGTGACTTTAACGCTAAGAACACTCATTGGGGATCGAGATTAACTTCAACTAAGGGCAGACAGCTTCTAAGCGCAGTGAAAGACATGCACTGTGAGGTCATAAGTACTGGAAAACCTACTTACTGGCCGACTGACCACCAGAAACTACCAGACCTTATCGACTTTTTCATAGTCAAAAATATATCAACCAACTATCTGAATGTGGAAGAGGGGTACCATATGAACTCCGATCACTCTCCGATATTATTACAATTAAGTCACAAAATATTACTAAGAGAAAACCACCTGACGTTAGTTAACAAGTATACAGATTGGGAAAGTTTTAGCTTAGAGCTACAAAATATTATTGACCTAAAAACTCCATTAAAAAGCAAAGATCAGCTCGATTTTGAAGTAGACCAGTTTAACATCAATATCCAACAATGTGCATGGAACAACACACCACAGCTTATAAAGAAGTTCAAAGGAAATACCTACCCAAAAGAAATAATAGACCTATTATATGAAAAAAGGACTCAAAGAAAAAGGTGGCAGCAAACTAGATTCCCGCAAGATAAAACTGTTATTGAATAACCTTACCAAAAGACTGAAGAGAAAGATACAAACCTTTCAAGATGAGGCTTTAGATACTAACCTGCGTCAGTTAACCAGCGACCATACAACCCAATACTCTCTTTGGAAAGCGACAAAGTCACTCAAAAGGCCAATTGTACCAATTCCCCCTATCAGAGATGATAACGGAAAGTGGGCCATAAGCAATGAACAGAAAGCTCAAAGATTTGCACATCACTTGGAAGAAACCTTTCAGCCAAATGACGAGTCTGTGGACAACCTACAGTTTGCCAATATTCTGCAAGATCAAAGAATTAAGCTTGTGACCCCGAAAGAAGTTGCAAAGGAAATTCAAATCATTAGCCTAAAGAAATCGCCAGGATATGACCTTATTACGGGAGAAATCCTGAAACAGCTCCCGCGTAAAGCCATAATTAAGCTTACTAGGCTCATAAATGCTGCATTCGTGCTTAAGCATGTTCCTGAGCCATGGAAAGTTGCTGAGGTCAGTGGCGGTACTCCCATAGAAGCAGAAAAGCACAGCTTGCCTTAATAAAACAACGAATTAAAAAAAAACGGTCAATACAAAAACAAAATTAATATTATAATCATTATCATCAAACTGCATGCCACGCGAAAAACGGAACGTATTGATGCGACGTTGTCAGGTTTACGTACTCAATAAACCAGAAAATACATTCGCGCGCAACTCGCACTGCGACGTTGCCAAACTTCTTCTAATATGTCTCCCGACTCCCGACCTCAGCCGATTGATCAAACAGATCGATCATGATCGGGCTCGGCTAGCCCTTTCTCTGTCACACCATCCGATTTCGAACTGCTTCTCTGACCTCTCTATCCTACGAACATAATTTAGAGTTGTTTGTTTACATACTTTTTGCCGGGTTTACGACAAAATGTATAGGATTTTCAATAATTTCCAAGCATGCTTTGAACGTTTGAGTGTAAAGATTGCGATTGCGAGAGAATGTGAATGAGTGTGTGAATGCAAGTTCGCGACGCGATTGAACTTGTTTGAAGGGAATTTCGATTTAGTTCAAATTAGTCTTGAGCGTTGATGGTTGTTGATGAATTTTTTATTGTGATTAGATTTTTCCGTTTCTTGTTAGAATTTAAATAAGTTTTGTGATTACTTAGTTTTTGATTGAAGTTAGTTAATTAATACGAAAATGAATTCGAAAACGCAAGCAACAGTTCCTTGTGATGGATTAAAGTGTGTGAAAGCGTTATTGGATCTCGTTACTTCACCTAAACCCACTCCTGATTTGAATATTTCTCAGAAAGGTAAAAGAAATATTAGGTATTTTAATCGATCAGCACAATGATGGATCAGCATACAGTGTACAATGCCAATGGGTTGTCGGCTGCTCTCATAAAAACAATTTTTTCTGTTGGCCTTGTATATTTTTTTCGAATGAAAAGAATGCTTGGAGTTTATCAGGTTACGATGATTTAAATAACTTCTCTGGTGCCATGAAAAGACATCAAAATTCTCATAAACATTTGAATGCTGTTATTTCATTTTGTAGTTTTGGTATGTCATTGCTGATAAGTGATATGTATCTGTAAATCTATCTAGTAATATTATGCCTTCAGTGTGTTTTGTTGTTTGTCATCTGTCCATGGTAAAGAAGCGAAGAATGAAGAGTTTTGGCTGTATGTATACATTGTGAGTAATAACTTTTTTTTCAACTAGTAGTTAGAAACTAATTTATTATTTTGTGCGCCATCTAGCGGTGACTGTAATATTTTGCCCAAAGCGACTGTTTACGAGCGAAATACGTATTGACTCGAATAGTTCAGTTGTTACATTTATGTCAATAGATGGCTCTTGGCATTGCAGGCTCTTGGCATTATTTTACGTGATACTGACGACTTGATATTTATTTCTATTGAACTAAGTAGTTGTAAATTTTCTGACAGGATAAAATACGAAAAGTGTTAGTCATAATTAAATAATAGAAAACAAAACCGGTGTTATTAAAAAGCAGTGTCAGAATTCGGAACAAAAAGTGTTTTTTTTTTTTGGAACTTGTGCTTTACCTCCAAATAATTGCTGGCACGCCACTGGCTGTGGTGATAATGATTGCAAAGCCTGGTAAACCACCTCACGAATCATCATCATACAGACCCATTTCCCTGTTGCCTATACTTTCAAAGCTGTTTGAAAAATTGTTTTTAAAACGCCTAAAACCAATCATAAACGAGAAAAACCTGATCCCTGACCATCAGTTTGGTTTCAGAGAGAAACACTCAACAATAGACCAAGTACACAGAATTACCAACATCATCGAGAGAACGCTTGAAGATAAAAAAGTCTGCTCCACCGTTTTTTTAGATGTAGCACAAGCTTTTGATAAAGTTTGGCATAAGGGTTTGATATACAAGCTAAGACTAATGCTGCCCAATGATTTTGCCGATATCTTGCAATCATATATTACAGATAGAATGTTTCGAGTAAGGCACGAGGGAGCCTTTTCTGAGTTAAAAAATATTAAAGCTGGCGTCCCTCAAGGAAGCGTGCTAGGTCCAATCCTCTACCTATTGTACACGTATGATATACCAGAGCTGGAAAATAATACCATTGCAACCTTTGCGGACGACACTGCCATTATGGCTACAGGGTCATGCCATGCGGAAGCAATCAGAAAGGTACAAATTGCTGTAAATGAAGTTCATGACTGGGCACAAAAATGGAAAATCAAATTGAATGAATCAAAGTCACTTCACATTGATTTTACCAACAGGAATTGTGATTACCACCCAATTTTCATAAATGGCCAACAAGTGCCATACGCAAATACAGCGAAATATCTTGGCATAACGCTTGATGCGAAATTGCGCTGGAAAGCGCACGTTAAAAAGAAAAGACAGGAACTGGACATGCGATTTAAAAACATGTATTGGTTGATTGGACGAAATTCCTGCCTATCGATACATAATAAAATATTATTATATACTAGCTGATGCCCGCGGCTTCACCCGCGTGGATGTCGTTCAAATTATATACTAAAACCTTCCTCTTGAATCACTCTATCTATTAAAAAAAACCGCATCAAAATCCGTTGCGTAGTTTTAAAGATTTAAGCATACAGACAAACAAACAAACAGACGCGACTTTGTTTTATACTATGTAAGGAAGCATATTCTAATGCCAATATGGACATATGGCATCCAACTGTGGGGCTGTACTAAACCGACCAACATCAAAATTATACAAACATTCCAGAATAAGGTACTCAGGAGTATTGTTAATGCGCCCTGGTATATAAGAAATGACGACCTCCATCGTGACCTAAAAGTGGAACCCGTCACCAAAATAATCCAAAAATTTGCTGAGGCCCATGAACACCGACTCCACCAACATGTGAACATCGAGGCAATTCAGCTGCTAGACCAGACAAATATAGTGCGAAGGCTAAAACGAACAAAACCTTTTGAATTAGTGTAGTGTAAAGTGTAATGTAGAAATAATGGTGACAATGACACTCATATAACACATGAACAAAGTGTTTATATTATAATATTAGACTCTAAGAAAGTGGAACGGACTTGTTTATATACAATCAGCACTATTCTGTTTTAAAATAATTACCACGTAAAAAGTTAAGTTAGATTAAAATTGCTTATTAGTCTTGTAGGCTAGATTGTAATTAATTATTAAGAACCTGGTTCTTTTTAATAAAGGATAAAAAAAAAAAATAAAAAAAATACATTTTGTAGTGGGACGCAACCAACAACCACTAACTTAGTTTATTTATGATGGAAGGACTATTCAGACGAGTCAGGGCAGGACCCCTGCTCCATTTCAGAATTCCACCGAGTATATTTGCCAGAACTCTCAGAGCCAGAACACATGTTTTCAACTGAGATGAATATACTGAAGTAACTTACGGTGAGCGAGAGATTTGCCTGTGCCTGTGCAGGTGCGTGGTCATCATACTGCGCCTGCACCCAGGCAGGCAGCAGCGTCTTCAACTGCGGCGCCGTGCGACGTCCGCACACGCGCACTATCGCGCCGTGACACACCTACCACAATCATTACTAATTTATTGATGACTTTGTTATAATTATTACAGCTAGTAGTTGTAAGTGCTATTGCTAAGTTTGGTCCTGGGTTTGATTCTAAAGTCAGGCAAAGCGTTATTGTGTTTTCTTATTTGGAATTAATAAATAGTAGCCATCTGGATGTTAGGGCACCTCATGTTTTACATGGGTTTTAATTTAGCTAGAGAAATGTGGGTGAGGTACACCTCAGCCTAAAAGATGGATGGATGTTGTGAGGAATGGAATAAAAGAAAAAGAAGTAAATGAATGCTGTGACATTTAACAGCAGAGAATGAAAGAAGAGAATAGAATGTGTCCTGTGCAGGAGGATGGTGTTTTATATAGATGTTAGCACACCTGTGTCATTTCTCTGACTTTGCGATCCGTGTCCATTGTGAGGATCTTGTAAAAGTGTGCCCAGCTGGGCAGGGCAGTCACCACGTCTTCTACATCACCATTGTTTACAAGTTCACACAGCTCATGGAGGGCCTGGAACAATATTGTTACTGTTAGCCTGCATCTTCCCACTGTACTCCAAAAGCTTCTTTATTCCGATATAGCTAAGCTAACAGGTATTATAAAACAATGATTGCATTTGCAACACACAGCTAGTAAAGTAAAAGATTATGAAGTTCAACATTCAATAGAAGTCTGACACTCCCTACCATTCTGCCCAGAGCGGGAAGAGTCATTTGATGATTTACCAATCTTAAAAAATAGGGGGTAAAAGGTCCTATAGAAGGAATGGTTTAGGAATTTGATTTGTTTTTCCCTTTTAGATTCTATTGCTTTTGCAAAAGTATGTATAACATGGCAAAAGGTGCACTATTATAACCTTAGCTCTAGTGATGGGATCCTTTTTGTTTAGCTTCTTGATACACATCTGAAATTCAGGGTTGAGGCCCTGTTCTAAGTTAGCAGCTGCTAAAGACGGGAACAATGGCGGCAAGGGCTTCCCCCCAGCAAGGCTCATGAGCCCTCCATCTAAACTCATCCCACCGCTCAGCAGCTCGGCACTTCGGCTGCTGCTTGAAGGCTATAAAAACGAAATTCTTATTATAGTAAGTAATACATTAATCAATGAGTAACTATTCTGATTTAAATTATGAATGAATTTATAGCTACTCAACGTGTTAGGACAGTAATCTTCAAAATTAAAAAGTAACAGAACCCGAATATCTGTACTACGATAAAATAAGAAAACAATATTGACCTTGCTTCAATATTATATCGTCATAATTATCAGTATCAGTAAAACATACTGATTGTAAAAGAATTTGGTTACCAAGACACATGTTTCATCTAGTTAAAAGATACTCTAAAGCTTACAAATGAATTTACGTGGTGAAATACACGAGTAATAGCTAAATATTACACCGCAAATTGCAACATGGAACCAATCGTGGATATACTTACTCTCACATTGTTTTTTGTCCTTTGGCTCTGCTTCGATTTACCACCCATTATAATACAATGTTATCACTGTTATTAGTGACGAACATACATAATTTACTTAGTATTTCAGAGTAATGTTTTCACAACGATTTAAAAACTATAACTTTGATGTAGCCACTCTGGCTGACAGATTGAGATGCAATAATGACAGTGACGTGTGAGTCCTGTGACGGCCACAAAACGGCCGCGTTCCGTATTACAAAGGGTGCGTTCCGAGTTACGCTATAATCGATTTGAGAGTCCATAAACCCGTTCACAGAACACATACCCTCTTAGCTGTCATAATCGTGATATCTAAATCGGAACGCAAATTATAGACATGAGCGCTGTGAGCGATTATTTTGGCCGCGTTCCGTATTACAAAATAATCGCTCACAGCGCTCATGTCTATATTTTGCGTTACGATTTAGATATCACGATTATGACAGCTAAGAGCTGTCATCAATTCGGAACGCTCGTAAACGCGTTTACAGTGCTCACTCGTCACTCGATAACAAAAACATAACCATAAAACCAAAACCTTTCACAAGACTTAATTTTCACAGAGCATTCTATCCTATTTTTGAAATGGGTTTGGGATTTGTGTTGGTTGACTCCATATTGACTCTATGGACTGGGATAACTCAGATTTTGAGGTAGAGAACGTCGATTCGTCCAGTGACATCTGTCATTTTTGACAGCACTCACCTCACGGTGACATTTATTTGGGGTATGGTCGGTGTAATCGCAAGATGGCGCATGTCATGACGTCATCTATGACGATTCAAGGGACATCGATATAGCGCTCACAGTAATTCGGAACGGGTTTATTGACGCTAAAATCGATTACAGCGTAACTCGGAACGCACCCTTTATGAAGTGAGTCAAATGTTACCACTAAACGTTACCACTACCACCACCCCTTTTGGGTCGCTACCAGCTAGAGCTAGAAAGAGCATTGTGGTGGAGTTTTTCAAGCCCTGTTAAATTTGTACATTTTCAGGTATAGGTATTTTATTATGTTTCAACATCTGCCTACCCGTCTTAGCCCAGCCCAGTCCCATTTCAGTCTCACAGCTTCATAACCTACGCCAGCAATTTATGTTCAATCAGGAGCGCAGTGTGGTGTTTTTAATTCAGTCAGTTCTTTTTACATTTAATCCATTGAAGGACATAGACATCTCTTAAATCGTATGCCACTCAACTCGGTTCTCGATAACTCTCATCCAGTTGCTACCGACTATTCTGCGAAGATAGTCGCTCTGCCAAGCCCGAGGGTGGGGCCTTACTTACGCTTTATACCGGTATAAAAACATGTCTGCCACAACGGTCAATGGTTTTACGCTTAAGGCCGCGCCGGCTAGGTGCGAATTAAGCTTACTTAATCTGTCAGCTAAAGTCCATTTCACGAAAGAAGTCCCGCAGACGCAGCGCTGTATTCGCGCGACATAATGTTGCTATCTCTCTCTCTCTCTCCATATCTGTCCAATTTAGTTCCACAATTGTCCGCGGGACTTCTTTCGTGAAATGGACTTTAATATTTATGTCTTTTTTTTTATTTTTATTATGAACTAGCTTTTGCCAGCGGCTTCGCCCGCGTGAAAGCGACGATTTTCTATACAAACTTTCATCCCCTATTTAACTCCCTTAGGGGTTGAATTTCAAAAAATCCTTCCTTATTCCTTGTCTACATTATAAAGGGAACCTCTGTGCAAAATTTCAGCTTTCTAGGTCCAAGGGTTTGGGCTGGGCGTTGATGAGTCAGTCAGTCAGTCAGTCAGTCAGGACTTCTCTCTTTATTTATATAGATAGATAGATAGATGGGCTTGCTCTTGACTTCAATCTTGCCCTAAGGGCAGAGATGATGTCGACGATGGAACGAGCTTACCCAGTAGAAGCCTGTTTACTCGCGACTTAAACAGATTAGGGTTGTATGAACTCGGAAAAACCGACGCAGGCAGGGAATTCCACTCCTTGGCTGTGCGCATAATAAAGGACCCAGCAAAGCGCTTCGTTCGAATGAGTGGAATGTCGACTAGGTATCGGTGATACCCTGCAGTCCTGTAGTCTATGGTTTATATTAGTCTATGGTTGACACTGGGTTGACACTAGGCTGACACTAGTTGTCAGTTGACCTTGACACATGACAGCGCGCGCAAAACGTTGTCGCTCAAACAGTGAATAAAATTGTTCTAAACTTTTTGTAACTTTTATTAATACATAATATGGTGGTTATTTTTCGAGTTTTTTCTTAGGAGAAAAGGTAAGCTGTTTGTTTGTATAATTAAGCGAAACCAATTTGTTGTTCTGAATTGCTTATGAACTTACTCTTGTGTTCCACCTTTTGACATCAAACCTTGGAACTTGCTTTAGCATAAAGGAAGGAGTAGGTATTTAGGTGTCAGTGGTACATCTTCAGCCAGAGATGGAACTTCAGCTAGAGATGGGTCTTCAGCTAGAGTTGGTCCAGTCTGCTACTACACTTAGGACTGAAAATGTTAGGTAAGTAATACTTTAACAAAATAAATTTATAGCAGTAAGTAGGCTAAAGCCTGATGTCTGATTATCACTGAAAGTGTTGCAGCAGGTACGTTATGGCCAGTCCACATAGGGAAATAGCATAATAGTACTTATTTGAAAATTAACTACCTACCTACTTATTGATGTGCCTACAGTAAGACTTAATCTTGTCAAAGTACAATAGAATCCTCATTTAATTATAGTTAGGCTGATCATCATCAACATCAGCCAGATGATGTCCACTGCTGGACAAAGGCCTCCCTCATAAAACGCCATAACAAATGGCAATCTGCCGCATGCATCCAAAAATAAAATATTTAGGCTCATTACTAGATTAATTATTAATTAAAAATAGTTTTAAAAAAATCGAATTGTATTCAGTCAATTCAATTTATATTAACTGTTGTGTTTGACTGAAAAAAAAACTTGTCTTGCTATTATGAAAAAGGTAGGAATTATTTGGGTGGTTTAGGTTTTAAATTAGAAATGTTATATTTCTTTTTTTGTGTAACAAACATAATTATTTAAACTATGAAAGTAGTTTGTGGTTGAGTAAAAGACAGCCAGTAGGTAATAATAATATATTGTGCTCTTATGTAAGTAGCATTTCAGTTGTAACAACATACTGGTAGTGGTAGATCTGCCTACTTAGTATTGTACTGAGGAAACAAGGGATAGGTTCTGGAAATAAAATAAATATTGAATTTGCATTGAATTCTCAATATATATATTTTTAATATTCATAAATTCAATATACATTATAATATCAAGTAAAATGAATTACTATAATTTATATAGGCAATATTTTAACACATGTTAATCTATAGGTAAGTTTAACAATCTAGAGTTTACTTATTTTAACAATTATTATTCAGCAACCTTTCGCCGGCTCGCAGTCCGCGTGACCGCGTCCAATCACACAATCTTACGACATACAACAAAGACAAATATGGCAATAGGAATTCACATTGGCTAACTGTTACACTTAAAATTACACCATTAAAGGAAGAAAATACTTTTCTGCAATATCATTTGGCACAAGTAACCAAATTCAGTAGGTATAGTACATCATGCCATTTCATGTAAAAAATAAAATTCTCTTATAAAAATTTATATTTCAAGCCTTAAAATTATTATTTGGCACAACTAAAACTAATATAAAGTTAAGTGATGGGATATTTATATATTACAGTTTTCCACATCATATTATCAACATAAGTAATCTTTGGTTTATCTAGCCCACCGGTCACAATTTGGAAATTGCTTACAATAAAAATATAATAAAATATGAAATAGTTCAAACAGGATCGCTTAATCCAAATATAATTATTTTTAAGATAGATAGGTACATAACATACTCAGATAGTTTCTTTCTATTTTATTTGTAAGTATAATTTTGACCAAAATGTTATTTTCTTCTAAATACTAAGAAACTGTAAGACTGAATGTGGAGGAGGACCTATGCTAGTTGGCTGACAATATCACGAAGTGTTCGAATACTGTATGTCTGAGCCCTTATGATGCACCCTACAAGAATAAAGTATATATACTGCTTGTCATAATTTATGTAATTCGTTGCTTAGAAACCTTTAAAAATTAATTTTAACTATGTACTTACATTTATAAAATATAGAAATAATTATTTGGTATCGCTTTAAATGTACTTTTTTGCTTAGGAACTTTCTGTTCTAATATTTAAACTACTGTGATAAATGAATGTAAGTTAATGGGAGATTTTAGATATCTAGTAAAGGCTCATGATAGAATGCTCCATGATGCACATGGAGACTTTTCTCGGAAAGTCGACATTATGTAAAATTAAGTACATCAACAATAACTCTTGTACTTGATCAGCCAAATTTGATAGAGGGAAAAAATCGTTCATTATTGAAAAAAAAAATATTTTGACGCAAAAAGTTGGTTCTGCTTGGTTTTATTTAGTTTTATATAAGATAGCTATAGGTCATGTAAAGGTATATAAGTATCCATACTATTTATTATTATTAAAATTTATTCAAGCCTATTGCTTTCAATAAACTGATGTTTATTATTGTCACTATATTCATTGTGTTATTATAATTTGCAGTGTGGACACCGCATAATTTGATTAAATCTATGTACCGTAAATTGTAGAGTAGATAATAAAGCGATCATATTTACACATAAATCCTTACTATGTACAATTTATTATTTACAACTTAACAGACGATAATCTTTCGACTAATTTTAAGAGTTTTATAAACACAGCAGAGATCCCATAGGAGTATTATGGAATGCTTAAAACTTAATTAAGATTGAATCTATCTAAACACTTAATACGTATTACAATACGAGAAGCTTAGTGTTACTTACTACATTTTGAAATGTTCTGATAACAGATAATAAAACTATCGACCACTTTTTTGAACTATGAATTAATAAAGTTACTTACTTCAATTATTTTTTTACGTGGGCATTTTATTTTTGACGTTGCCCGCCGCGGTTTTTCGGTGATGCTACAAAACATGGTCATACAGTACCTACTTACCTATAATAAAGTCAGCAGACGTTTGAATAGATTTAAATAAATCATAAAAATTGGCAGATCAGATGTATATGAGATATCTGCTTCATATCAATCCGTGGTCTTGTTAGGTGTCAAATCAAATTAAATCAAACAACTCAATAATAAAATATGGTTAGGTACCGCATCGTGGACAGGTCAGTATATTGTTACGTATGATTAGGAGCAGGAGGTCTAATTGGACTTATAATAAAATTTATAAATAACACTAGTATATTGTCATCACAATAGACACTCGTCTGATCTACGTACTCGCAGTAGCGCTTTTTTTTATTTACGTCAGGCTTGTGGAGTGGCATTACATTTCCTTTAGACAAAAATACTGTGAATAGTTTGAAATTGTACTTTGTATTGGTGGTAGGTATTTACCAATACAATATAATTACCAAACCATGTGTAAATAAAAGTATTGTAGTAGTTGCACTTATACAGGACCATACAATAATCTTAAGTCATTCTATATCTTAATCAATAGGTAATTTGGGCCATAACGTAAAGAATATTAAAATAATATTTATTATAGTGGAGTATTATGCTACAGGTACTGACCTTTGGTATTATTAAATAGTAAAACTATACAATAGCTACGTAATTATAATCGTTTCCGTAAATTATGTATCTAATAAGATCAATAAAATTTTTGGCATGTTGCATGGCACTTTTATGGTAGGTATTTGGCACTACGTATATAAATAGGAAACCCAAATTATTTTGTACAGTATAAAAATATTATTAAGAAGTTGAGCAATGACATAATTATTAACGTTGAAACGAAAATACCGGGCAATGAATACTTTAATAACTGAGTACCTATTATTATGCTGTTTTATAGTGTATTCTGACAAACAACACTTGATAAGACAAGTTATAGCATAAGTTCAATTTAAACTGGGCAATGCATTTTCGGTTGTTTAAATTATTCGATGTTCCACACACCTTGAAATTTATTCTGACATTATGGCATGTTCTTTAAGTATTTTTATTTCTTAGTGAAAACAAGGATAAACCTACTAAGAGTTGTCGGTTGGGCTTCTGTTAAGAGTATTATTTATAATTTAAGTATACCAATAAAATTCAAAGCAAATAACATGAATCTGTTCAGATTTTAGGTGCTCTTTTGAAATTTAACAAGTGCACTAGAGTTTTTTAAAATTATTTAACGAAATGGATACCAAACGTTGTTCAACAACCGATGCGATGTCCGGGTTAATCCCTGTAGGGCTTGCAAATGGCGAACCTGTGGTTCATGTGCTGACTGTAGGAACCCGAGTGAGAGAACTTTTTGAAGCACTTGCAGCACTGGAAGGGCTTCTCACCAGTGTGGAGGCGCTTGTGTTCTGTCAGGTGATGTTTGTGTTTGAATGCCTTCGGACATTCTAGACACTTGTATGGGCGTTGACCTGTTGAGCAAAATAACACATATTAGTTAAGATTCGCCCCTTAAACAAATGTAACTGATATTTTATGAATATAGTATGTTCGTACTAACCCGAATGTTCATATTTGTGCCTTGCGAGGGAGCTTTGCTTGACGAAGGTCTTATCACACTGATCGCATACGAATTGTCCTTCTCCTTCTTTATATTCTGCCCCCTGCTTGAGTTTGCTCTTTTTAAGTACCGTGGCATCTTCATCAATCTCGTTTGGTGCTTGCATTTCATCCCAAGGAGGACGATCATAGGATGGACTCGAACCTTGTCGACTGATGTCTGAGGTCAAGTGCATGTTTAGAATAGGCGATCGTGCGTTTGCCATATCATTGTACTGAAGAAGTTTATCCATAGGTACTAATGGGTTTATATGCAGTTTTTGGGGTAGTAACCGTTTGTGCCCATTAATAGTTTCTCCGGGTGAAGGAGACAATCGAAAATCGGTGAACGAAGACGATGAGCAGTTGGAATGTGGATAAGTATTCAGATAGTTGGTGCGATGAGGAGTTGTACTTCGCGAGGATTTCTGACTAAGGTTCACTGCTTCCTCTGAGTCGGAATGTGTCACTGAAATGCTGCACGGTGGCGACGGCGAAGGACTCGACGTTATTGATGGGTTGGACTTTTTAGTTGATAAGTCTAATGGTTGGTCAGAGGCGGTCATCGTTTGTGTCATACGTCGTTCTCTCGCCCTGTTGTTTTGGAACCATACTTGTACGACTCTGTTATCGAGACCAATTTGTTGAGCTATTCTTTTAAACTCCTCACGGTTTGGTCTTGGATTTAAAGCGTAGTGCTCTTTTAGTACCAACTGTTGTTCCTCGCTTAGTGCTGTACGAACCCTGATTTTTCTATCATTGTCGTGTATTGATATTTTATCGTCGCGATCGTCTCTATTAAAGTCTTCATCTTCGCTTGCACTTATCCCGTTGTGTATAGAAGCGTGAATTTCGGCTTCCAATCTATTAAGAGCTACCGTTTCGGCTACTTGAGCTGCCAAACCTTCGTGTTTCCTAAACATATTTCCACAATGCCCTTTTTCGTGGTCTAATAAGTCACTCTTATTTGTGAAGGTTAGGTTACATTTCAAACATCTGTGTGTGTCTTCTGGTTCCTCCTTTATTACGACATGTGGAGTTGGAGGTGACTCTATGCTGGGGCAAATGTTGCTCGATACAGGAGAGAGCTTTTCCATGTTTGCTCTGAAAAAATGTTTTGTTACGGACGCGCTTACAGATTCCAGTATGGAATTGAAACCTGGATTTTCGTGATTGTGAACATTGTTGTTTAAAGGGACGGAATCAAAGTGGTGAGATGGAGACCTCAAGTCGCTATCTCGTTCTTCTTGCTCCTTTTTTATAGACACAGCTTCCTCATCTTCAATATCCATCACAAGCTCAGCGCTTCCTTCAGATCGTTTATCATCATCTTCTGTTACTTCTTCAATCAGGTCTTCAGGATCTGCTGGTAGAGGGCTTGCCGGCTTTGGACTAGAATTTTCTATTTTTCGTGGTTGATACTGCGAGGAAGCTAGCTGCTCTAAAAATTGGCTGATGGAGGCCGGTATACTATAAGGTGATATCCCGCCTGCAGGACTCATGGGCATGCCCGGTGGCATGTAGAAGGGTGAAATCGCGGGTTGTCCTAAGGGCGGACGATGATAATTATTCTCCTGCGCCGACATGGAAGCAAAGAAGGCAGCTGGCATGGGCAGGAAGGAATTTCCGTTTGTTGATATATTATTATTCAACTGGGAGGCCACCATGGCATTCGTCCGTTTTCGTGATGGACTTCTCTCTGGGTTAAGCGCAGGGTTATTTGGTTTAATCCGTCCCATCTTAAGATTCATAACGAGACATTTTTTTGAGGTCATGTGACTGGAGTAGGAGCCAGAGTGAGAAAACTTTTTTCCGCAGTTAGCGCACTCAAAAGGCTTTTCTCCGCTATGTATCCGTAAGTGTTCTTTTAGGTGGTGCTTGAATTTAAAAGCTTTGTCGCAATCATTGCACTTGAACTTGCGAAGCAGGGCACTTTCGTCATGGCTGATCATGTGCCGCTGCAGTCTGTAGACGTTTGCGAAGCTTTTGTGGCAGATCTTGCATGACTGTTACAGAAAAACAAAAAAATAAAAATTAGATTTTCTATAGATTGGTTTCTTTTACCTAATCTTAGTGCCTTGTTCATTTTGTGGTGTAATTTTGAAATATGAGATCAAAATAAGATCAGCAATTTATTTTGGACTTTTTTTTGTTTCACTAGCTAACAATCTTGAATGTTTCACTGTTATGTAATACAATGGGCACTGACATATTTGACTGTATCCACCTGTGTGTTGGGCGCGTGCAGGGTCTCGTGGCGCTCGAGCTGCTCGCGCGTGGGGTAGGCTCCGCGGCATTGGCTGCAGGAGAACGGTCCGCCGGGACCGAGTGGCGAGCCTCCCCGCTCTTCCTCTTCCTCAGACGGCTTGCCCTCTGACCCGCCGCCGGCCAGTGGACGGACTGTGGGATCAACAAACAACAATGGTTAAGTTTAGACGATTGGCTACTCTTATGTTCCAATCTGTACCTACGAGTATGAAGACATAATTTCAATGGATTCTCTCTAGAGTCCAAAATAATGAAAAAAAAAACAGTTTATTTAAACCGTTTTTTTTTTGTTGTGATACCAAACATATATATTTTTGTTAAATTGTGCAAATTAAAGTCGTTGGCAAATTAAAGGCGTTGACATTGCATTGTATTTTTATATTGCTTAGTGTTTGTACAGGGATTGGTAAAGTAAGCACGAATAAAGAAATTCATATTATAGACATAATTATAAATTTCGCTACCTGACTTAATCTTATTAGTTTATCCCAAGACATAACGATAGGCGCACTATTGGTAGCACAAACCACATGGCAATGTAATTAAATAAAATGCCCTGTCAGGATAACTTTACACGACGCTCGATGATAATTAAAAAAAAACTAGTTTCGTTTGCTGTACGATCATCGTAAACCTCAATTTAAAATAAAACAATTATCCGTGTTGTTGGCGATTAAAATGATCGCGGACACCTTTACGGCCGATGTTCGCTCTATAAAAACAAATATGGCGGCAACAATTCAATTTGGAGTCGGCTATTTCGGTAATACGGCCGTATTCCAGCGTAATATCGTTTTTAAAAGCGGTGTCGGCGAGCGCGTCGTAAATCAAATATAATAAAGAGCAAAACAACGGGGCGACGTATTAATTAGTGCGGCCGCGCGTTGGCCGTGTGTCCTTTACATACGCTGTAATCCGCTATCGGTACACCGGTATTGAATTTTAGAAAATACGACCTCGCTCCACCTACCTTAGTATAGTACCTACCTGTACCTATAACACTAATAAACTGGCTAGATCAGATGTATTATTGTTCATACGATATTTTCTCGTGGTAGCTCACTGCGGTTCAGTATACCTAGTAGTAAAGTGCATACTTATTATAGAATTTCTAATCAATATGAAATGCGCCGTAGATGTAACATAAGTTTTGCCTTTTTTTTGCAAACATTTCAAGTTTTTAGACAGTGACTCTTCCTAGTTTGCACACAATAATTTAATTTCTGATCGAGTCGGTAGGTAATTGTTACCGAGTCGACAAAAAAAACCAAAGAGAACAGTGAGAATTTTTGTCCTAACAACAAAGTGCAATTAATGATTACTTATATCATTTTTATTTTTATTTTTTTTTATTATAAATGGGCTTGCTCTTGACTCCAATCTTGCCCTAAGGGCAGAGATGATGTCGACGATGGAACGAGCTTACCCAGCAGAAGCCTGTTTACTCGCGACTTAAACAGATTAGGGTTAATAATAATAATTATTATTAACACTGTAAACGGGATATTTAACATGTTTACTTTTTATTTCGTGCTCACGATTATTATGTTGTAACTTATAGGTATACACGCGTAGTAAAAACTTCAACTTTAATCATTTATGCAGCACTGATAGATTATCTTATTATGTTTCAAAAACTAATTTCATGTATCGCTGTGGGAAGGTAATGGAAACATTTAAATTTAATAACACTGAACTACTCTTTATTTAGAAAATACAAAGTCAAGTCGACTTTTGGTATCGCTACTCGCCGGTAGATGGCGCTGAGCGGCGCGCTCATTCAGTACGAGTTTGGTTATCCATTCATAGAAATGAGTAGGTAAACAATATGCTTATTTCAATTGTTGATAATAAGTTAAATGCATTTGTAAATCATTGTTCACTCTTATTTAAAGGTACACTAAAGTGTTTATAAATCTATCTAGCCTTTTGCCAATTATGTTGGGGTCGACTTTCAGTCTAATCGGAAGCAGCTGAATACCAGTGTTTTACCCATCCTCGGACGAACCTTTGGTAAGCTCGGCTTAATTTTAAATGTTTGTGTGATGAGCACGATCATTTGTTCTGTGCCTGGGTGTAATTTATCTAAAATATGTATGTATTTAGAAATATATAAGTATGTTTATCAGTTGTCTAGTACCCATAACACAAGCTCTGTTTAGCTTGGGACTAGATGGCGTTGTGTGATAGTTGTGGAATATTATTATTATTATTAATTTTAAGATCGACCCGACCAGCTGTTATTATTTAGCCACGAGTTCCTTCTTTCAGACCTCACGTTTTGATTAAAGTCATAAATCCTATCAGCCTATATTAAGAAAACATTTTAAATTTGGTTATGTCTTCTCGTTTTTCATTTTCGTAGTAAGGAGCGCAAAAAAGATTGATGCACGTGCTACCCGAAGCTCTCTATAAAGTAAGCTCTACTATGGTGAAATAAGTTAATTCATTAAAGAAGTCAGTAAACATTTCATGCGTATCGTTCGTTAGGTGGAGCGGACGTACACCTACACACCACATTATCGGCGGTACAGTAATCTGTGCGCACGGGCAGAGTGCGTCCGTTAACCGCTGATAAAAAACCTACATACACACACCAGTGCGGCGCGCTTCCTATTGCTGCTACAACAAATAACAATTATCGCACACTCGCACACACGCGCTCGTAGTCCAAGAGATAAGCGTTTGATTGTTGATCGCAGCACACAAACGCGCGGAGTGGTGATTGGTCGCACCTGTGTCGGCGGGCGGCGAGGCGCGCGGCGGGGAGCGCCCAAGTGTTTGCTTTACTCGAAGAAAAAACTCCGCCTGTCCGACTGCAGACACCATGTTGTAACCTCTCGCTCGGAATTGTAATTGCGCGCTGAGAGAATTATTATTGAACTGTTTAGACGCGAGCTATTTGTTCGGTTATTGTATCGCATTGTAGTCGTGCCGTATGTTGTACGTCTTATTGGCATAGGTACTCGCCTATTAACTAACGTCTTGAAAATATTTTTTAACTGCTACATACGTCATTCTTGCATGATAAATCAAATACGCGCATTTCATATTTGCCAGTTAGTTCGATGAACATTGAACTCCTCTTTCAAGTTGCTTGTTTGCTGTCTGAGTTAGACCCAAATAGGTACTCGAATTAGTAGAACTTTAATAACAGGTAACTTATTTGTTATCATCTTCTTTATCAGTAAAAATCATTGTATTGCAGTATGCATATAAATGTAGTATTAAATCCACAAATTATATTAATTATAAACATGATGAATTTACCATCACGTACTAAATAGTAATAGTCAGCACCGATACTATTTTTTTTTACGTTGTAGGTAGGACTTAATCTTATTATTTTTATAAAGTACTAAAAAAAAAAAAAATTAATAAACGTTACTATTTAAATATTGAGTGCGTAAGTACCTGGTCTACTGTTTCAAATAAAGTTGGATAATTAACAAATTTCGAGGCATTCGAGAAGTTATGTAGTATATTGATGATAGAATGTGGAATGACACAAACAGGTATAAGTAGGTACTACAATAATTTGCAAATAGAGCATATTGTTTTATTGTGGTTATAAAAGATGTAGTGGTACCTATAAAAACGTGCGGTTTTAAGTGGAGACCTTTTGTCATCATTGCATTTTCTTTTTAAACATAAAATAATTAACAATACTAACATTTCATTTTCTGCATTTATGTCTAATGTACTTAGAAGATTAATTGTTGTTATTTGCACTATGTTAATGAGTTAAAGAGGAATTAATTTTGATTGTTGGTATTATTGACAAATGTATTTGCAATCAAAGCGAACGTCATTTTGCGAAGAAAGAGGCAAATAATGGTGGTTTCGTTACGTACTTACAAATTGCCATCGTATAACAATTCCCAGACGTAGTGACGATGAGTTCATGCTAAATGAAACGCAAAGCTGTTGATAGTGTAAAATGACTCAAATTAAAACAAAGTCACAAATATTAGTTACATTTCAGGTAGGAGCATTGACGCATAACTTTAAAGTAGTTCTTGTTGTTTTACATAATATAAACAAGTTATTATTATAAATATGAATAAGTTGTGCCTACGTCATTCAAATACATTTCCAACAATTGGGAGATTCGCGCCAAGTTCATTAATGGCGTTAGATGTAGGTACAGTATCTAAACTGACTCAGATTCAGGCTGGAGAGGTGAAATGACAAAACAACAAAAATTGAACTCGGCTGAATCACAGCCATGAGTCACGATATCACTGAGGTGGAACCGTATCTCTGGATTGTTTGACAAGTGATTAACAAATCGACACACGAGTTATTAGCAGAGCCGTCAATTTTGTCAAACAAACAAGTAATTAGCGGTGCAGTACTAGGTAACGAGATGTATATACCTACAGTTTGTGTTTATAGCAATCGATTCCTGGAATGGTTTATTTATACAGTATTCAATTAATACTTTCTAATGTGCATAGGGAAATTTGTTATTAACGCAAGATTTCACAAATGCAGATGGTAGTGCAGGCGTGCAGCTCTCGTATGTGGGTTAGTTATTGTAGGTTTTACTCGTATAGTAGGTTCACAAAATACCCAAATAAAATATGTGAATTAATTTGTTGAGTTAGCACTAGTTCGTTGCTGGTCATCGAAAGATTTAGCGGAAGCGGAATAAGATAAGATTTAGAACGCTAGAGTATTTTTCAATTTCTGATGTTTGTATGATTAGTTTATTAGAATAAGATTAAATAAAAACCCCGAACGTCACACTTCAGCGTCTATTGCGCGGAGAAAAGCGATAAAACGAACTTTACTAATTTATTCATCCGCGTTCCACAAACTCGCGTCTAAAATATTACGCATTATAGGTCGTCCGAATGCATCAAACGTCCCTATTATGTTATCCACTCCAGACAGGCGGCACTCAAAGAGGAAGAATAAAATAAAAAGTAAGACAGAAAAAAGCAAATGAATTAAAACAACATAATCATTTACGATTTAAGACGGTGAAAGCGAGCGGGGTTCCCCTCGACAAACGAAACTTTCTTTCAAGTCTATGTGTACCTGTTCCCGATTTTCAAGTGGATGAATTATATCCCGAGGGAGAGAAGGGGAGATTACCAAACACGGAGGTTATTTCTAATGAAGACGTGCTCGAGTTTTATTTTTAATGTCTTAAAGGTGATTTAATTTTCACCTGCAGTTGAAACGAGGAATTCATGAAATGTATGTTACGTGCATTCAAAAACTTTTTTTTGTAGATTAAGTTTTCGGAAGCAAATATTATTGTTTTCACTGTGTACACTTTTAGAACAGTTTCAGGAAATATCAGTATAGGAAGTAGTAGAAGTTAAGAACAGTAGATAAATGAGTTCGGTAATGATTAAAAATAATAAAATAAATATAAAAAATATAATGATAGTGAAATATAATTAAAAAATGCAAATTAAAACAAAAAGAAAGGAAGCTTACTTAAGGCCGCGAGCCGCCTGGCCGAAGTGGTAGACGTGGGGACCTGCTTACTCCTCATGTCAGCAAGCCAACCGGCCGCCAAGCATTCGTACCAACCGCCAACTCCCATGAACGAGCTCTGCACTTTCATCGAGCGACACCTCTGTTCTCACACGTCACTGCCGCGACCACGGGCTATCTAATATCGCGGTAAGCACTTCGCGGCGACGACGAAATCGCATCTACGTCGTATTACACCGAGATTTCACAGCCTCCGCTGACGTCAGCGGTAAAAGTCCTAGTTCCGATATCGGGGGGGCACGTGTACTGTGGACCGTCGGCGGCGCGCTACTCACATCGGCAGGCGCCCCACACGTTGGCCAGGCTCCACAGGCGGTACGAGTAGCTGTCACCATAGCACCCGAACATGCTCTCATCGGTTCTCGCGACCATGGCCCGCGCGCGCGGACTGACGTGCTCGTGGCGGCGCGGCGCGCGGTGGAATGAGCCGGTGGCCCGCCTCTCGCCCCGCCCTGCGCGCCCGCGCCCTCCGCACACCCCGCTCACCTCCCGCGACCTCCCCCCACCTATACTTAATTAGTAGAGCCGACTGCCGCTGCGACTGCTGAGCCGTGTCTCACCACGACTATAATAACGATACACCGTCGATATTATAACACCTTCGCAATATAATGACCCTTGCCTTTTCCAAGCCACACGCGACTGCGGCTCTACCTTTGTCGTGTTTATTTACATGCTCTACGCTCCACCTTCTCGTTGGTAATCTACCTGTCTCTATCTAACGAAGAGCTTACTTTGTATTTATAACTTTGCGAGTAAGTAATTATTAGATGAATGTTGGCGTATTATTATAAATTCTGTTTCAAGTTTGAGGTTCCACAACTCGTTAAATTCAAATCTGACTTATAATTAAAAAAAACAACGAAGATATTTAAAAATGTATAAAAACAATATTAATTGTATCAATTTAGGTCTATAATAAAACATTATTATATTACAACATAAAGCGCAGAGGTTTGCGGGATTGTTGCACTTTTGTTTCAACTTTCGGTCGCTAGATGGCGTTAGGAGTTGCACCAAACGTTCGCGTTGCTCTAAACGAGTAAGCGCTCGGCTTTTTTACATTATTATCTTTGTACATTTCGGTCAGCGGGTTTATTTATATTAAACATTATTTACTGTTATTTGTCGATGATTCCTGGTTGAACTGAATAATTGCTGCGCTAATTTACCCTTTTTACTATAATTACCTAAAATAGTATCTAAGTAAATGAGGTAATATAATTTAACGGCCGGCCACTAAGCGATAGACTATTTGTTATTTTAACTAATAGATGAACTCCTAATGATTTGTTTTCAGTAACAGCATGTCTGCATGTGGTAGGTAAGTATCCGACATGTTTTCGTTACTCTAAAATTAGTGGCGATTCAGTGACGATAGTCAATTAAATGTTTACAATATCTATGTATTGCTTTAAACTATCTATTCTATTGACGTTGATTGACGAATGAGATTTATTTATTACTTGATTAGCGTTTGAGTTCGAATGATGATGATTGTATTACATTGTTTAACAATTATAAATTGTTTGTTTATTTATTGACTAGCTTTTGCCAGCGGCTTCGCCCGCGTGAAAATGATGATTCTCCATACAAACTTTCATCCCCTTTTTACTTCCTTTAGGGGTTGAATTTCGAAAAATCCTTCCGTATTCCTTGTCTACATTATAAAGGGAACCTCTTTGCAAAATTTCAGCTTTCTTGGTCCAAGGGTTTGGGCCGTTGATGAGTCAGTCAGTCAGGACTTCTCTTTTTATTTATATAGATTTGTGCTTAATAGGTTTTTGGGTAATAAGTTGTTTGGAGTTAGGTATGGTTAGAAATAAAAACAATCCTAATAATGGTAAAATGTACCTATTAGCCCGGAGCCTAGATTAGTGGTCGTCGAAAAGACTAGCCACTTATTAGGATAGAACTTAAAAACATACTGGCGAACTGAGGCTGTGATATTATTGGGTACTTCTACGTTATACTTCAAATAAGTATAAGAGGCATCTGATATTTTGTTATTTTACATTCATTAAGCCGCGAGACGCAAGGGACCGGTCAATGTGGCGACACCTGGGGGAGGCCTATGTCCAGCAGTGGACGTCTTTTGGCTGAAATGATGATGATAATGATGAAGCTGCAATAGGTACCTACAATATTTTTGCATAATTTTTTTCAATTACAAAAGGCTTTATAATAAGCTTTCATGAAATTTGTGGGCTCATTGCAGAATCCTGTCACAATTATAAACAAAGGCCATAGAGTGGCGGTAAACTAACACTACCATCATAAATTTACCTCCAACTGGGAACGCATTTATATGTCGGATGTGAGCTTTCTTTCATGAGGAGTAAAGTTCAGTATTGCTTGAAAGATGTTTATTTACGGCCCTCATAATTTACCTCCGCATGACATATCATAATCTTTATAAAATGAAGCTTCATTATGTGAGCATAAGATTTAAAATACCGTGGCAGTAAATAGTTGTGTAATGCAGACAATAGCACCTTGTATTCCACGTGTGCGCCACGTGCGCGCGCGCCGCACAATGCCACACCTACCGCTTTGTCCGACGCTTTGTTTTATGGACGCTGTAACTTCGCTTTACACTTCATTCAATTTCAAGTAATTTAGCCTCTGTAATGGCGACACTTTGTTAGGAATTGTTACTGCAGTCGTTGCAAAATTATTTATGTCGGACTATTTACCTTGGTTGTATCTGGACACTTTTGAATGACAAATCATTGCATAATAATTCATATGATCCGTGTCGTGATTAGATAGGTAGGTTGTATTATGATATTAATGGATTATCAAATAACAATCGCGAAACGCGACTACTGAGCATGCGGTCCTGCGTTGGATTCCCGCGTCGACAAAGTGTTAATGATTTTCTCCATTAGGAATTTGATAACTTATGGTATGCTATTAGGTATCTACACCTCTGCCAAACCTATCAGGGATTACAGACGTGATGTTATGGGAAAGGCACCAGTTGGTGTCGTTCTCTACGATGTGCACCAGAAAGGTGTGGTCATATTTCAAGGAGTAATTCAGCCCATTAAACTGAAGAACTTTCTCCATAAGACCACCATCGAAATCGTGAAAATATGTCTTCTTTTTCGGGTAATTTGTGCCTAAACTGGTGTCAGAATTTTGGCTTCTGACTTGCCTTTACATGCCGTCGAGAGATATCTCTCTGGTGAGGTTTCCTCACAATGTTTCCTTCACTGAAACAAGTGATAATCACATTTTACGCACATGAATCCAAAAAAAAATTAAAGTGCTTGTGTTGGATTTAAACTTGAGACCCACGATTTAAAAAAATCTGCTATCTTTTGGGACGAGCCGGATTGAGGGTTTGTACGGGATATCTGATTTGTTTTTACGATTGGATCTATGTTTTAATTTTCGCACACTTACAGGAGGATATAAGTGTATTCTTAGACTACACGTAAGTTTCATATCCTTTGTTTTGATCAAGGAACTTGTTCCGTAGACGGAGCTAAACAACTGCACTTATTGACGATTAATCAAACAATCAACCCGCGTGAACAACGTCGCGAGAATTCATACACGTGGAGGCAACCTGTCTGAGGTTAAATAAAGTGCGCGCACAAAAGGTGAACAGTGCCTCGTTACAATACTGCCGTGGTATAACTATAATGCCGTTATCTGCTAAAGTCATTTTTTTCAATAACACAGAAAAACTGCGGCAAATTTTTAAACCGATGCCATTTTTCGATGACAACACCTATCAGAGATTTGGAAGTACTAAAATATAGATAAAATCGCATACTTTTGAACTATTAACCCTATCACATCGTAAATATAATTTAATTTTATGAAAAAGCTTCTTTTGTGTTTTAGTTTATCAGAGATGTAACCGAAATCATAATGGATCATCGACTAAAACGCCGCTACGTATAGCGTAACGGCGTTTTAGTGTATCTTTTTCATAGCAAATTATTGTTTATTAAAATGCTAAAATTTCATGACTTCATTGATTAACTAAAACGGCGTTATTTGCACATAACGACAATTTAGCTTACGATTATGTATTATGGAACTGATTCATGTTAAACTTTAGTGCGTTTAACGTTACTTTACTGCTTTTAAGTCTGGTAACCTTTAGAAGCGTATTAATCAAAAGGATAAACTTGAATAATTGTTTAGCTAAAACGTGGTTAAACTTAAAACCTTACAGTTTAACGACATTATAGCGTAATAAAATAAAACAAATTTTGAACTATTTTCTTGCACAAAATGAATTAAATTTGTTGAAATTAAAGATAATTTTTAAATATAAGTCAAAAATTTATCAATCAACTAGTCTTGATTGACATTATTTTTTTATTGCTTTTCAAATAATATGTAATTATGCTTAACCTTATAACTTTCACAAAACTTTACTTATAACTAGATTTTTTAGGAACTTTCAGTTCTATGGAATAACACTAAAATCACATCAGTTATTATGTACTACTTGTACTTTAAAATAAGATAATATTAAACAAAAATTACAGACAAACTTCAGTCTTTCATTTAACCTGTGATAACAAACAATCGAAACTAATTCTAATCTTCTCCTTGAACTCAAAACTTTATATTTCCAGTATCATTTAAAAACAATCATCAACTGAAAAAACAAAAATAATTTTCCTTATTTAAATGTTAGTTCTAACTTTTATCTACATTATTTATTAAAGCCTTCTTGATAAAATATAAATATTCTTAAAAACACAGTATTAAAAATCATGGGAAAGTCTGGCTACTCAAGGCATGCCTGGAATTTATATCGAATTGATCAAAATTATATTACTCAAACAGTAAAGCAAAAATACAGTCAGAACAGACGGGGCCCGAATTTGAAGTAAGACGAGGCGTCAGACGATTGTGACCCAATGTCACCCAAATTATTCTCCGCAGAACTGGAAAATATATTCCGGAAACTGGATTGATCTCATCTGGGTCTTAACATCGATGGTCAGAAACTAAATCACCTTAGATTCGCAGACGACTTAGTCGTATTTGAGGAAAACCCAAGTCATCTGGAGCTTAAACAAGGAAAGTGCTTTGGTGGGATTGTCCATAACGACAAAAAAAAATACCTTTGACCAATTCAGAAAAAAAAACCGACACTGATAGATTCAATCCGGGGTGGGATTGAATCTGTTGATGAATACATATAATTATCTTGGCCACTTTATATCACCATCAGACCAAATAACTAAGGAAGTCAACACAAGCATAGCAAGTGGTTGGAGAAAGTATTGCTCATTAAAAGAGGTCATGAAATCCAGAGACTTAGGAATGGCTGTTAAGAGATTTTTTTTAATATCTGCATACTACCCTGTATAACATACGGATGCAAAACATGGGCACTTACAAAACAGCACAGAAATAAACTGCAGTACTGCCAAAGAGCCATGGAACGGAGCATGACAAATAATATACGTAAAGCAGATCATGTAAGAAATGAACAGTTGAGAGCAAAAACTAATCTACCAGACATCTTGACCAGGATTGACCAACAAAAATGGAGATGGACTGGCCACATGATGAGAGCAAGCACAGAGAAATGGAGTAAAATAATAACTGGACTGGTATCCAAGGGAAAGTAAACGCAGCAAGGGTAAACAGATAAGGAGATGGGAAGATGAGCTGAAACAAACAGCGGGCCTTAAGTGTAGGAGAGTGGCTCGGGACAGAAAGCAATGGAAGGAGCTAGAGGAGGCCTTTGCCAAAAGACACACTGAATTTGGACATTCTGTAACAACTTTACAGTAACAAACAAGATTCAACTTTACAGTAATTCAGAAAATAAAGGGCAATTTATTTATTTATTCAAAATCGTATCACAGTTACATTACAAAATTAAAAATTATTATTTGAAATTATTAATTAGTCAAAATAAGTCTCAATAAACTGACACTACTCTATATTATTATTCTAATCAGAACTTGTACCGGAATGCTCATTTTTGCTTGTTGGTAAGTTTTTCCAAAATAACAATGCGAGGGGGAATTATGTTCGATAGGTTTTTAAGGAAATTTGCTTTCCTTCTTAGGTTCGATACCTTTCGGTTCAGTTTTAAATACCATTGTACGTGGGTTTTTTAAATATCTATCGTTCATGAAACGAAGAGTTGTATAATACTTAAGATCATAACTTACATACCCCAACTATATTTTTTAAATAAACTCTTGGATTGGATGTTTGAATCCTTCTTTGGGACACAAATGATGGAAATTGATGGTTCGCCATATCGCAATAGTTGCAAAATTGGCGGGAACAAACCAGGACGGACACACTTCCTCACCCCCAAGCTCCTGGCGATGCACTAGTTTTACCCCGACAGCTTGATTTCGGTACAGGATCGTTACGTAGTCGGTGACCCCCGCCCCGCGCGAGATCAGTTAACGGCTTTGTAGTGTATTAGTGTGAGATAACGTCGTTTTAGTCTAATAATGACGGACAATACATTTTTGTTTAGGTTTGAAAATGCCGCTACGGGCTTGTAACGTACGTTAAGTCAAAATATAAGTATCTCAAAAATGAAGCAATAATGCCGTTAAACATCGTTAGTCAAGTTTAAGTCTAACATTTTCAATTAACGACGTTATAGTTTAAAAAAAGCAAACTCCTTTATTAAAAAAAGAATACCTATAAAACACTTACAGTACCTTAACCGCTTTGTAGTGTACAAAAGACTGCTAACGGCAATCTAGACAAGTAACCATATAAGTTTTTTGTGATAAAAATATGAGTTAATGAACTTTAGTGGCTTTATAGACTCACAAAGTTACTTAACGTTATTTTTGCTTATTTCACACCTGAGAAATATGCACATAACGGCATTTTTATAATTATTATTTCCAAAACTATTAAAGATATTGAAAATTCGCAAACACAGATTGATAGATTTTTTTTTTCTCATTAATATGGTATCAAAAGTTGAAAATCGACCAGATGTTGGATAACGGCATTTTAGTTATACCACGGCAGAATAGAGCTGCGTCGTTGCACGTGTGCTGTGCCATAGACACACGGCGGGAACGTGTGGGGCCTCTACGTGTGGTCGCATCTCTACTGCAAGAGGATACTGTACAGAAGGCAAACATTACATAAAGCTGTATTGTATTTTTGGTACACGTTCACGTTCATACACGTTCGATAAACGAAACAGCATCAAATATTGCAGATAAAATAAGCGTTGGATCAGGACATTTTTGTTAACTTGTCTCTGTTGAGGATGTTGTGATCCATATGAACCTTCTGAACGCAACTGTTTTCTGTGTCAGGCAAGACAAGCACTGCGTGTGCGCACTGATAATGTTGTGCAGCGCTAATGGATGCGCTCGAGTGGATTGCTTTTATCAATTTGTTTGCTTTCAGCATAAACAAGTTAGTGTAAAGACTTAATGGGGTATTAAGGCCGTCAATAACACGTCTTGTGACAAGTCGTTGTGCTACCGACAGAATATGATATTAGTAGGAAAGATTGTCTCAGTTTACGTGTACCTAACCGAAAATATGAATTAATAGAGTCGAATAGAGTAGTTTGCTATAAAAAATCCAATTCATTCAACGTTTTCAAAACTTAAAGTGGTGATCGTTGCCAAGCATGTATTGTTTGTAATATATCAATAGTTATTATGTTTTCTCACGGCAGTAGGTGCGTCGTGGGAGAGTCGTCGCATCTGGCCACATCTGGCCGCCAGCGGTGTCGTTGGCACAGGTAACTTTATCGTTTTACAGCTACGACTGTGACAGCTCTTTATTGCCGCTGTCAAACAAATATCACTTGTTTGTACGCCCATTCATTTACGTGGCGAATGTACACTGAAGTCTACGGTGAAACATTCTTTTGTGATTTATGTTAAGCGTATAGTGGAGGTAGTTGCATGATGAACTTGTAATATAACTACCTACTATTTGTTTGAGGAAGGTCAATGGATTTATAGTAATTTCGCAATTTTTTTAATGCGAATATTGTCCTATTTGGTAGATTGACAGATATATAGATCATACTTAGGAACATGTTATTTATTTTGACTGGCCTGTTGGTCTAGTGGTTAGTGACCCTAACTGCTATGCCGGAGGTCGTGGGTTCGATTCCCACCCAGGACAAATGTTTGTGTGATGAGCACGATCATTTGTTCTGTGTCTGGGTGTAATTTATCTATAATATGTATGTATTTAGAAATATATAAGTATGTTTATCAGTTGTCTAGTACCCATAACACAAGCTCTGCTTAGCTTGGGACTAGATGGCGTTGTGTGATAGTTGTGGAATATTATTATTATTATTTAACGCAGAAATTAAATTGTGACGATTACGTACCTACAGTGACCACGAAATGATCAAAGCTTGCCTTTTGGACTATTTTGGAGTGACAAATTTAAGACAATACACATGAAATTGTTAAAGTTATTATAGGTTAATTAATACAAGAATCAAAATACAGCTTGTAGTATGAATTAGGCTCATAAATGCTTCGTCATATTTGTGTGTCGCGGACGTATTGATAGCTGACAATAATTTTCAAATTTATTCCAGCTATTTGGCTCCAGCCAGCCGCGGCCACCTCACACCTATGACATAATAGAACCGTTGTGGGTTCACGCGTAGGTTCTCTAAGGCAAACATAATATGACTGGCCTGTTGGTCTAGTGGTTAGTGACCCTAACTGCTATGCCGGAGGTCGTGGGTTCGATTCCCACCCAGGACAAATGTTTGTGTGATGAGCACGATCATTTGTTCTGTGTCTGGGTGTAATTTATCTATAATATGTATGTATTTAGAAATATATAAGTATTTTTATCAGTTGTCTAGTACCCATAACACAAGCTCTGCTTAGCTTGGGACTAGATGGCGTTGTGTGATAGTTGTGGAATATGTGGAATATTGTGGAATATTATATCTATTGACGTTTATGCAAATAAGTTTTACATTATGTACCTCCATTAACGATAACGACCTATGAATACTAACATGGACTGAACATAATGAATGGTTAATTAGCTATAGCTAATGATGTTTGTCTCACTAGTCATATTTCCTTTCGATAATGAATACCTATCTATAGGTACATCTTGAAGTTTCAAGTTCTTTGGGTCATTTTGAATTTCTTTATTCTCCGTCCCGCCTTTTTGAAAATTGTTTCCCTTTTTTATTGTACCTAGTAACCTAACGCTCAAAATGATTTATATAGTACCGACATACTCAACTTACATCCGAATTCCTCCTCTCCATTCATCCAACTTATATTCATGTAAGTAGATGCCCTTATAAAGATAAAAAATCTTCATAATAGTTACCTACCTAAAACTAAAAAAAAATACAACATTAAAAAGTATTGAAGTAGTAGAACAGTAACGACGTCGATATTGTTGCGTACCGCGGCAGCTGCGGGCCTGCTAGTGTTGTGATGGCTAAATTGCCAGTTTGGCCGGTGCGGTACCGCTATACCGGGGCGGCACGGGGTGGCATTGCGATCTGTGTCGATAATGAGCCGATAGCGAGCTCGCGATATGTTTCCGAAGCCCGCATACGTCCACACCTATTATTAGTTCCGCTATTGTACAACTTAACGGATTTTTCGGATGCTGTGGGAGTTCTGTTTGCTATGCGGGAAATAGTCATCTCTGTGATGTCGATATTATTCTTATCGAATTGCTTGGTGAATTAAAGATCGAGTGATTATTTTAATAGTTCACATATACAGTCAAACCTGGTTAAGTGAGACTTCAAGGGACCTGAAAATTTGTCTCACTAATAGAGAGATTGGGTAAGTGGACTACTCCACTTACCCAGTGTCTAGGTCCCAACACTCAACACAATATATCTGAGACACTTCATACGAGACGTTCCATAACTGGAACTCATACTGATGAGTTCCAGTTATGGAGGTTTCTCACTTATCCAGGTCCCAATTAACCAAGTTTCACTGTAATTATTTATTTAAAAAACATTAGTAATAAAAACGAGAATATGTACCTATTTAAGTTGGAATAGGAAATGTTAGATTATTAAATAGTACTTATAGTTCACTAACACACACTAGTCATTATTGAAAGGTACACAATAAGGTATACCAAACTATCGAGTGAAAAAAAAACTGTTCTCAAATCGAGGAGAAGCGCCCAACGGCAAACTTGAAATCTGGAAGGTGTCCAAATACGTCAATCAAAGCTTATCTATAATAGCATTATATCCCTTTAAAACTATCAGCGAACAGTTTTGAGTGGCGATAAACAAACCGGTACAGAATAAAAACAGTGTAATCAGCTTACTGAACGTCCCGAGGTTATCGCCACACCATTCTCTAATCTGGCGACCGACGTGAGACAAAAACATTGACATATGGAAAGGATATCCACAGATACTAACAGTACTGATAAATATGTTTCATTTTTTATTCAAAATACTTTAAAATGTAGCTTTCTGTGTAGATACTGTTGTAAAAGTAGAGATTCTCTTTACATGAGGAATAGTCAATGAAGAACATATTTTTTGTAAAAAAGGTAGGTACTGGCAACCTCCCTCAACGTGAGTGGCTAGGCGACTTACTTTTGTCAATTTGCGGTAAGGTTTACATAAAATTCCTTTGTGTGGCACATAACGTCAGAGAATGGTTGTGTGCCACGTGTAAGGCTACGTGTCCATTGTGCCTGCGCCGTGTCGCGGGACACATGGCGGCCAGCCGACCTCGGCCCGCGCCCGTCACGTCTCGGACCTACCAACAAACGCTAATTGTTCTAACTATTGCCTGCTTTGTCCTAAACAATAACTAACTTAACTTTGCTCTCTATATCACCTTTACATCTTCCAAATAAGGTTTGAAGTCCCTCAGATGGGTTGTTAAGAAATTGTCGCAGAAAACATCGCCAGATGGTCTAACAGGATGCGTTGTGTTTTGTTAGAAGTGTCAAAGTAATAGCCTTTGTACTTCACTTGATAATGAGAGGATGTGAAAGCTGTAAATCTGTTATTTGTAAAGTATGAAAAAGATACTTTTAATGAGATAGAAAGGCATTACGGGGACGAAGAAATGAGCTTACCTATTTGTAAAAATAACAGAAATAATAGGATTATGGTGTTAAATGGAGGGTAGTTAACTAATGCGCCACAGATTCATTAACCGGCTCATGATAACACGTACGTAAGTATACTTTGTGATGTGAAATATGCCTAGGAGTTCAGTATTTCATACTAAATCATCATGACGGACGCTCTAATAGATTTACAATCACATAAAGGAAACCCATATTCATACCACAACACTCGTAGTTGATAGGTGTTGTCGTGTTCGACGATTTGTAGAGTCCCTATGTGTATGGGATTTATATGTTCCTTTGAATCCTCAGCCATAACGTGTAAGCGTAATGATCGGATATCGCATATAATGAAGTATTTCCACATTAACAAATGGCTGGGTGATGTATGTAGCGGTGGCGAGGTGACTCGGGCGCGGGCGCGGTGGCGAGTTGTGGCGCGCGCTTGGCAGCGGCTCAAACGTCGCGCGGTCATTTGCGCCTCCTCACCTCACCTATACTTCCGATGTTTATTATCATTTTCACAACTTTATTTTTACTGATAATTTATAAACGCTTTTTACAGGATAAAGCTATTTGGCCTGTTTGGTAGCGCGGGTCTCCCGAGCTGCGTGAATTATAAACAGTTGGCCGCGAGTCTTCACATTAGTGTTAGTTGTTCTGTAAGTAATCCCCCTAAATGAACAGCGCAGTATTTTTGCCGACGCTAATTTAATATAACATTATTCTCACATCAGAGCGCACAATAGCTCGGCGAAAGTTTTATGCGTCTCCATTGTTCAGAGTGGTTTACAACTCGTAAAAACCGACGTCCCCCGCTAACTATTGTTATTATTTGTTAATTAATTATAAAGTGCGGCTCCGCGGCCGCCCTCGCTGTGACGCGGCTGAAATATCCTGGTACATCTACCTCTAGCACTACCTACCACAACATACATACCTATGTATTTTACTGATGTAGTAAGTATACCTATATTTACCGGTTATTTATTGTTAAAAATAACGTTGTCTGTAGGGGGAACCCCCGAAATATATTTTGATCTTGTTTTTCCACCTACCTAATTATTATATTGAAACTATCGAATTTTAATCAGGAAGATAAAATATTGTTATGATCGGTTAATATGAGTTATTATTGTATAATTAACTTTGAGGAAGGAAACCGGAACGTGTACAAACAGTACTCACTAGAGGAAGGGTTAAAGGTGGCGATAATACTTTGTTTCCCGCAGGTGAGCATCTACAGAGGTGTATAGAATCTCACGAAGGACAGCAGCGTTCTTGGCCTTTAATTAACCCTATTCTAAATGTTTAGGTAGATACCTGCTTAATATTGGGGATTCCATTTATATTTAATCGAGTAGGTAGTGAAAATAATATTTTCCTGTCATTGTCCAAAATAATTGTGTAGGTTTACTTATTAAACAAACGCCTAGGTACTCTACTCATGCCTATTTTCCATGAGGTAGGCAGAAACTCCAAGTAGAAATCTAAAATCTTACCTCTAATACCTCTTTTGTGTAGATTAGGGTATTTTTACGTAAATGTAATGGGTTATTTATCATTGCTGCACTTTTAGTGGCTATGTTTGATTAGGAAATCCCAAATAATGTAGGTTATCGATCTATTTAGCTCGGAAGATTATTGTTTGAGCAACTTTAATTTTATCGGTAAATGCCAATGCCCATGTCGGGTGGTTGGTTAGTAGCTGCTTGTGCCGATGAAAATCTGGAACTTTCAGGAGCAGGTCCTAAAAATTCTGAAAAAACGTTAGATGAAAAGAAAAGACACAGAAAGAAAGTCAAGGCACAAGTAAACGAATGGTCTGCATTATTATTATGCAAACTAGTTTCGGAAGAAAAACATTTTTTTTTGTAATTCATATCTCACCCTCAAAAGTGGTTGTCAGTTGTGCGACAATAAAGCCGGCTGTTGGCACGTGGATGGCACGCCATTCGCAACGCTCCGGGTGCTACGAGGCCGCCCGGGCTGACTCCCGCACTCCGACACGCCGACACTCCGGTCGCGCAGACGCCTAACTGCCAGTTTTTCTCGAAAGCACCCATCGAGGTACGCAATTACAAGGAACGCGTTACATCTTCCGCGACGGCTTACTGCGGAATACGCTTTGGCGATTGTTGTGCGATGGTTGTTCGACATAACTATGTCACCCGCCGCTCACGAGTCGTACGGGTCGTAAGTACCTAACTAGCATTACCTATAGATACTTTTTTCGGTCGGGCGGTACAGTACCTACATTAGTTATCTTATTGTTTCATTTTTTTTAACCGCACTTAAATAATACGTGAGCACCTAAGTAACATTTCCATGACTTGATAATGTACAACGTTTAACGATACTTACCGATAAACAACATAAAAAAGTGCACACCGTGGAAAAATATGGTTAAATTTTTTTAAGATAAATAAAATAGAAGCTTTAAATTTCGTGTGCAAATTGTCACCCTTGTGGCAACCAATTGTCGCGTATGTCGTGGTGCGGCGCGCTGGCGCGACTCGCTTCCGGTGCAATAAAAACAATGCGCCGATGCGAACCTTTATTGCGGCAGGTTTCCGGCCGCGCCCGCGCCGCTTGTCGCCCCGCAGTAATTATGATGCCACTTGCCAATTGCCGCTACAACCTTTTATTTTGACACTCTTGATGATTTGAGAGAAGGGTGGTGTATCGCGTTGTAATAATGGTATGGCGCAGACAGGACCGTGCCTGAAATTGAAAATTTTGAAGTTTTAGGTCGAGGTCTCATGAGTGTTTTACAGCACGCCTGCCTGACTCTCATTGTAAAGAGTAGATGTAAATACTTATTACCATTAGACACGTTTCGCATAAAATCTGGCAGTTGTATGATCTGACTAAGTGAATAGTAGTGATTGACGAAGTAGTAGCAGCATTCTGTCAAATCCAGTCACGTGGTGTTCATACATGAAAAGTTTTCATCAATTTTATATTTTTTTAGTGAAACTCATTTGAAGTTAAATCTCTCATAGGTCCCTAATAGTTCTCTTTAGTCTCGAATGATTTTAACTGCTTACTAAGCAGGGAATATAAAGTAGCATCAATCTATTTTTGTTTTATAATACAGTTATCATTCGTCGAGCAACATCCATTATGTTCAAAATTTACGACCGCGGTGACATATAAAAAGATTATTAAAACAACGTTCTATTCGTGTCATAAACGTTTTCAAGTAGGTATATTGTGACTTCGTTAGTTTAGTACAGTCAATAGGGATGTGTGGAACGATCATGTAAATAGGTAGTAACAGTGTTTTATAGGTGGGTTAATGTTTGGTGAGCATACAAACGAATATGTTATAGTTACCGCTCGAGATGAGCGGCATGCGAGAGCGAGGAGCGCGCGGCGAGGCGGTGAGCACTGTCAGTGCTGGAGGATCGCCAACTGTGCCGAAGGTGGAAATTCGGCGACTTGCCGCTGTAATATCAGTACCTTGATAGGTATATTGTGCTCATTCTTGATTATTCTAGTCAAAACTGTAGTTTTGTGTTAAAGACGATTTTACAGTGTCTGTTTATAAGTGGTTTAGAAGACAATTAAAAGGTTGCAGATAGTTGGTAGATGGTTAAAAGTTTTGCATTAGATTCTTACCAGACTGCAATAAAGCTCAAAAAGTGTTTGTAAGAGCAAAATGAACATAACACACAACAACATTAAATTAAATAAATCTTTTGAAGAACGTAGGTGTATGTACCAAACTAGGTAGGTAGGTACCTAGTTAGTACAATTATGTCCTCCATAAATAGAAAATTATGGACAATCACGTTGCACCTACCAAACTATCTTCATTATAATAAACCACAAGCTCGTAACAATACCATTATAAATTCATAACATGACATGTGTTTATACATAACTAGCTGATGCCCGCGGCTTCACCCGCGTGGATGTCGTTCAAATTATATACTAAAACCTTCCTCTTGAATCACTCTATCTATTAAAAAAAACCGCATCAAAATCCGTTGCGTAGTTTTAAAGATTTAAGCATACAGACAAACAAACAAATAAACAAACAAACAAACAGACACGACTTTGTTTTATACTATGTAAGGATTATTGTCATTCTTGTGGTTTAGAAACATATCCATATATAAACATCCTACTCTCTCTAAATATAACTTAATCATAGGTAGGTACCTAGTGTCGAAAGAGGTTCGTCATCAACAAGATTGTTACATTTTGTTAAGTAGGTATTTGAATCGCAATACCGGATCAAGGCTGAAGTCTAGGCTGCAGTTACAGTACGTTATCCTGAAATACCTTATGTGTTATTCTGTCAGTTATTTGCAGCATAGGTATTAAATAATTGGAACGTTTATAAGTAAGCCCGTCCATGTGAGTCCTTTACAACACCACTCCCGAGTAAAGAGTCGCACATCACCGGTGTCGGCCCACTTTTCGCGCACACAATCATCCCGAACAAAGAGCAATCAATCAAGTTATCTCATCTTCCTAGAATACGGCGATGTGATCGACAACACGTGAACGTTGCGTATCCGCGCGATCCTTCACCTCCGCCCTGTTCTCGCGCAGATAATACTCACAAATAGGGTACCGATTGACGTCAGCGCCGTACACCGCGGCGAGGTAAGCGCGATATCGCGCGACCTGCGACCCGCATATCGCGCTAGAGGCCTGTTCACCTAGCCGAGCTGAACAACCCCGGCCTCGTTTCGACAAGGCTCCATTAAATACGACGCAGTACGAGGCGTCAACCTTACAGTTTTGACGTTTGTTGTTGTTATAATCGTGTTTGAGACGATATCACGGGCCGCGCGGGTCACCCTGTGTGCAGGAAATGGATCAGGCGTCATACCTACCTATGTGTTTACGATGAACATGTTTTCTTCGTGTTGATGTCGATAGATTCACTGAGATATATATCTACTTACCTCACGATTAACCATGGAACTTAATTACGTATAATTGGTACCTAATACTGGGAAAACTTTTTGCTCATATAATATTTCCTAGGGAAAGTGATTATCTGGTGCCGGGTGGATCAGCAGATCACCAGGTGGTTAGCATTTGTTACTTGGCTCTGTGTTTGTACGAGTGACCCAGATGAGGTTCGATTATTGCCTACCCGACATGCTAACATCTGACCAATTGGAAACGTCTTTAAAAGTGTAGGTAGACACCTCAGGATAAGCCGCCTAAGTTTTCAACCGACCTCATGCACGTTATCGTTACTAAAAATCGAGTTGACTTAATTTCAAGTACTTAACAATTTAATTATCGGTTGTTGTTGTTAGTAGGTAATGGAAATAATTATCATTTATTCCATTATATATAGGTACGTAAGAGCTCGAGGCTTATCTGGGGGTTTTACCATTATTGCTGTTTATACAATAAAATTGTGTAATTATTCTAATTCCAATTGATTAAATGCGCACTATACTTCATTTTATTTGTCTTACTTTATTACATTTTCACACAAAGTAATTTATGATCCAGAAACCTTCAACAATGTACCTATAATGATTTCAGTGAAATATGTGAGGTAGGAATGTTTTTAAAGGAAAATAAGGAAGTTCCTACTAATTAATGAATTTAAAACAAGTTTTACATAGTTATTGTAATTTCGTCACTCTCCTACCTTTATCCCAATTTATTTGGTCACAGAACATGCTGTGCACAGCATGTTCTTTTTTCCATAGTTTTCTATTACTCGTCATCTCAGCAGTCACCCTTATTTAGCTTTCTCTTTTCTAGCTAAATCATTCTTCACACAGTCCATCCATCGTTTCTTTGGTCTTCCACCACTCTTAGCCATCCACATCCATACAGTAAGCTTTCTACACGAAGTTTTCGTCATGCCCCCAAGGGCGGATCCAGCTTTGGAGCCAGGGGGGGGGGGGGTCACATAGAAGTCACAAGAAGAATTAATTTTTTATGAAATGTTTAATATTATTATTATTTAGTCTTATGGATCAGAAGGGTATTTAATTTTTTTAAAGAAACGACAAAGTAACCTCGAACTATTTATTTTTAAATAGCACATCACAAAACCAACATAGTTATGAAAACATTAAGAAACCGTCATAGCTATAACCACAGGTCCCAATAGACGTCTGTTGCAGTCGAGCGCCCGAGCAAAAGTGAGCGCGCTCCGAGCGTGCGCCGGTTGATATGCTCTGTCGCCCGTTCCATTCGCTGCGTCGTCACGAACATGCGATATTTCTACCCTCCGGCTGAGGAATTATCTAACACGGCCGTTCCTGACAGCTGAACGACCTCGTCAGCTTGGCTCACTGGCACGGACTGGCACCGAATGCTGATCCTCGCTCGCTTCGTCCATCCTGCACAGATACGCTGTTCAGCGTCTGAACATCACTTGTTTGGACCTCATTGGTAGACTCGTCATCTAAAACATAACAAAACCAAAACTTGAATGAGGTATTCTGAAAGTTTGAACTTTTAACTGCCCATTGTAATGAAATTACTAGCAATCGCACCAAAATAGGCAGCAGTTTGTAAATTGTATCACCAATGAAAGAGTTCGCGACCTCAATCATTACCGAAACAACCACAACATCACCTGGTAACCATCTATCGGATTTCCAGATAGCCAAATATCGATGCCAAAATCAAACAAAATTGCCACAATGTCGGTGGCAAACAGATATAGCTGTTGATGAAAAAAGCTCTTTTTAACAACACTCATCTCAACAGCGAATTACTTAAAGCGACTAGCTTCGCTTAGCATAGCCTAGCCTACGCGTAATAGGTGTGAAACATACAAATATCCAAACCAACCACCCGGGGCGGGACTTGTCGGAAGATCGCCACCTCACGACTCGCTAGAGACCTACGTGAGGCATAACTTTGCGTGTGTGAATTGGTTCACACACAAGTACGCTTTAAACCAATCCCATATACATCACCCATTAACATGATACCAGTCACCAGATGTAGAGGCGAGGTGCGGTTGCAGCCCGCCTTGCCATGTTTAGGGCAACTTGTATCTTCCATGATGCATCGGACCAACATTGGACACCTCGACACGCAACATATCGAGTACCATCCGGCAGCATCCATCTGTCACAACCTGACCATAATTTTCTTGTGTCATCACTAGGTTCACCATCACCAGACTGGTCGTAATCATCTGCAAAGTAACAACAACACATACTGTACATTTGTTTTCTTGCGTCACTTATGTGTCTGAAGCCATAGAATAGTAAGCACTCGAACTGATGTTGTTAAGTACGCGATAGTGAGCGTGCACTCCCACCATCAGGTACCCAACTAACAGGAAGGTTTTTTTTTTTTTGTGAAATGTAAATTTAAAAACCTCAGACTAATAAATATTTGAAAATCAGTGATCCAAAGCATTAAAAAGTAAATGGAACTAAATAGCATTCCAAGCAATGGAATTCCGGACTCCCATTGGGTGGAATACTAGCCAAGATAAATAGATAGTAGTGAAGCAGTAATATACTTAACTAGAACAGAAGCCATGAACCGGAGGTCCAGGCCAATCAGAAGTCGTAAGCCAGAGGCTCAGACCAAACAGAAGCCATGAACCAGAGGTCCAGACCAATCAGAAGTCATAAGCCAGAGGCTCAGACCTAACAGAAGCCATGAACCGGAGGTCCAGGCCAAACAGAAGTCATAAGCCAGAGGCTCAGACCAAACAGAAGCCATGAACCGGAGGTCCAGGCCTATCAGAAGTCCAGCCAGAGGCTCAGACCAAACAGAAGCCATGAACCGGAGGTCCAGGCCAATCAGAAGTCATAAGCCAGAGGCTCAGACCAAACAGAAGCCATGAACCGGAGGTCCAGGCCATACAGAAGTCATAAGCCAGAGGCTCAGACCAAACAGAAGCCATGAACCGGAGGTCCAGGCCAATCAGAAGTCATAAGCCAGAGGCTCAGACCAACAGAAGCCATGAACCAGAGGTCCAGGCCAAACAGAAGTCATAAGCCAGAGGCTCAGACCTAACAGAAGCCATGAACCGGAGGTCCAGGCCAAACAGAAGTCATAAGCCAGAGGCTCAGACCAAACAGAAGCCATGAACCAGAGGTCCAGGCCAAACAGAAGTCATAAGCCAGAGGCTCAGACCAAACAGAAGCCATGAACCAGAGGTCCAGGCCAAACAGAAGTCATAAGCCAGAGGCTCAGACCAAACAGAAGCCATGAACCAGAGGTCCAGGCCAAACAGAAGTCATAAGCCAGAGGCTCAGACCAAACAGAAGCCATGAACCGGAGGTCCAGGCCAATCAGAAGTCATAAGTCAGAGGCTCAGACCAACAGAAGCCATGAACCAGAGGTCCAGGCCAAACAGAAGTCATAAGCCAGAGGCTCAGACCAAACAGAAGCCATGAACCAGAGGTCCAGGCCATACAGAAGTCATAAGCCAGAGGCTCAGACCAAACAGAAGCCATGAACCAGAGGTCCAGGCCAAACAGAAGTCATAAGCCAGAGGTTCAGACCAAACAGAAGCCAGTAGGGCGCGCTGGCACCGTGGAGTGCCTAGCGCAACCGCGCTAGTGGGGCGCGCTGGCACCATGGAGTGCCACGCGCAACCGCGCCAGTGAGGGCGCTGGCACCGGGGCGCGCTGACACCGTGGAGTGCCACGCGCAAATTTGCCAGTGGGGCGCGCTGGCACCATGGGGTGCCACGCGCAAATGCGCCAGTGGGGCGCGCTAGCACCATGGGGTGTCACGCTCAACCGCGCCAGTGGAGCACCCTGGCAGCCTGCGGGCCACGTGTGCGCTCACAGCGTCACTGTAGCGCAGCCCTGGCAACCACTGCTGCGAGCCCAGGCAGCAGCGTTGCGTTGCGTAACACAGACCATACGTCCACGTGTAAGGATTATTCTGCAAACAAACAAATCTACAACAGAATTTTGTTCCACTCGGTCACTCCTGACCAAACTTTAGTTACGTTGATTTTGATTAAATCAAACGTGGTTACACTTGGGAAAAACATCAATCAACTATAACCCTTGGTCATGTCCCATAGTACGACAAAAACTACCAGGTTTTCAGAAATCATCAAGTAAAACCTTTTAACGCCACTATCACAACGTTGCCCCACACTAGGAAATCATGGGATCATGGGAGTGTACATAAACATTTAAACTCACATACACAAATACCAAGACCCGGAGCAATTATTATCTGTTGGCCATACAAAAATTTGTACCGTGCGGGAATCAAACCCACGACAGTTCCTTGACGATATTCAACCGCAACAAGGACTTTCGGGCATAGCCTGCATACGTGGTAAATTTATTCGAATTCGTACTAAAAACGTCACATAGCACAGTGGCCATATCAAGTTAACACGGACACAATGCCCAAAATACGGATTAAAAAATTAGTCCACGTTCTGTTATTGGTCACCCAATCTTTAAGCCACGTCTTAGCACCACCATGAAAACAACCACCAATGCGTCCGAGGCATTGTCGATTGCCCCAGTGACTTCATAAACACACACACACAACATAACATCACGCCTGCAATCCCCGAAGGGTTAGGCAGAGGTACTCAGTATACCCACATCTCGCCAGTTATGTTAAGTCCCATGTAATAAGGGCAAGCCTATTGCCACCAACCGGGCACAAATTCAGACAATAAAACTTTGTCCGATCCGAGAATCGAACCCAGAACCTTCATGTTCACGCAGTGTGCACTCGCGATCCGTAAACTGACCACAATATAATTAACACGTGGGTGTTAACCCGAAAACGTATAAGAACACTGACACTTCGATTAATACGTGGTTAGAGGTTACTTTGAAACGAAACGTTTTACCTACTGCAAAATAGATGGCAAACGGTCAAAGACGCGTGTAAGCGAATCCCACTTCTGATCTTATGGATCAGAAGGGTATTTAATTTTTTTAAAGAAACGACAAAGTAACCTCGAACTATTTATTTTTAAATAGCACATCACAAAACCAACACAGTTATGAAAACATTAAGAAACCGTCATAGCTATAACCACAGGTCCCAATAGACGTCTGTTGCAGTCGAGCGCCCGAGCAAAAGTGAGCGCGCTCCGAGCGTGCGCCGGTTCACATGGGACACATTTAAGAAAACACAATACATCTTCAAAAAACAAGTCAGGAACGCCAGCAGGGCGGCCTGGCGGAGGTTCTGCGAAGAAATTGAATCGAACAGCGAAGCCGCGCGTGTGAGGAAGATCCTATCCACCGATCAAGATCGCACCCTCGGGTCGCTGAAAACCCCAGACAACACATACACCAAGTCGGACCACGAAACAAGTAAAGTTCTCTTGGAAACCCACTTCCCGGACTGCAGTCTATCCGAGGACAGAACCTGGGCAAGTGAGCCAACGCACATCCCGGATGACCAAGACTGGGCCAGAGCCCGCACCATAGTAACCGCAGAAAGAATAAAATGGGCGATAAAGACCTTTAAACCATACAAGTCCGCAGGCTTGGACACAATCTTCCCCGCCCTACTGCAATGGGGAGTAGAAGCTCTAACGCCATGGCTGACCGCCATCTACCAAGCCTGCATAGCACAGAAATATATACCATTAGCATGGCGAGAGGTGAAAGTCATTTTCATCCCTAAACCAGGAAAACCAGACTACACACAACCCAAGGCGTACAGACCGATAAGCCTAACATCTTTCTTACTGAAAACCCTCGAGAGACTCTGCGATCGACACATTCGGGACGGACCTCTTCGGGAACGACCACTTCACAAACAACAACACGCGTATTCCACAGGTAAATCAACAGAAACTGCGCTGCATAATGTGATCTCCAAGATCGAATGTGCAGTGGACCACAAATGCTCGTCATTAGCTGTCTTCATTGACATAGAAGGCGCTTTTGACAAAACCATCTTCCATAGCATCAACGCAGCCCTCGAGGAACACGGTGTGGACTCGACACTGCGAGGATGGATCACAAACATGCTCAGACTGAGAGCCGTACAAGTTACGGTGAATGACACTACTAGAGCCATAGTGGCCAAGGGATGCCCCCAAGGTGGTGTCCTCTCGCCACTACTGTGGAACCTCGTAGTAGACAGCCTCATTAAACGCCTAAATAGTGGGGGCTACTACACGGTGGGTTATGCGGACGACCTGACCATAATACTAAACGGCACACACGAAAACACACTATGCAACCTTATGCGCCAAGCACTAAGAATAGTTGAGGACTGGTGCAAGGAATACAAACTAGCAGTGAACCCTACCAAAACGGAACTCGTCCTCTTCACAAAGAAAAGGAAGTTGGCAACGCTACAATTGCCAAGCTTCTTTGGGACAACCCTAAGCCTATCGACTGAAACCAAATACCTGGGCATCTTTTTGGACAAACAGCTGAACTGGGCAAAACACACTGAGCACACCATCACAAAAGCCAGTATAGCTCTATGGCAATGTAAGAGACTCCTGGGAAGAAACTGGGGCTTAAGCCCCAAAATAACCTACTGGCTATACACCACAGTTATCCGACCAATCATCACATACGGCTCTTTAGTTTGGTGGCCTAGGACCAACCTAAGTACAACCCAAAAGGATCTCGAGAAACTACAAAGGCTGGCCTGCGTAGCAATCACCGGCAGCATGAGAACTTCCCCCACTGCTGCCTTACAGGTGATGCTGGGGCTACCTCCCCTGCATCTCGTCATAAGAGAGGAGGCGGCCTTAGCGACTTTCAGACTCGAAGTATCCGGTATCCTAAGAAATGACTCGAGAATCAAACACACACGCATCAGAGAAGATGCAATCAAGGAACAGCCAATGATGACATCACCCATCGACAGAACCCTGAAGACCCATTGCTTCCAAAAACATTACGACATAGAGCTCATAGAGGAGTGGTGTGACTACTCAGGTACAAATGAGCTAAGGATTTACACCGATGGATCAAAAACCGACTATGGGACAGGCGTCGGGGTGTTCTCCGACGACCTAAACATCAAGATATCCAAACCACTTGGAAAACTTAACTCTGTTTACCAAGCAGAGTGTGTAGGTATCATCCAAGCGGCACACGCTATAGAGGCCAGGGAGGTCACGGATACCAATATTCGAATACTCTCCGACAGTGCCTCAGTCCTTCAATCCCTGAAGAGTAATCAGTTCACGTCGAGACTGATACTGGAATGCTACAAAGCCCTGGAACGAATAACGGAAATAAATCACAACAAGGTAACGCTGCAATGGATTAGAGGTCACAGCGGATCGCTTGGAAACGATGCGGCCGACGAACTTGCCAGAAGAGGATCCAGCACAAGGCCTTACGGACCCGAACCCATTGTGCCCATCCCTTTCAAGCAGCTAAGAAGCTGGTTAAAAGAACATACTCGAATACAAGCAGAGAAATGGTGGAGCTCGACACCAGGCTGCAGGCAATCCAAGGAGGCTATGCCATCCCTGGATACAAAACTGACCAGGCGCCTTCTGCGCCTGGACAGAGATAGCCTGCGCCTGGTGGCGGGGACCATCACCGGACATTGTTCACTGAATAAACACTTTCACACCCTAGGAATCACTGACAGTCCCCTGTGCAGGGCATGCATGGAGGCGGAGGAAACTGTGGCGCATGTGCTCCTCGAGTGCACAGGCGTTACCAAGATTCGTGAGGAGACCCTGGGAACACCACGATCTCTTGCGGATGCCCTGAGGAGACCGGGAAGCCTGATCTGCTTCTGGAGGGAGGTGGGCTGGTTGGAATAATCGGCCGCCACGGCTCACGCACAATGGTCCACTTTAAGGATTAAGTGCGGAAACCTAAAACCCATAAAGAAGAAGAAGAAGAAGCGTGCGCCGGTTGATATGCTCTGTCGCCCGTTCCATTCGCTGCGTCGTCACGAACATGCGATATTTCTACCCTCCGGCTGAGGAATTATCTAACATTAGTTTATTTTTTACTTAAAAATACCTATATTGAAATAATAAAATCAATTTTTCTTTTACGTCTTCTCCCGAAACGCGTTATCACTTTATCTACTTCAATGGGTACGTTTTATTGGACCTGGAAGTGTCAGTCCGGTGTGACGTTCTCCAGCCATTGAAGCTCTTCGCCAGGATTCTTAGAATTGCTAAGCCTTATCCAGGGGGATATACCGTTAAACAATTTTCCCTGGATGGACGATTTAGAAATAGAAATGAGAATTGAAGTCGAGCGCCTCAAGCGAGACGAACGGAGAAAAAAACAAGAGGCAGGCGCGAGCGAAGCGAGCGCGAAATTTTTTGTATTATGTTATACCTAGATTTTGGGGGGTGGCAAACTTGAACGTGTCCTTTGTTTATGTCGGCTACTGAGTTTTTCATTGCCTTCACATCACAGCCAGGCTGTGATTTGTACATCTTTGACAGTCGTTGAGTCGTCACACGTAGTCAGTTGCCCGAAAGTCTGACAACCAGTCTTACTAAGGGATATCTCATCGTACCCGGTACTAACTGGGTTGTGCAGTGTGCAGGTCAAAAAAGCAATCGTTCCATGTGAAATTCTGGTTTTCAGCTGCATCCAGTTAGACTGGAAGCCAACTACAACATACATATTTGGGATTTTTAATTCTAAAGCTGTGTATTTTTGTGTAACTCTCATGTTGTTTATATATTACCGTATCTTTTTAATTTTAGTTTTAAGTTTATGTGTGGAAACTTGTAATTGGCCTTCCTCTACATGGTAGTTTTACTATAAATGTTTTAGCTGTAAGTTTCCTTAAAAGAAAAATAAAATAACGTACTCGGATCTTTTAGCGTGGAATTTTCACTAGCCTATAACAATGGGGATAACGCAAAGAATCTAACGATAGTACCAAACGGATCAGGCGTTTAGAAATTATGGTGGAATAAAGAAACTCACAAAACACACTTTTTGGGTAGCTGTGTTAAAACATATAATTAAAACATTATGTTTACAATTTAATTAGTGGTCCACCTAGGTACTGGACTCAGCCCAGGGGGGGGTCAAGACCCCCCTGACCCCCCCCCCTGGATCCGCGCTTGCATGCCCCTGCATCAAAAGTCCGTACCCTACCTTCATGAGAGCCATGATTAAAATGACGCAAATTGGATAACTACCTATCTATCCACGTGGTTAACCTGTAAACTTCTAAAAGACTTCCAAGTAGTACTTTCAACGCACATCAGTCTCTACGGCGCAGTTATCTCTCATCCAAGTTAAAGTGACCTGTTTTCCTCAATCGACTTCGAATCTGCGTAAATGATAAGTTCATGACCTGGATGGCAGTTGTTTGCTTCATTTCTTCAAGTAATTAGGAATATATCACGCGATGTTTAATTAAAGACGTAAGCCGATATTGTTTATCGAACAACACCGTGGACATTGATTACCTACTGACTAAAAATATAATCTTGGTAGGTGATTTCGACTAAGTCCTAGTCCTTTATGTTTATGAGAGAATGTTAGCCTTACCTTACACCTAAGAACTTATGAACCTGTGATTAATAGGTACCTACTTGAGTTACTAAAACATTTTTTTTCAATTTCATAACCTACGTAGCCGTGATATTGTCACGAAAAGTACACAGACTCATTTAGATATTTCCAATTAATGGATACGTGTAGGCAGGAACTCGGTATTCACAAGGTAATTACACAACAGGTACTCGTATCTGCGGTATTATGTCAGCAAACATGTTTGTTTAATAAACGACGTATTTCCCCAACACTGACGACACCGGTGTTGTTACAGGGTTACCTACTTCATCAAGGGAACGAACAACTAATAGTAACTGTACATTGTATCCAGGATTATCATAATCTCTCATAACACCTCAGGATATAAAATACCTAAGTATATTCTTGATAACATTCGATTGGGAAAATAGAGTAGGTACGTAGCCTAAAAGTGCATTTTAGCGTCAGTTTTGCCTATAACGGACATAATATGCGAGATAAATGTTAGAGTTAGTGTTGTTATGAGTTAGGGTTCCGTTAGCAAAAAAAAAAGTGTCTTGATTTTTATAATTTACCTAAGTAAGTACCTATCAAAAACATTGTTCAATGTTTGGCCATATTCATGTTATAAATTGTGGTCAAGCTTTTTATTTGATGTTTACATTCTTTACACATTCTTGTGAATTGTAAAAGTGCCAAGATACGTTATGTTTCGTTTTATTACCTATTATTTGTTTTATTCATCACCTATTTTTTTTTAAACGTTTCCCCACACTAGAAATTTCTCCTGTATCGTGGGTGCGTTTACAAACATTCAAACTCACATACACAAACACACCCAGACGCGAAACAACTATCTGTAGGCCATACAAATATTTGTTCCGTGCGGGGATCGAACCCGCGACAGACAGCGCAGCAGTCCAATCGCGCAGCCACTGCGCCAAACGTGCCATTGCGTGTGTACCTATTTACAATGTTGGTGATGATGATATCCTTTAAACTACACGTATACGTTTATTTTAGACGCTATAATGAAAAGAGTGGTCGGGCCAGAACACTTATTCGAACTGTTTTTATTTTTCACTAGCTTTTGCCCACGGCTTCGCCCGCGTGGAAGTCGGTTTAACTACAAAAATCTCAATTTTCCATACAAACTTTCATCCCCTATTTAACTCCCTTAGGGGTTGAATTTCGAAAAATCCTTCCTTATCCCTTGTCTACATTATAAAGGGAACCTCTGTGCAAAATTTCAGCTTTCTAGGTCCAAGGGTTTGGGCTGGGCGTTGATGAGTCAGTCAGTCAGTCAGTCAGGACTTCTCTTTTTATTTATATAGATAGATTAATTAAATAAAAAAAAAAACGAAATATTAACAGAAACATCACAAAAACCTCAGTAAATCCATACTTATTATTGCACTGAAGTTTTTGAACGTCAGGTTATTTTCAGTCTCAACTATTCCTGCCTTCAGCACAAGTTACTTTATTTTACAATAATTTATGGAGGATATTACGTCAGTTAATTCGTGTTCTAGTTAAATAAGTTATCAAACAATGCTCTTACTTCACCGCAAATGGTGGGCGTATAAAGAGTACTATTCACAGTCCGTTTTGTGATCCTGATTCCGTGGCTGTTGCAACCGAAATAGAAAAAGGTGGCATAGTTTATCTGTTGTGTTTTTATCATTAAAGGATATCCTTATCTATAAGTTTATCTACCAACTTAACTAACTAACTTGCATGATATTTCAGTAGAGTCTTGTCAACTTACAATAAACTTTCGTTACATGATGCCGAACTATTATGCCCTATGTACATATAGAGTGATCTAGGCATGAGATGACGGGAAAGGGTGAAAAAAGAAGACCTGGTGCTCCCGAATACTTAGATTAAGATAAAGGTAGGAGAATAGTGGTGACTTCTGCGACCACTCAGTCAATGAATGCGCAGCTTTAGTCAATTATAATAATTTCACGGCCGCGTTAGTGCAGTGTAGGTGAAGCGCATAGATTACGCGCAATGGACGCGTTGTGCAACGCGCGCGTTATTGATGTGCCGACTGACGGCTGCTGCGAGCGAGTTATTGCATCGCTGGCGTTATGTTTACCTAGTGCGAATATTTGGAGCCAGGAGCGTACTGCATCTTGCGAGATTTCTAAAACGAGGAAAAATAAATAATTTTTAGCAGACTTCGGATTTGGTTTTTTTTTCGAGCGGCCTTGTCGAAGTTACTTTCTTACTTAATTATAAGTGCGTATTAAAAATAGCTGATATTCATTTAATAGGAGAAGCATACAGCGAAAACAAGTTAATAGGCATTACCCAACAACTACCAAAATCTTTTCCTCAAAAGAAAAAAAAAAACAAAAAGATATTAAAACTACACACACAACAGTGTCAGAGTTTGTCTCTGTAGGTCGCAGTTCCAAGCTGTCTATAAACACGTCGCTGTGACAGCTTTATACAAACATTTAACTACATAGTATAATATAAAAAGCTTTTTACGTGAGCGCCCCTTATTTTTAGACAAATTTACTGAAACAGGTGCAATGGGACTCGCCAAGGTATCATAATGTTCGCGGTATAGTACCCGCGGAAGCATGCCTTACAAATAATTATTCTTGACAATATATAATTCAAAAGGCGACTGGTTTAAGCGATGGTGTAAGTACGCCCGTGGAGATAGCAAACCGGTTTAAGGAGCATTTTAAAATAGTACCTTCGAAGTCGGATGTTAACAGTGTCGTTGCTGAGGCTGTTGTGTTAGAGGTACCTGCTTGCATTAAGGCTAAGCAGATTAGAACAATAATTAAAAATATGAGACGAGGCAAATCGCCGGGACACGACAGCCTTAGCATAGAACATTTCGAGTATGCTGGACCGCATCTCTCGCGACTGCTAGCGTTATTGTTTACATTCTGTATCCGTCACTCCTACCTGCCCGCTGCGTTGATGAAAACGGTGGTTGTACCAATATTGAAAAATAAAACCGGTGACGCCAGTGACAAAGGTAACTACAGACCGATCTCATTAGCAACTATTACGGCTAAAGTACTTGATGGCGTGTTTGAGGGACAAATTAGTAAACATCTTAAAATACACGATGCTCAGTTCGGCTTTAGGCCAAAGTTATCAACGGAATGTGCTATTTTGTCCCTTAAGCATACTGTCAGGTACTATACGGAGAGAAGTACGCCTATATATGCGGCATTTCTAGATCTTTCCAGGGCATTCGACCTGGTAAGGTATGACGTCCTGTGGTACAAGTTACGAGAAGCGGGAGTGCCTGATGCCATAACAAATATGTTTCAGTATTGGTATGGCCACCAAACCAATCAAGTTAGGTGGGCCGATGAGTTGTCGGAGGAGTACAGGTTGGAATGCGGGGTGAGGCAGGGGGGATTGACCTCGCCAGCGCTTTTCAACCTGTACATGAACCAGCTGATTGTCGAGCTCAGTAGCACTCTTGTTGGCTGTTCTATTGACGGTCTGTGTGTCAATAGTATTAGTTACGCGGACGACATGGTGCTGCTGAGTCCGTCAATTAGCGCACTCAGGAAGTTGTTGGCGGTCTGTGAGGCCTATGCAGAAACGCACGGACTTGTTTACAATGTGCAGAAAAGCAAATTGCTAGTGTTTAAGGCAAAACATAAAAAACCGGCACATAATATCCCACCGGTTATGTTGGAAGGTGTGGCCCTTGAACGAGTGCTAGATTTTAAGTACCTAGGGCACATAGTTACAGAGGACTTAAAAGATGATGCTGATATGGAAAGGGAACGGAGGGCGTTGGCTGTCCGATGCAATATGTTGGCCCGCAGGTTTGCACGTTGTACACCGGAAGTAAAAGTAACTCTTTTTAAGGCTTTCTGCCAGTCGTTGTACACGTGCACTCTGTGGGTTCGATATACGCAGAGGGCATACAACGCCCTCAGGGTTCAGTATAATAACACTTTCAGGATGTTGTTGGGGCTCCCACGTTACTGTAGCGCATCAGGAATGTTTGCGGATGCACGTACTGATGGTTTCAGTACCATCATTCGTAAAAAGACTGCTTCCATGATGCGCAGAGTGCGTGGGAGCGGCAATGATATCCTGAAGGTCATCAGTGATAAACCGTGCTGCACCATTATGGCGCATTGGGTACGTGTCAATGTACGTATACCCAGTGCGTCAAGTGAATGTGGCCGGTATATGAACTGAATATAATTATAAGTACCTAGCATAAGTTATTCCATTCCCATTTGTTACTAACATAGTATATAAGTAGTGTGTATTACTAACATCATATGGATCAAGGTCTGAAATAAAGTATTTTTTTTTTTTTTTTTTTTTTTTAAACATGTAAATATTTTTGATTTTTTATCGTTCTCCTCAAAATATTTTATGGATGTGTGCCGTGTTATCATCATGATATGACGTGTTTTATTTTTATACACGAATTTAAACTGGACAACTGGTAACAACCAATGACGCCACTAAATACGTAGTTTCTTTAAAAGTTTTGCCACCTGGAACACAATGTAGCTAGGTACGCATCTACATATTTATTTCTCAAATAACTGTTCTGGATTAAGAACGACTGATATGTTTTCTCTATGTACCGATATAATTATACCTACTAGCATGTATTGTGTTCGAGTATCAATATTCTGTCTACAAGCAAGTAACGTAAATACATAGTATCATGTTCGCAGATTGTGATTGAACTTCATTCATGTCATCCAATTATTATCGTCTCGTATCGCCGTCACAGTGAATCTTTTGTCTTGATCCGTTCGAACTATTCTAGAACAACTCTCACGTAGGCATACAATTATCTACTTCGGTGTCACGTAAGGTGCTTACTTACGTCAATCTAGTTCAGACTTTATTCCAATTAGTGACTGATATAACTTCTTGTTTGCTAATCCTGTATCATATTTAAATTAGCCTAACGATCGGTGAGCCAATCAGCAGTTGGATGGGATCGGTTATCGGCGCAATAAGGTAAAATTCCCGTCACTTCAGATAACGCACGACGTCCATCCGTCGCACGCATGTCTGTGTGTGCACGAGCGTGTGCGTACGCGACGCACTAGTGTGCGTGCGCGTTCACTGGTGTGCGTGTTATCTGTCGCACTCATTCATACGACGTATCGGTGTGGCATATCGGTGCATTTGCGTACGCGCAGCGCGAGGAGCGCCATTCATAGATCGGTATACCATTATTATTGGCTTTTTTTAAATAAATAATATTAACGTTATCCGAGTTCAAGTATTTTTATAAAAGTACCTAACGAAATTCCGGTAAGAACAGTACATAATATCTTACCCTCCAATGATTAAGGCTAATCGCAAATAAGTTTTCCAAGAAAGAATAATTCTGTGTATGTAATGACCAATATTTCAACAAACTCATAAGGTAGTTTTTACTAGTAAAATATATTTAAAAATTAATAAAAGCTCCAGGTAATACATAAAGTTAAATAAATAAAGTTGGGGACTGATTTGGAGAAAGACGTAACAGATAAAGTAGCTGCTATGGATGGATGAATAAGAAGTCCTGTGAAATAAATATGCATTGTATCTGTTTGTGTAAGGTGAGAGATGTACGAACTCATGGCTACAGCGCGGAGAGCGCCCCTGGCCCCTGACCGCGCGTATCGAGCGCAGATAACGCGACCTGCGCCCGCGCATGTGTGCGTGTGTGTGCGTGCGTGTTGGACGCGTCGAACGTACCTCGCGTATCAGCTATTTATAAATTAACAAATATTATAAACGGAAAAATAACTTCCTTTTTGTACACATTTTGGTGTTTGTCTTGTTGCCTTTGTTGTTTATAGATAAGGCATGCAGTGTTCGCGTTATGCATTCATGACGTAATTACATGTGTTTTGCACCAGCGAGAATAATATAGCGATATTATTGTAATCAGACTGTTATGATTATCTATTTTATATCCATTATAAATTAATTGGTCAATCAGATGTGATCAGTGTCACTGTTTAAAGAGTGGCACGGTGTGTAGCGGCAGACCACGAAGGAGATGCAGGACGAACTGACTGTCTTCCTTGAGAATTGGAAAAAAGTTGCAAATGATCGTGACCATTATATGGAGTGGAGGGAGGTCTTTGCTCAGCATTTGGACAATATGGGGTAGCTATACTGATAGGTGTGATCATTTTCCTTGCATTTATTAATAATTAGTCTTGTACTTGCACCTAATCGTTTTATAAGGTTTTCTTTGTGTATTGAATACCCAAGTTCCTCCTGTTGTTTATGACGCGATCTCTCTCAGACAGTTTTAGGACTTCATATTAACGTAAAATTTTGTTCTTACTAGAAAATACTATAATTCACACAAGATATGAAACTAATCTAATATAGACGGCTACACATCAAGCTATACATTTCCAGTATAAGCTGGTCTCGCATTGTATAGGATTTCCATACAGTGCAAGATCAGCGTAAACTGGAAATGTATAGCTTGATGTGTAGCCGTCTGTGCATTCACGCAGTTCAAATACTTTCAATCTTTTGTAACGATAATAATTTATCGGTATCACCGCGATGCTCCCCCGCGCTCGGCTCATAGGTTCCAATACGCACAGCGTTCATCGAGAGTTAGTACCGAGCCTCGTTACAATGACGTGCACTGATTAAACAAATAAGTATCGCTCGTACATTACGCACTGGCTACATTCTATACGCACGCCCAGCCTCCGTGCGAACACACGGTGTGATTCTTGGTAATACAAAGAAAGAAGTCGAAGCGGAAGACTTCTTAAGAAACTCTTATTGTTGTAGGTATCTATGAGATTCTTCTTGGAAGAAAAGCAGATTGCTTAAGCTGAAGGATGTGTCTTAGCCAGAAAGTACTCTAGTCTCATAAGATCTGAAATAGGAATAAAAATATTTAAAACTATTGCGGGAAACAAAGTCATTTATTTCTGCTTATTTCTTATTTTAAGAAATTGCCTAGTTTCCTTTTTTTTTTACTCTAAAAAAATTTTTTTTTCAATAAGACTCGAGTACTAACAAGATTTCCGTAAGAAAACTTTGACTTTTTTTAACAATATCTACAGCCGTAACAGAAAATGTCACGTCGTGTGAATAGGGCCGGCTGTCAGCGAATTCTTCCAATCTGTGTAACGTCTGGTGATTCGCGTTCCACTTATTATCGTACCGTGGGCATTTGCATAAGAATAACAAGGAGGATTATTGATGTCGTCCCCCGCGCGCCCCCCGTGCCCCCCGCGTGTGCCCCCTGCCTCCTGCCCGATCACAAGGAACTGATACATGTGGATAAGAGGAAGAGGTTGCCAACACTGAGCAGAGGCACCTTTGCACCAAGAAATATTTTTTATTTATAGGTTTTATCATGAAATGTCATGTTGTAAAAATCTTTTTAACAAAAAATAAAACCGACTTCAAAAAAAAAAACACAAAAAAGTCAAAAATAAATCAGTTTCTGAAGTCGGTGACTTTTGTTTGTTTGATTTCATTTTGTTGCCACCGACTTCAGAAACTGATTTATTTTTGACTTTTTTGTGTTTTTTTTTTGAAGTCCGTTTTATGTTTTACTTTTTAGTGGTTTACATTCACATGTTCATGGGTCATAATGTGGACAGTGTAGTATTTTTTTGAGTTTTGTTGATTTTTCAAAAACCGCTTGTCCGATTTCGATAAAAAAAAATAAGGGACCATTTGGGAAGTATACCCTTTCCAACAAAAAAAGAATTTTTCAAATCGGTCAGCAAGTGATGGAGTTATTCCCGAACAAACATAAAAAAAAAAACAAACAAACATCCGAATTGAGAACCTCCTTCTTTTTTTAGAAGTCGGTTAAAAATGGGTTGAAATCACACCACTTCTAGGTAACAACAAGACACTAATTTTGAAAGCTACATCTACCAAGTTTATTCGTCCGCGTGATATTATTATAAAATATAACTTTGCTATTTGAATCGAATTCTGTTAACAATTTCAAGGTTTTTAATTTTTTACTACGAGACCTTCATTATTTTTCTGAAATAAAAAAAACCTGTGTAATATAAATGAAACCAGTAATCTGCCAGTAAAAGTCGGTCCACCTGCTTCCGAAATTTGCCTCAACAAACAAACAGACACAAAAAATAGTAAGTACCTACCTAGACAATATACATACTTTTATATGCATTTAGTAAAACGTGTTATTTCGAAATTAGAAACAGACACTTTAATTTTAACAATTTATATGAATTCAAAGAATAAAAAAAACTTATTGGTTTCACACAAGTTATTGAACTAGAATCGCTACCGCTCATGGCTTGCGTTCCGCGCTAATGCTTAATTTTGTTCTCTTTTCATGTTTGCTCTGTATACATTTCGTCTAAAATGGAATGGAATAATTTGACGTAACGCTGCCATCGACGAGTTGCGACCGTGAGACGAGAGACGTGGAGCTTCGGAGTTACGGGGAGCCTTACAGTTATAAATAACTAGCTTATTTATAGGTGCTTATTGTTCGCTATAAATACAGCTGATCCTGAATAGTAATGCGGAGGCTGTTACATTATCTTAACAGCTTCACATACGAAGAGCTCTCGCGAACATGTATGTACTACGTCCGAGGAGGTTTAATGTTGTTTCAGTAATTTTTGCACTCCTGTATATTGTGGTTTACTGTTTACAAGCCTCATAAATTATAATTTTATTGTACGTCAAAATATTATGGTTGTGGCCGCAGATTAAATAATATATGCCTTTCTGGATATAATTAAACGATCGCAATACGGTACAGCACACAAACATGTACCTACCCACATACAGACACCATCATTTAATTAATTGGGTAACCTTGATGCATATATCTATTGAAAGGATCATACTCTCTTTAAAATTATTTGATGGTTTTTTATGGATACTTCATCACACTAATTAAAATTTTGCCAAACAAATTCACCGCAACATACCTTGTTTTCTGACTACAGCGTCAATACTTTCTAATATCATTACCGTGGGTCCAGCATGAACTTGCATCAAAGTTATTTAAGTGAAAAGTTTGTAACTACAGAGCATTAGTAAGTTAAGCCACCTCTCAACGGCCGGTGCGATTCAATTAACAGCCTCCGTAGCACGTGACAGCTACGAGCTTGCTACGGCGCTACGCCGCTACGGGGCTACGGTTCTTAGCTACGCGGCTACGAGTTACGGCGGTGAGCCGCTACGGTGCTACGTGATCGGGAAATACACTGCCACCATTTACCTTTAAACGTGTGGAAAATTGGATTTTACTTACTTTTGTTCGGGTTCATTAACTTAATTATTTTTGCCAATCGTTTTTGTTGTGCGTACCTGAAATATAAATGTGTTAATTTAACTTGTTTAATATAAAAAAATAAACGTTTGGCCTTTAATCCTCCTTTATGCTCCGTCATCCACTTACACAATCGAATATTATTTTAACGAAGCAGGAACTAAAAGTTTCGCGCATTATCAAAACACTGAATTTCAGTTCAAACAAATCAAATCAAAATCAGTGTTTTCGAATCGAACTGCTTCGGTGAACGACGAGGGGAGGTTGACCCCGATCGGTCGCGAACTAAAACTGACCGCTCAAATCAACTCGTCCAAATTAACCTTAAATAAACTCAGCCGTTCGGACAAACGGGTTTGTTCCGTACATTTCCCACGATTAAAATTCCAAATTCCCTTTTTGTCGGCAATTTCCGTTGGAGGTGTGTTGGGTATAAAGCGGTCTGTCCCTAAATCACGGGGCTCGGGTGCAATTCAGAGCGAGTTACTTAATTCAATCATGATAACTGCGGTCCCCGGCAGGCGCAAGAAATAAATTGACCAATGACCGCTGTTGCGAGCCGCCGACGTGACAGGGTTGCCACGCATCTATAGGGATGTTTCCTGACTAAAAAATACCTAATATGATTCTGTGTAGTCCATCAGTTACATTATCGAAAAATATTGGATTCGTATTTTTTGTTTTATAAATACAATCACTAAAAATTTACGAAAATAAAACGTGTAAAAGATTTGAGTGGGGGCTGGTGACGTCACTCACCGGTAAAACATGTCATACTTATGGCTTACAACATGTCATACTAATGACTTGACGACACGGTTGGCGCAGTGGCTCAAGCAATGGACTGCTGCGCTGTGTGTCGCGGGTTCGATCCCCGCACGGAACAAATATTTGTATGATCTACAGATAGTTGTTCCGGGTCTGGGTATTTGTGTATGTGAGTTTAAATGTTCGTGAACGCACCCACGATACAGGAGAAATTCCTAGTGTGAGGCAACGTAAAAAAAAAAAAAAAAATGACGTCACACGAGTTTTCAAACCATTGTATTGTCTTCATTCTTTGTTTACGTGAAAAAAGAAAAAATATGTGTCCACAATTTTTTGGAAATATATCTGATGGACTAATTAGATTTTCAACTTCCCTAATTGCTCACAATGTAATACGCACAGAGACACTTCGACTATCTTTATGCCTTCATATTTTCAAATCGTATGTGTTCCTTAATCTGTTATTCCGACTTAATCACGCGTATATATTTTTATTTAAATGATTTGAGTTCGTATCCCAGTTCCATTGTACGCGATCTGGAGCATTGTTTGACGCACATAAGAAATAAATGATTACTTGCCGACAATACAATGAGTTGTGTAAGTATCGAATGTTCATGTCATCGAGTGATTTATGATGCCACTGATATTATTCATTCCTGTGTATTGCCTCGATATTGTTTACCTTACTTGACATTCAAATGTATTTTCCTGCGAGTTGCTTATTCGTAGCAGTTCGTAGGCGAACTAACAAATATTCAAATGAGCCATAGCTGGCTCGTTTGATGAGTAATGTGATAACCTTTGTGATGTTTGACTATTAACAAGGTTTAACTGTAGAAAGTCATATATAAATAACAACAGTAATTTTGGAAGGAGTTGCAGCGGCAACCCTATTGTAAAAGAAAGGGCTGTAGTACCTGTCCGGGGCTATTGGGGGCGACCTTGCAGCGCCAGATAACAATTGAGAGTCGCTTGCCGCCGCAAATTCAATATCCAGAGGTGTCGTCGTATCTCCACCGACCTGCACCCCCCCGCGCCCCGTTCCCCGGACACCGCACCCCCTCGCACACCCCGTGCACCTTGTGTTTAGTGTCCACTAGCTCTGCTCTGTCCACTGTTAAAGGGGATATAACCACTTAACGAGAAGTGAAGTCTGGCCCGAATTGAATTTCCGAAGTTCCCGCCATGCACCAAAATATGTAGATAATATTAGGTAGGTATAAGCAGTCTCGTATTAATTTATAGCAAAATTACATATTTCAGTTCGTTTAATTGTAAATATTTTGAATAACGGCAGACGTGTTGACACCAAGTAATAGTACGTAAGAGTGAATAACAAACAGTTATTACTGCATCAAGTAGGCACATGTTATGGACCCACCATAACCGCCAAAGTGAACTGGCGCCCAACGTGGTACAATTAAAAAAGAGCGTCTCCAAAAATGCAGAATAAGCAAACTTGTGGCTCACGTATCGCGCCTTATCAGTTGGTAGTGATATACACTTGCGAGCAGATAGCGCCGATAGGAGCTATAAGACCGTCCGGCATATTAAACGGCGATTAACCCACCGGCCGCTTGCGCCGCTCTGATTTATGTGAACTATTAAAATCTCCGAAGGCACAAAATTAATTGCACTACGTCAGTGTTGGCTGCTTTATTAATTGGGACCGAGTCGCCTGTTGTTTATGGACGGTTCCCTTTCCTTGGGCGCGGTGGCCGGCGCCCTTATCGTGACCCAGGCCCGCTCCAATTTGTCCACTCACGTTTCTGTTCAGTTTCAATGGCTATTAAGGACCCTACCTCTGGTGCCGAATACGCTAAACAATGTACATATGTATGCCCTAGTTCGGGATTATAATCAAGTCTAACTTTGTCCCTAGATGAATAGAAATTCTATATTTGGTCGAGACAATAGTATATGTACCTACGATCAAATTTTTAATAACGAAAACTTGCATGACCAAGTTATGTAAGTTTTAAGAATGCAAGTTTTATCAAGTAAACTTGAATAAATGAACGAATATCACAACCCGCTCGAAGTAGAAACTCAGCCTCAACACGACAAGACACTCCAAATGTAGATTTAATAATATTCAAATCACACGAGGGCAGTCGTTGGGGGCGAGTAATTTATAACTTGGACAAACGAAAATTATGTGCGTAGGTAGCCGTCAAAACTCCGCGGGAACTTTGCTCATTTACATATAAATTCGGGCACGTTAAAATATCACCTTGCGTGTCGCGGTGTTGCGAACAAATTAGAACAACAATTAGCGCGGTTGACAAAGTTGCCGCGCGTCGTGTGTCGTGTCGCCCGCGCCGTGTTGCTGTCGCCGGACGCGAGCTACATGTGTTGCCAATTTATTGTCCTTGTTTACGTGATTTTTGTTGGAGAACGGTTTTAATTTTAATTGGTTTTCGTTTGATTGTGTTCAGGTTTCCCGGTTTAAAGGATAGCCATGTTTAGTAAATGGATATGATAAGAATGTTATTTTTAAACAATTATAGGCATAACATTAAGTACTTATTTCTGTACTTCCGTCACGAATTCCTAGAATGTCCATATAACCGCATTCCACGTGATATTTAGGTAGAGTGAGATAAAATACACAATTAAGCTTAACGCAAAAAAGTAGTTGCGTACATAGGTTAAAAAAGTAAAGCATTTAAAGCATCCATTGGAAAATATTTATATTTCTTTATTTATCACCCTTTTTTCTATCCCACTGCTGGACAAAGACCTGCCCCTGTTCTCTCCGTGCGGGTTCCTCCGGCCAATCTGTCACCAGCGCCTCTAAGTCATCACGTCAGCCTTTTCTAGGCCTCTGGTACCCACTGAGTTACGACCCATAATATTAATTAGAATATTCCTGTACAAAACAATATTCCCGTTCGCATTTGAAAAGTCAATTCACGCGTCATTTGGGCAGCAATTAGGCGTGCGCCCTGACCGCGCGTCTATGAGATATGGCGCACACCTGCGACGCTCACCGCCGCGCTACGCCCGCGCCGCATCCCAGTGTGCGGACGCATTTATCTTATCCTTGCGAGAACACGCGCCCACCCATCATACGCCTAACCGGAGGGCTACAATCTGCGAGTTAAATTGGTGGGTCGGTTAAGTAATTACTCAAAAAAATAACATTTTGATTTCCTCTGAAATTACGATCCACACCTACAATCTATGTCAAAGTATCTACAGGAGGTGGAAACAGTGCAAAATAAACCCGTCCCTTAGGTGACATAAAGCAGCTCCTGAGGCGCGTCATCCCGATGAAAACTAAAAGAAATTCCACACAATCAGCCGTCATAAAACCGGATCCGCCTATTTAGATCATCTCAGCTGCCCATGTGTCCTCGAATTTTGACAAAACCAACTTATTTTTTTACTTGAATCTTTCGAAAATGGTTCTTGTGCCGCGACGTTAAAGTGTATGTTGATGTGGTGAGTAAGTCGGTATTGTATCACGGAGGTAGGTAAGACAAGCACGCGATAAGTTTTATTCGCGCGGGTAGGTGAGGCCCACTTGGCCGCGCGTCGAGGGAGCCGATAGGCAGCCACTTACGAAGATAGCCGTACGATGGACGCCATGCAGTTTACAAGGGAAAAGGATAGCGGATATCGCAAGTAATTTTGAAAACTTGAAATGAACGTTGGATTATGAGATCTGCTCACCTTGATTTAATATGGATTAAAGCTGTTGGGTTTGTTTAGTGGTCGTTTAGTGGCTACCACAGTTTAAGTATTTGGCGAAAAAAAAGTAGTTAAGAAACTAAAAAACCCGACTGAAAAAACTAAAAAGCAAAAAAACAAGCACATTTTAAATTTAACAAAACTTGGAAGCAGGCGGGCTTCATTTGAATATTAAATTATGAAAAGAAAAAATCTAGGTAAGCAATACGTTATAATTATGTAGGTACCATCGCGTACAATAATGCATGGGAAGTTCAGAAAAAATACCGTGTGAAGCAAGAAATGACGCCACCTGGCGTAAATAAGTACTCGATTAGCAACATTGATTATATTGTTGATGCTACACTAACTAGAGGGCGCTCACGCTGTATAAAATGTTCATGTAGTTTCTTTTTCTGTATTTTACATTCAAATAATTTATAATCAATTATTTCTATTATATAAATTTATTCCTAACTACCTGCTATGTTTGTTTAAATTGAATATTATTATCATTTTATAACTAGGTATCTGATTTTTAGTTTTCAAACTTGAGGGTAGGTCGAATATGAATTCATAAATAAATTTGTAGGTAGTAGAAATAATTAGATTGAAGATTTAGATGAGTTAAGACTAAGCTCAATATTGATTGTTCGTTATGTTTGTTTCGATTACCTCATTCGAGTGTGTTTAGCTCAGTTTTATTTTAATTTAGGTGAATTAACTTATTTCATCAAAATGAGTACGCGTTGTAATATTGTTTTCTTTACAAGAGCTCAAATAACTGATTTGCAAAATCAAGGCAAAAACTTATCGACACTCGAAACTTGTCGACTTATCTTATTGTTAACGTAAGTAGTTTAGATTTCAACATTTTTATAAGAAAAAAAAAATGTTTTAGTTACGTCTATACTACTTAATAAATAATCATTATTGCGTGTTATTATATTTCTGTTATAATTATTGTTGCAGAGAAAAACAGTTGTTCTATTGGAGTATTGGTACGACGATTTGAAGACGAGGGATCTTTGCAACACCATCAAAGAACTAGTAGACCACGGCTCATAAACACATTACAGCGTCAAATCGTGTTATGAGAGTATGAAGAAAATGGATTCCTGCCGATGACCGACTATGCTGCTTTATATGACTCAAGTGTTGACAATGCCCGTCGTGCTCTTATAAGTGAAGAGCTGCATTATAGGAGGCATGTTGTGAAACCCTGGCCCACAGAAAACCATTAAAGGACAAGATTACAATTCGCTTTGGATCATGTTAACTTTGATTTGAGTAACTTTTAAGTCCAGTGAACACGGACGCTTATGTTTGTGGTGTAGAAATATTACGTGATAAACAAGTGGTTATGTGTGTCCAATATGCTGGTCATATTGCAGTGAACGTGTGGGGATAGATAAGTGTTGCCGATCCAGGATTTATATTTCATAATACTTAAAAATAATATTACTTAACTTTAGTACTTATTTTTTATATTAACTGGAGACCGGGTTATTATAACCTATTACGACTGACTGTTATTATAACCTATGACTTACGTATTTTTAATAACTAAAAAAAGTCAAACATTTTTTTTTTTTTTACAATATGAACCTTTTCGTATGTTTTTGTGCAATTGTATAGCTGTTATCCTACCTATTTAATTCATTTAATTTAACTTTTCACTTTTGTGATAAAATAATCCGGTCTCCTGTTTGTCTTTGTTGAGGTTACAAAAGCTTCAATCCTCTTTCCGATTTTGGAAACGAATACTTAAGCTATGGCCTCAATAAGAAGTTTTATATAATATAATAATGTTGAACGATAATAAATGTCTGTTTTTGAATAATAAACTGTAAGAAATAAACCTCTAAAATTTGTGTGTTTTTTTGTTTGTCTCCGTTCATCCCTGTTGCTAACTACTACTAACTCGAATATTATATTTTTGAATGATATGCGCACTTATTAGCTTAATGAAAACATTCCTTATGGTTTCTTTCGTATTTTTTTTTATCATTTAACTTCTCACATCCAACCTAATACGTGTTTCCTAACTTCTTACTTACCTAACCTATTCCCAAGTCAAAGTTCATTTTTTTCTATATCTCAATTCTCAACAGAATAGTTTACATTTAGTTAAGACTAAGTTATACAAATCTACCTCCATTTTATTTCACCGGGTAATCCGGATATTGTCATTGCGGAAAGTAAAAACTTTAAAGGTTTAATTTCTTATTATTATTTAAGTAGGAATTACAAATAAAATTTCTGTGAGGTAGAAACAGAAATAAAACTTATGCCACCTACAAGTGACACTGGGGATTGAAGAGTTTAATATCACAGTTGTGCAGAAACCAAACGCCATCTATTAATTATTTTCGAAAATTTGATTTCTACCTTCACAGAAAAATAGGCCCTAAGGTATCCATGCACTTTTGTGGGCGACTGTACAATAATTAACGCACACGTTATCAGTGATGGCGGTCCGCGGGTCACGATCATAAACATGTTTGTATGACGTTTGACGTAATGCTGATGTGCTCATTAATGTAAGAGGTAGCTATTAGCAATATTTTGTCATTATTAGGTATGTTTAATAGCAAAGGAAGTTGAAATCGGACTGTGGTATGAATTTCGTCGAACTAATGAGCCTATTATATCTACTGATAGCGACGAACTAGGTATGTACCTGTATAGCAATATATACTCGGATATGAATCTTTCAATTTAGTTTTAAATCAAGATTTAAAAACTACCCAGTAACTAAAACTATACCTACTATCGTTATTTCTAAAATACAGCTACGTGATTGAAACCGATTTACCTGCAAACCATATCAAATAAATCTCAAAAATGAATATTCGGTAATTAAAATGAAAGTGCTGGCATCGTGCCCGCAAGGTTAAAAATGTTAGTATTTATTTTAGTTAAAAATAAATAAATCGGTATTTCTCGGTATTTTGCATTCAGGGGAATGCAATGCACACAAATATTTTCATATACGTAGGTACCTACTTTGATACACATTTTTACTAACACAAGGTTAATTCGTGAACTAATTTTATTCCGCCTCGTTTTGACTGCCTACCTAATTTGTTACTATTTATATATTTCTGGTTGTTTGCGACCTGTGGTTTCGACCACATCCCTGGGAGATTCCAGTAATTTAATTTCTAAACTGGATTCCTGTTATTTCCCAGTATATTTAGGTAGTACCAAGGTAGGTAGGTACTTCTTAGAATAGCAAAGAACACGTGCACCTACTGGGAAATCATATCAATATTTAAACGCAGGTCAAATTAATTGTACCGTTTACCTTTTATTTGTGTACCTATGAGTGTGTTATATCTTTTTAATTATTTTTGTAATTTTTAGCACTGTTTTTAATTGTTCAAGTATATAAAATTGAGATTTCCTTGATTCCGACCAAAATAACGTAGCAACGTCGGCTATCAGATGTCAAGTGACAATGACGTAGGGCGAAGTTGCGTCAAGTATATTGTTGATTTAAGGACGCATTTACGATTGATAAGTCAAATCATTACTTTTTTAAACAAAAGTATGTTTATTAAATACAATGCTTTGTATTTTTAAAATGTTTTTGCTACTTATTGTAGGTAGATGTGCAAGGTACAATTCTTAACTATAAATATAATTTTAGATATGTCCAGTTTCTCAATAAATGTACCGAAGTAAAAATATTTCACTTCGGTACATTTACACAATTATTATTGTGATATTTGAATAGTTAGGTCAAGTTAAATGTTTATTTATTATAAATTGCCAATAAATTATATAGTTATTATTAAAATATACTTAAAATGTTCCCTACATTTTATCTTGCAATTTTAATAAATGAAGTAGTTTCAATCAATTCTCTGAACTATCGGTTGATATTCATATTTTATCAGATAGTCATAAAGATTACAAATAAAAACATACTATATTGCTAAATTAACTTAAGACGTTTTAAAATAGTTTCACTACATAGGATTTGCTAATTATCATTTACGTTATTAGTTATTTAGCTATAATATTGGTGTATTATGGCGGTAGTCGTTGATTAACTTTTAAAGATTGGACGGTTATAAAAGTGAAAGGACCGGCAATTCGGGAACAGTTACGCGGCAACTATTCTACGAGTTAGCTAGTTAAATACGAGTAATATCTGGATCTGTATTACCCAGAGTGTTATATTCATAATGTGTCTAATGAATCAAGACTACCAAGTGTAGCAAGCTGTAACCTATGTGTATTGTCCTAAGGATCTACCTACAATGTTCATGTAAGTTAATTGATGTTATGCTATGAATATTACTGATAACTATGTGTTAGAAATATGTACTATAATATGGGTTATATTGATTGTTGTTTATGTAAACTGATAAATTGCTGTAACTTGAGACAGTCCAAGACAATGCCAGGTTGTCTTTGCATAATACTTTAAAATATGTTCCCGTGGAGTTTCTTGTCCATTCTTCTCCACGAAGACTAGGAACCTAGCGAATGGAATCGAGTTTGATGTAGTTGACAAGACCAAAAGAAATAAAATGAATAGTCTTGTCTTTTGTGCTTTTACTTCATAAAACCCCTATTCCCAACACACCTTTATAAAGAGACATTCGAACACAGTAAATAACTAGTAATCATCCTGACACTCAAAGTTTATTAATTGGTGGATATTAATACATAATTATACATATAGATTTACATACACTTTCTAACAAGTGCTATGAGGCTATGACATAACATGTTACGTTCTACCACAATATAAATATGGACAGTACGGAAACTGCCTACAAACGCTTGAAACCGCACACTCACACAAACATGCGCATCGACACTAATCTACAGGGCCAGCTAGCGAACACCGCAGTGCTCTCAGTTGTGCGTGCCGCGCCGAGACGAGTGATTAGTTTAATGCCGGGAACGTATACGGGTGTTTGAACTCGGCTTCATCAAAACTGGAGATATTGTATTTTAAACTTCCTACTAATTTTGAAAGGTAAGAATGATTTTTGTTATCGAATTATACCTATTAAGTCCTTGTGATCGATCATAATGAATTTTTATTTGTTTGTTATACCGACGCTGCCTACGTGTTATCATTATAATGTCTAAGAACTCAACAACACGCCCAACGAATACAAACGGGGCCAGAACGGGGAAATATTATTATAATAAGTATAACAACGTAGCAAGCTGTGGCGCGCTGCGGTCCTACGATGCACCGTTTCAGAGTTATGGGCGTTCAAAGTTTCTGTAAAAAAAAAAAAAAAATTGAAATAACTCGAAAACGGAGCGTCCTAGACAAAAAAGGACCAAAATTTTGACTCCCCTCTGCCACCACCGTGATATTTAAGTGAGAATCACATGACACCAAAAAAAAATTTTTTTTTTGACACTGGGACAACTTTACTTAATAATAACATTAAATAACATTTAATTAGGCTAAAACTGTGTAGTATGATATGAAGGAAAGTTCATTGATAATAATAATTTAAAACAAGATAAGTAATAATAATTATATTCGTTCTTAATACTAATAAATTATGTTAATTATTTATGCACATCACTAGTTGTAGTAAGCTAGTTATTTAATTTCAATTCGATTCATTGATCACAACAGAATAAAAATATTTAAGAAAAAGAAACAATATCATCAACATTAAAAGGGACAACCCTATGGCTTCAATGGAGCGTAGGTAGTTATCGCATCAACTAGGCTTAGTTTCGGTACTGTCCATATTTATACTGTGGTTCTACTAAGTGTTATTTTGTTTCGTGTCCTTATTTAATTTGTTTCCCGTTCAGTCTGGAGCGTGTCTCGGTAATTCAGCGCGTGTATTGGTCGCCTTCAAAATTGCCGCATCGAGAGTGACTTTAGCATTCGTTCCTGAAACAATGAGGTAATAACTACGAATCGAAGTTACTTCTGCCATTAATTATTAAGAATTTTAAAGTAGTTAATATTTTTTTTAATGTAGTTTTCTACGAGTCGGTGCGTGTTCTGGATATGCCAATAAGCTCCTTGGTGTTCAAAATTCAAACGAACATACGTGCATACAAATTTCTATTATTCTAAAAATTCTCACTTTGCACAAATAAGCTGCAGACAAAACAGTGCATTGACACCTTCAGCACCGCATAAAATAATATCATTCTACAAAAACTTATTTAGTCTTTACGGCCAGTTAGATTTGAAGATTACTTCGTCGGGCGAAAAAAACTAGTGACAGCGAAATTTTCAAATCTCCTGCTAGCCCCCGGCGAACATAAAACGCGAGAGTCGAACGGTCGCCGCGAGGTGCGTCCTTACACAAAAACTCAATCTTATCGCAGCTCCGACATATTCCACCGAATGGCGCGGGAATGCGGGGACGCGGGACGTACTCGTACCTATCGTCTCACCATTCCGTCGTATGAATACAAACAATATGTTTGGGTATCGAGCTCCGTGAATGACTTATAAAGGATTTGCGACTTGATTGCATGCACCAATCTAGATGGTTTGAAATTGACGAAAATATGGTGGAAAAGTAATAGGTTGTTCACGTGTGTGGTAGATGTGGTTCGATAGGAGCCCGAGGCCTGGGGCGCGGGCCTGCCATCGGGAGATCTCCAGCGATAGGCACCCGCCGGGGATCACTTCGGGTTGACGACCGCCGTCTATCTGTTGATCGTTTGACGTCCTCTCACGAGCACAGCGCGCTGATAGATTTTACACTTAACTTTCATGGCACCGTGATATTTAATGTGGGTAAGAATGTACCTATGATACGATTAGACTTAGAAAAAAAATTGAGTCCTTCTGTATTTGAGTCAATATTAAGTATATTTCAATTAACTTTCGGTGCTATAGGATTATCTAATAAAAACGAAATTCATAAACAAAAAACAAAGTTGGCCAACAGTAACGAAAATTGGCAACTCACTTGATTGCCAAATATGGAAATAAATGGGACTAATCGAAAAACTCGACAAAAACCTCGCGGTAATGAACGAAATAATAATAAAATTGGACCTTAGTTGTCAAAAGGGATCCTCAACAGATTATAAAGAAGTTCGATAAGAGTATTCAGGATTCAATCGAGATCTCGGCTCCACTAATCTAATTACGGTTCCCAGCGTCTCTTTGTGCGGAGCGAGCGCGGCGAGCGTCGTTTGTTTATTTCCTTTGCCTCACGAGCTGATATATTTTTTTGTTTATATTTTTCGCGGAGTTCGCGAGCGCTCAAAGGCGGAGCCGAGTTATGAAATTGTTCAAGCGTTAATTGTAGACGTCCAGTGGCGAATATTAAAGTGGTTGTGTGCGGCGAGGCCTGCGGAACTAACTAGTTAACCTCGCTGCTACACGGAGAGCCGCAACTTTAAACGTTGCTCACCAAAAAATAATATTTAATTAGCGAGTTGCGGTGGAGGCGATAGATATCACGGCGTGTTGGATCTGTTCATTAGCACTGTTGTTTTTGGGACTTATTCGTTTGCGGTTTACCCATGCTCTCGTGAAAATTGCTGCTTTGAAGTTTCATAAAAAAAGCGTATTCAGATTTTGTAATAGGTTCACAATGTTCATTACATCCATTTTGGAAAATTAACCTAGACGTGGACAATTTAACTGGATATCTTTCTGTTTGAAAACTACGAAAATAGCAAATAGTAACGAATTTCATTTATTGATGATCGCAAAATAATGGTAACCACAATAATTTCCAGATTATTTTCGTTCAAAAAGCAGTTGATTCAGTCGGTCATTTGTTCGCCGCGCGCCGTAGAGTTGCGGTGGGCGGCGGACGAGTCGATTTTTTCCTAGTGATTGGTAATCGGCGAAGTCATTAGGAAAGCCTCGCTTTGTTTTTTACGTCGAGGGTAATGGCGCGAAAAATGTCGTTAGCGAACAAAACACCAGCCGAAAAGAATTCAGGTGAAGAGGTCACTTGTGGGAAACTCTTGGTGAAAAAGTGTCTTCTGATGGTCAGCCAAATATTGGCGCATTTAAAGATTCTCTTTATTCGATTTTACAAATCAAAAGTAATAGAATGTCGTACAAAACTTAGTTCATTTGAAAAAAACATTGGATGGGGGTTGTCATCCAATGTTTTTTTTCACAAACACGAAGACACCGAATGCCAGCTGTTGTGGGCAATTGTGTCATAACGTTATCACCTGTATAGGAGTGTTCGGTCAGCAGAAATCAGATAAATTTCAATAGGAATCATGATCTGCAAATTATGATTTTGGGAACAAGTATAATTTTATTCATAAATTGGATATAATTCCCTCTAACCGAGCTGCCTGTAACAAAGTAAACTTTTAAAAGGTTCGAGAGTAATAAAACAGTGCTGTGCGTTACGCAGTGGGCGCCCGGCCGTCGGCCGTCGGCGACTTGAGAACTGTGGAGCGGCCATTATTTCATTACTTTGCCCAATAAAACGAATTAAAACCTAATTAGACGCCGCGATTTTTGAACATTAAAAGAGGGGCGGAATTAATTAGTGGAGGGCAGAGGCAATGATTCCAGTTCGGCGAGTAATTGCCGCTCCACCGTTTCAAATATAAATCAGAGAATGGCTTAATCGATAAGCGGATGGACAAGATAGGTGGTGCGTACCTGGAAACATTAGCTTTCTCATCGTCTGCTTAGCCTTCTCCCAATTATGTTGGAGTTGGCTTCCCGTATGTCTGACCGGATGCAGCAAAATACCAGTATTTTGAGGAGCGACGCCTATATGACCACCACAACTCGATTACTACCGGGTTATACGATAACGATACCCTTTAATACGACTAGTTGTCAGACTTTCAGGTCACTGACTAACTGTAACGAAAGCCAAAAGTCTATATGTCGCAGGGATATGATAAAAACAGGGATTTGGTCAATTCGCTAAGGGATTTGATCAAATCACGGAGGATGTTAAAATAACAATATATGAAAGCCGGGACCAGCAGCTTAACGTGTTTACCAAGGAGGAAACTCGGTATGTAATGGGCGGACCAACTTAGGCAAACATTGCCATTCAAATTCCCATTATTCTAGTCACCAGCGAGTAGTCAATCCGATAAGTGTTTACCCAGTAGAATTCTACGCAAAGGTACATTTTGTAATCGAGGGTTGTAAAAATGTTTTTGCGTGACTATAGAATTATTGATGTCTTCAAGATGTGACCAAAAGAGAGTACATCTCTTTTAACTCGTAGACCTCGTCGATATATTTCCAAGATGTTAATTAACCGCTGTCGCTCATAGCTCGCGCCACACCAACACGTCCAGGAAAAATCTCAGTGTAGCAGTCTTAAGATTCACTTTGAAGGGTGAAACAGATTTCATTGAATCAACGATGAATTATTCTGTTTGTCCGACTTTTTAAACGTTTGCCCAAGACCGCAGTGTTTGGACTGTTAGGGGGAGGGGGGAATTAGCTCGTCTTGGTTCATTGTATAAAGCCAGGTAAGTACGTAGATATTAAGTATCTACTCAGTGAGAGTTTGAGGCGGTCGTATGGAAGTGCCGCAGGGCAAGATAAAGAAAGTTTAATTTACAAATATTTACAAATTTCGTATAACTTGCGTATGACGGAATGTCCTGTAGTAGAGTAATTAATCTGGACTTAAGTTACTATTAGGTAATATTGATTCTTATTCATCTTCTTAGCGTAACGATGACAACTTAAATTGAGTCAGCCCAAATTGATTATCTGAATCTGTTATTTCTGGCTGAATCCAGTAACTTCAATTTTCATGAAATTCAGCATTGTGAACGAAAACATTGAGTCGAGCATGAACTTAAGGAAAGCATTTGAAAGTGTTTACCAAATATAAGTGAGTAAGTGGCACAAGTTGGTCCAAGTTCAATCAATTATTTGAGAGCGAAAGTAGTTGAAACTGTGTTGTTGTGCTCCAAGCGGCGCGGCGCTGCCCCAATGCCGGCCATTTGTGCCGTTTGCTATAAATCCGATAATTTAATAACAATTAACTCGATTCGTTCATTTCACAAATTAAATCGAGTTTAGTTATAGGCTCTCTCTTTATAAACACCTTCATTTTCGTTATGAGCTACTGATTACTTGGAACTTTCGTTATTTCTTTAATTTAATTTACGTTTTTGGGTCTCTACGTGGATCTATGAGTGAGGTATGGGCATTTATGGGTAGGCCTACCTAACTTATTATTTATTCTGTATGCAAGTTATTCGAACTTAGTTTTATGTAAAGTTATATTTTTGAATTTGATAACTTCTTAGCGTGTCGATGTGCAACCTAAACTGAATCGGTCCAGACCTTGGCTTCTAGTGGTCATCTGTCAGGTTAACATTGACATACCTACAACACCAGTTAAACCTGCTCGTGTCCTTTGTTGAACTAATTTATCAGATCATTACGCACCTCTTACCGCTGCCATTTGTACGAAAACAAATTAACTGTAGACGAAGGACGGAGGCTTCCGGCGACCATTCGTATAATGGCGGCGTTTCCGGAAGTTTGACAGGTCGGATGAAATGTCGCGCGATTTTTAGTAATTAAAGGGGTGCTATCGGCAGGGGTAGGTACGGCAGAGTGCGGTGAGGTGCCGGGAGGTGCCGGGAGGTGCCGGGAGGTGCTCCAAATGATCACTTTGATGCTTAATGCTTCAACATTTTTGAGCGTCGACCTTATAATTGCAGTTTGATAGAACCTAATTATTTTTGATTAAATTAATGATTATGGAGGTAATTTGTGCAATTACTTATACATAGTGGTATATTTTTAAAATGCATTTTTCTTTGAGATAATGAATGACCTTTCTAGAGTTTGTATTTATAAGTTTTCCTGCTATCTGTTGTTTATAACATTGGCCTGGCACCGGTTATCTGCGCCGGTGCTGAACTCAAGTCAATCTTAATTAATTAATGAACACTTGATTAGATAGCGTAGTATTATGCGTTAGGAATTCATTCAGATAATCACGTATAACATAATCTAAGCTTTGATCGAGCTACAGTACTTAGCGTTTCCAGATTGATGTCTCACTTTACGATAAGTAATTGAGTGAAGATGTGCTTATCAAATCTACATAGGAATTGTTGCTTAGTTCAAGTCGTGTTCAATAGATTCACCCGAAAAATAGGAAATGGAAACCGGGAATACAATGTACTTATGTTGAGCTACATCAACTTTTTCGTCACCATCTAATAATCGTTATTGTCCCAGCCTCCAGTGCCCATTGAGACAGTAATTCTTGTGGCACCCTTCCTCCGGTAGTGCACGTAATTCAGCACACAATCAAACTGCCGCCACTCTCCACAAATTAGTTTTGATATTTAAATTAGTCCCGCCTCTGGCGAATGATACATCTTAGTCTACACGATTTTATTATTTAACTTGATGATTCTGTTGTTTTGGAATTATGTATAAGGAAATGCCATGCAGGAATTAGACACAAGACTAACAATGCAATTGACTAGCGGTAGAGAATTATGATTAATAATAATGGTATCAATTAGGATTGGGAGGTTTTTTTTCAAAATCCAGTTCATCAACCAAAATAAAGTGCTGATAACAAGAAGTAGGTAAACGACACGATTGCGTGTTCAATTTAACAAAAAGTCGTGTCGTACGGTATAAAGGCGCCCGCCGTCCGGCAGGTTCGGTTCAAAGATTGATTTCTCTTTCTCGTCGGACCAACTAAAACTTCTTCAAGCTGCCCTCCCCCCTCACCTCTGCCCCCCTGGTGCCCGCGCTCAGGCCCGTTTGATCGCGTTATTTCGCAAGATAAGTCCGTTAATTGCCTTTACAGACAGGTTGCTCATTCTATTTCAGATTATTGATCTTGCTGAGAAGTTTTTGTATGTCTTCGAGGGGATTGTTAAACGGTTTTTGTTTTTAATTGAACAGTTCTGTGAAGGACCCGATAGGCTTCGTGTTCTGATTTAATTAGCCGAGTCAATAAAGATGTATTTGAAACAATGAACGGTATAGAGCATCGTAGAATAGCTATAATATTTCTTGTGCGAAGTGTAAGAAAGTAACAGAGCATGTCTTAAGAAGGCCGACACAGACAGATGGAGGTATCCATAGCGTAAGCAGACGAGACAAAAGGCGAGTTAACAAGTGTAAGAATAAGGAGCACCTCAGACAAAGGTCTTTGTGAAAAAAGTACAAAGTGCAGCCAGACTGCGATATACCTAACGATACCTATTATAAGTATGACTTTGAGGTTATAAAATAATAGCCAAGAAGAATTTTACCTCGATTGGCTTAAAAGTTTGCACTCGAGTACGGAATTACATTATTTTAGTTTAAAATTACGTCGAAATAATATAAATATGGTTTTGTTTACCTTAACATACACGAGAACGCTATCAAGCTAAATATAGCGGTTATAATTGGTTCAAAACTGTGAAACCGCACGAATTACGTGTACCTCGTGTAAGGTGAATAAATATGTAATCATTGCACCAAATGCGGTCATTGACACCATAATGTATGTTTAGGTATACCTACATAAACTGTAGGTACGTGCTGGGTTCTTCTTCCCTGTACCGAGCCATACTTGATGGTAAGTTGATAAGACTCCTTAATTCCGCTAACCGATTTTTTCTCAATGCGAATGTTAAATAAACCGGTTAAGCCGGTTATTGTTTAAGATTTTATTGAATTTACAATTGGTATTATCTCCCCTAGTTCTCGACCTAGTCGACGCGATTTCTTTTTAATCAAATTACGTTTTGGCCACCCTTTGCCAAATTATCGGCTTTCATTAAAGAATTTTATTCGCGGGGTAATAAATTGTTTCTTTTATTAGTATGAGCAGGTTTTGTTTGAAAATAAGTGAGTGAAGAAATCATTTTTTTTGTGTAAATGTACCATTTCGTTTTCTTTGATGCAAGTTTCGTCTCTATAAAAAACTTTTATGCTGGAATGATTAGATTTCATTTTCCAGTTCCAGTAGCCTTATTGTTGGATGATCTGCGATTCGTGTCGTCGTGAATATCAAAATGATTTAATTAAGATCTTTACTAATCCTGGTCCGCCTCTAACTCGGCTCGTATTGTGTTCAAATTGAAAAACTTTTCTCGTTTTCAACTAATTATATCGAGAGGAAGACGAAATCTTTTGCAAATATTTATTGAGAACTGGCGATTGTCGCGCTCGCGATACAAAGATTATTCAGAGACCAATCGAAGTTTAATCCTTCGACTGTCCCTTTTATGCTTATCAGAAATCTTGAGGAGAGAGTGAGATGGAGTTATTGTAATAGTTATCAACTAGCTGCGAACGTTGTTGAGGTGAAGGCTGGTTCTTGTTTTTAATTAATTAATTTTATTATTTTTCGCCGTCCGCCACCGCGTTGGCTTTATTGGCGGAATTTCTCGAGTAATTAGTCGTTTTATTATTATATAATATCGGAAGGGTTGAGGTGCGACCAGATGCCACCGTCATTACGACTCGCCGCCGCCGCCGGTGCTGGCAGAGCTGCCGCACGGGGATACCGATTTTTATTTATTCTTGGGGAGCTCAAGACTCAACCCTTGATTTCTTTGGGTTTGAAGATGGAATTTGTTTTCTTTAATTAATTTTTGATTTTTAAGTTCCCTGTGGCGGGTTGTTAGTGCTGCGTTATTTAATTTGAAAGGGTTCCTCTTTTCCTTCAATGGAACAAACCTAATCAAATAAATAAATATTTGGGTCTTAGTTTAATTAGTTATTTATGATACGTAGAGTAAGGTGAAGGAATGCAGATAAGGAGTATATTTGAACTGATAAACATACTTACCGAATGTACAAAGAACAAACACATCACGTTAACATTCCTAGAAGTAAGACAAGAGCGCGTATCTCGAACAAACAAACAATTTGGCGGCGACAGCGGCGCGGCGCGGCCGTGGAGCGTCACGTGTCAGATCATCAGTAAACAATGGCCACCTCGCCATTAAGGTAATTAGTGCGGGACTTAATCCAATTTGTGCTGTTTATACTTCTTGCGCCGCCAGCTCATTACCGAGAGTGCCGCCTACTTCCCTGCTCACCCACCTACCGCCACGCTCTGATGTAACAAGCTTGTTTATCTACAACCTACCTAGTTCCTAGTTTTGGGAAAAAGTTACGTTAGCTAGAAGGAAAAGCTATCGACTGGGGAAATTATAAAATTGTGGTTATCATCGGGGTAGTGGTTGGTAAAAACCACACTAGTTTAGTGTTGTGAGTTTAATTAAGTAGGTAAGTACACTCGTTTTTAAATAAGTTTAACACGTGCCAATAGAAATGAGGTGGTAACAGGGAAATATCGCTGTGGGTACCTAACCTAACCTAAAATAATGATATCGTTGTCGACTAATGCCGGGCACGAGGAAGTAGATACCTACATGTACATGTAGTTTTGCCAAAACATTTTCAACAGTAGATTTGACAATAATGTTTACTGATATGTAGGTGTGTTTAGCGTGCAGTTGTTACCTGTAAGCCGTAACCTACTTTTATGACATGACACGACCATCCATTGGCTGACTGACGTACGTACACACACACAGTCACACACCCACTGCTCCTAGTGCTGGTATAGCCAACTAATAAGGTCCTAAGTACTTACTAGTAGGTACCTGTATAATTATGTATGGCGCTAACTGCAACGTTTTCGAATGAAACAGCGCGTAACATAAACTTTACTTATAGTTGTATTTTCATAGTAGATTGCTCAGAATAGTTTTAGCATTAATGACATAATATATTTGTGTCATCTGGTAAAAAATCTGTATATAAAAAAAAAACCGTTTATGTGTGAATATTGTGAATCGACCAACTCGTACCTTGCACCTTTTATCGACGTTTTATAATTGCCCGTGAGCCGTGGGCCTAATCATCATCACCCTTATCATAATTTATTTGTGGTCAGCGCTGCATGTCGTTTTCTTCCATACTTCTTTATTACTCGTCATCCAATCAGACACCTTTCTTGCCATATCATCCTTTAAACACTCCACCATCGTTTCTTGCTAACTCTACTCGTATACCGCATCCACATCTTTCCTAACGACATTTTTCTCATTGTGAACACATGTCCATACTATGACAACCGATAACCACACAACTTTTAAGTCATTGGCGCCACTTTCTAACTTCCTCTTAAGTACTCATTTCATATTTTATCCATTCGTCCAACACCACACACTCCCTTTTTCTCAACCTAGAGAGGCCAGATATTATGATTTTGAAAGAAAATCTACTTTCTGATCACAAAATAAAAATAATAATCCTAAATCCACCTGTGTGATGGTCACTTTTTAAAACGTTTTACAAATTACTATAGGTATGTATTCGTTGTTAAATTGCAAAACCCTTTTTCCAGTAGATTATTTTCGCTATGTACCTGTAGTCACCTGTTGTGCAGGTGAGGTAGGCGTGGCGTCAGGTGGGCCGCGCGCCACGCCCACCGCGCACCTGCCCTCCCACCTGCCACCTGAGCCGACACCGGCGACACCTCCCAGGTATATAGGAGGCTATGTGCACAGGTAAATAGGCAGGTTTACCTTAGTATATTATGTGCGTTTACTTTTCTTTTAAACAATGACATGGGTTGTGAAGTAGAGATTTGAATGACAATTGTTTACTAAATGCGCGCTTAGTACTGGACTGGATTCTACCTTTTTGTGGTCCTCGTTTCCGGTAAGTAATTCAGAATTAAGATTAATTTAGGAGCCCGTGGGGGCTGCGGATTGTTCGAAAAAGATACTGCGGCCTCGACACAAAGGGCTAAGAAGGATCATGGGGGGTTTTTAGTCAGTACAAGTTTGATATCGCTCTGCCCACAGCGGGAGGAATCATTTGATGATTTAAAAAAAAAGTTTAATTTATGAGAAACATGCGTTGACATTCAATTATTTGAAGATTACCTATTTACCCTGCCTAGTTGTAGATTGTGTTCGAAATGCGACCTACATGACGATATACGCAAATAACACTCTTTTTTTTGGGGTAGTCGTGTAATAAGATAAGTAATGTTACGTTAATACGATTTTTACCGAGAATCGAGAATCGATTGACATGCCTCAAAACCTTAAATCGGGAAAATAATGCAAAACTCAAAGAATTTTTTTATTTTTTATTTATTTGCATCAAAAGTTACATTAGTAGGTATCATACAAATTTTCTGCCAAACTGCAGGACAGTTTGTCGGCAGTGTTCTCGTGAATACAGCTCTTAAATCAAAATAACATCAAATAAACATTGAATATCCCATCATAAAGCTAATTAAAGGATCACACAGTTTTGTTATAATATCCAAGGGGGTAAGTACATCGCTTTGTATTTTTTGTGTACTCACGCAAAACTCAAAGAATTAAACCGAGGAGCGGTTTAATTCTTTGAGTTTTGCATTATTTTCCCGATTTAAGGTTCAGCAAACCCCTACGACACAATTTATAATGCCTTTTCACCTATCCAACCCGATCGATACTTGAGGCACCTCTACCCACACTCGTCCAAGTGCTCGGCCACTCAACCCCGCGACCGCTACGGGTGTCACCTTCGCCTCGTATATTTTTTTTGCGCACTTAACCGTGCGGCTGCGGCCGGGCTCGCTGGCGGGCGCGGCGGGTGCGCGACACGGAAAAGGAGGTGCCGTCTTAGGCACGCGAGCTTGAAGGGTTGACCTCTGTGGTCGCACCGATGACGATGCGGTGTGCTACTGTATGTGCCACTTTTTGAAATAAACAAATAAAATTATAGGCTGGAAGAACCAGGGAGACTGTTTGTAGAAAATAATAGTTCTTGAATTAAATGATCTATTTTTCTATTCGAATCTTATTTCATTAAATCTTCTTTCGCTACATTCGATTCTTAAATCTTCTGGACTATTAGCACTCCTACTATTGACGACCGATTACATGGTATTGTTAGTATATGTATAAGGCTGGTGTCCGTAACTCCTCGTCTAAAGCGCGTATTTTACGTACGTAGGTACATTCTTCTATCAAGAGCTCCTTTTTCAATAGATCATTCTGTAATCTATTGTGACGCTTAGATATCCAGAAAACGAGATCAAAGTCAAAACAAGTAGAAATATATCGAATCAGGAACCACCCTTGGTCGGTGTGTATTGTCTCAGTTTTTCGCTACACGCTCACGCGAACCATCCGGTCGCGGTCCTAACACGCTTAGCATAATTTACACATACACTTTTTGTTCGCAATCCCCTCCCGATTGTATTGCTCTTGCATAAATACGGACATTTGAATTTGAACTCCTTTTGGGACGAAGGACTAAACCCCGGGTAAAGAGACCGTTTTTAAGAAAGAGAAAGTTTTGTATTTTTTTAACACAGTTTCGTGTGGGTTTTTTGATATGTACTTGAAGATGAGCAACCACTAAGATCCTTTTTTTTTTTTTGGTGTGTGGAAAATCATCGAATAACCCCCCCGCTCTTGGGCAGAGCGAAGGAGAGTGTCAGACTTCTACTGACTAAAAACCAAATCCATGTTCCTTCTTCGCCCTTGTGTCGGAGCCGCGTTAACCTTTCGACAAACCACAGCCCCGACGGGAACCACTAAGATCCTAAGACCTAAGAGAAAAGAATAGATATGTAAACTACTCATTATAAATAATTATGGTTAACTCTCCCGGTTAACCACATTTATCATGAGTACCTAAACCCGTAAAGGGTTAATACGCAAGCAACACCTGAGCACACAGCAAGCCACCCACGTTACCACGTGCGAGCTGTAAACATAACACTAAACAAACTGCAACATGAGGACATGACGTCTGTACTGCGTGGCGATGTGGCTGCGTGGCTGTGTGTAGGTGGGGCTCTGGGGCGCACAGCAAACACAATCATGACGTGATCACACCGACGACGAGACGCGCGATGTGCCCTAATGTGGCTGTTTGATGAGCGTGAAGAGTGACATTATTACACCTACAGAACATTTCGTGTAAACCTAGAAAATAAAAGAGATTGACAAGAAAAGAAAACAAGTAGAAGTGGTCCGCACTAGCTCAAAACACAGCTTTTGAAAGGGACACGGAGGCGTTTACACTGTATAAGACAACATAGGCTGCAAATAATACTCGCAATAGTGGCGGTTGCACGTTCCTAGTCTCTCCATAATTACATCAACACAAAGAACTTCGTAATAAACAGAAAAAAACAATGAGTAAACATCGTTTGCTGGGTGCATTGCGCGGCGCGGGGGAGCGCACCTCAGTGAAGAGGCGATGTAAAGCAAACAAAACGAGAGCGTAAATAAATGCGTCACGAGTAATGTTTGCCAACTAATCTCACGGCGCTAACACCTCGTGAGGTGATGCAGAAGTACTAGTCTTTGAGCGCAATAAGTCAGAAGAAGATTAAAGTTTGATTTGAAAGAAATGCCCAACCCTTCGAGGATAACAGGCGTGACGTTAAAAAAATGTAGAATTTTACTAATTTTTTATGCATTATAATTATGTATAATAGAGATTAGTTTGTAATAAGCAACAGCCAATCAATCTGGCCGAAAATAATTTATTTCCAAATATTGAGTCAATCTGTGACGTACATCTTATTTTACTGTAAGTTTTTTATTTTGTCATTGTTATTATAAGCCTACATTGTCCCACTGCAGGGCAAAGGCCACTTTTCGCGATCTAGCGCTATAGTAGGCCAATCCTTTTCCAGTTACTGTAAGTCATAAAAATATGCAGTGGCTTTGACTGCAAAAAATCAAAATCAAAATTCATTTATTCAAACTAGGCTGATAATCAGCACTTTTCGAAGGTCAAAATTTACTTTACTTTACTACAGTGAAACTTGGTTAACTAGGACTTGGATAAGTGAGAAACCTCTATAACTGGAACTCATACTGGGGTCCCATGAGACCCCATGATATCTGAGACACATTTAACCAGGTTTCACTGTATTTACATTTTTATAAGACAGTCCCCCAAAACGCAAAAAGTGGTACTCATTGCCGTTCTAGATTTCCAGTTTTAGATAATTATCCTTTTGTTCACTAAGGATATAAATTGCTTTATTAGGTCACGAAACCACCACAAGTATTCCAATACTTACAGCTTAGAGTATACCTTCTGTATTTGTATTCCACACGTGACTCGGCACGTAATTGAAATTTTAATGGGAACAGGTGCGCGAGTGTTCGTCACCATTGGAGACTACTTCACAGTTTAGGGTTAGTTTATAAAAACGTATTATATCCTTAATGGAGACGCGTCTTTGTGAGATATTGCCTAAGAAGAGTTTGTTTATTGAAATGTATACCTTGGTTGGTGTTAAATGCGTCTAAAAATGGCTCTAACGGTCGTTATAAATAAGATGGTAAATATAGGACTGCTCACGTGTGTTTATGAAGCGTTCAATAAAATTATGAAACTTGGTTCTTTTTCAATATCGGAATTTAATTTAAACGATTGAAAACCTACAAAGGAATAATTAGAAGTAGTTACGTTAGGCGTTTTCTAGAGGTATTTCTATACAAGAGGCAGTCATATACAAAGCGTTTTGTTCAAAAGAAGAGGATTCAATCTTTCAAGAGGATTAACGTTTCGTTTTCGGCATTCAATATTTTTGAATTTTCTCGCTAAGTTTTCTGATAGAATGATTCCTTGTCTTACAATCTGTTGATAAATCATTGTTCAACTCTCTGTATCAACGTACTAATAACATTGTAATACTCTATGCCTAATGAGAGTTCCCAGTGCGTGGGGTGCTCCTGTCACGGTCCCAATCAGCCGCTAGCGCCGCCAGAGTGACGTAACGAGCAGCTTATTGTACAAAAATGGCCGCGAGCAACAACCTGGATTGAAGTGTAAATTGACTCATTTCCAGTGCGCACCGCTGCCTACCCCCCGGTTGTAGGAGCGGGTGATATTACAGGGAGTCAACTAATAAAGACATGACAATATTTTTAGAAAGTTTTGGTTTGAGAACATTTGCAATTAATTTGAAAAACTGAGTGGAAAAAAATACTATCTGTGCTAGGTTATATCCCTACTTTAAATAGGCAAGGCATGATATCAGAAATGGCGAAGAAAGACACCGCGTAAAATAAATGGCTTACTTAGCTGTCGCAGTTAACATTTCGGTCAACACACTTTTGTTGATAGGTATTAGGATTAAACTTAAGTACATATTTTCACTTGGTAGTAAAGAACAGCGCACATCTCACAATCATAAACTGCTCGGCGTACAGTTTGTTAGCACCAACACCAACAAATCACTGCGACGCGTAGCAATTCGTAGCGGGTTCGTAGCACTTCGTAGCGGCTCGTAGCACGGCGTAGCGGCTGAAGGTGCTATTGAATATGGAAGTGTTTAGTACGTAAATTGCTTTTACGATTCCATTTGTAATGCAAAGACAGGTGTTTGTGTGTGTCGTCGACAATTAACGTCAACAAGAGGAAATAGAGAATGTGAAATACACACACAGCTCAGAACTTTCAGTGAGATTTACAAAGTAAATTATTGAGTATCCTCAATAATTTATCGTAAATAAAATTTTCCCGTGATTACTTGTCTTTCGAAATTAATTTCTCCCTATTGTTAAAAGATGATTTTTGATGATGTGATGTATGATTGGGATCTACCGACGACAATTCTTAATAAAAGTTTTAAGGACCTTTTTGTGCTTTCCACCAAAATATTTTTAAATCTGATTCGGTCATTAGTACGGACATAAAATGGATCGCTAGCACGCCAGTGCAGTGGTAACATCCCGTGACCTACTTACCAGTCTACCCACACCTACAGCGTGCTTCTACAGGGGCGTGATGTTTTGATCTCGCAGCAAGAATGACCTGAAGTGTCTGATCGCAGTGGAGTTAAGACGTCCCGGAAATGTACCCGATTAATAATTGTTCCCAGTGTTCAATTTTAATTTTCAGTAATTTGTTTGTTTAATGAAATAATGTATCCTGAGTGTTTTCGTTGAACGAAACTCATTTTATGCCTACATAATGTTAGACTCTAACGAACTCTAAATTAATCCTGATAATCAGACATATACAGGTATACCTGAATCCCAACGTGATATTTTATGATTAAATCCCAGCATAATATATCTTGGCACGTGTACTCGCTCCCTACACCTAATAATGTTGTGTTTCGTTTGCTCCAGACGGAGCAGGTATCCGATATGATTTTATTACGCGCGCCAAATATTTGCTCCACTCCCCTCCCCTCGCCGTAAGATGTTGTGATCTGATCAATTTCTCCTGCGTGTGCTCCATGCTTCAATCAAATTACTTTTTTATTTGTTTGATGATTTCAATATATACTGGTGAAAATGTAGAATAAATTGGTTTTGTTTTCTTTGTGTTATCAATCTTCAAAATGATTGCACGCGAGTCTTAATTAAACGGTTTTATTTAGCTCACCCCGTTTGTTTTATTCTTGGATCAAATTTAGTAATTCAAATTTCACCCTCTTCCTGTCAACCGATTAATCTGAAATTTTGTATACACTTTGGATTTTGGTGACAATACAATTATGTTTATTCATTATCATTATAAATTCAAGATGGCCGCCGCTACAAAATGGCGGATAATTTATGTTTTATTAATCCCATCAATATGGGTATCAAATGAAAGGGCTCAACAAGCAGAATACAATATACTATATAAAATTAAAATCCAAGATGGCGGCTAAAAACTAGAAAATAAAAATAGGTAAAAAAACTTTTTAAGTTAAACGGTTTTATGTTAAACATACATTGCAATGTTTAAGATAAATGTACTAAAAACCAAAAAATAATAAAATAGATACAGTCGTGGGAAAAAACCGTGGGGCACGTCAATTCGGAACTGTCGTGCTGCGGAAATTACAATTGACGTGCCCCACGGTTTTTTCCCACGACTGTATCTATTTTATTATTTTTTGGTTTTTAGTACATTTATCTTAAACATTGCAATGTATGTTTAACATAAAACCGTTTAACTTAAAAAGTTTTTTTACCTATTTTTTTTATGATGATAGTCGTTTTTAGAAGAAGTGGAAAGGTAATTACTGGCTTTAGTTATGTCAATACGAAGGGGTATCGAATTATCCAGCTACAGGGTTGTGAAGGTCAGATTATAATTAATAGCTTCATGTAAAATACTTGTATTCAGCTGGATCCGGTTAGACTGAAAGTCGACCCCAACTTAGTTTGGCAAAAAGGCTAGGCAATATGTTGATAAGTTTTGTTAAAAATATTACATCACGTTTCCATATTTTCTCGTATTTGAGAAGATATCCAATGTTCATCAACCCAGTGAATATGAACCCGCGCTATTATCCAACAGTTACATATTACGGAGTATATTGTTTATTGTGAGTTAATCGCAGCGATTACCGACATCAGCCGAGTGCATTGGCCGGTGAGGAGCCGCCACTTGCGAGCACGGAACGATGCGCACTTGGTAGGGCTGCCACACAAAATAATACTTTGTTAAGGAGAAACAAAGTAGAACTTAGTTTATAGTATAAGGTATGCAGTTTTCACTGACTGTCGATATAAATATGTAACCTCCTACACCAGCTATCCGTGTCAAATCCGTAGTTGCATTCTGTTTTTATGAATGCTTTAGATGTCATATGACACTGTAATCAATGATAAAGATGTCTATAATTTCATTCTATATTGAAAAGTGGACGTTTATGTCATATTATAATCAAACTATAACAGATATAGTTTGTTTTTTTGACAGATTCTGTGTGGGCGTGTCAAGTCCGCCTCAAGTTAGTCTACGACTAACGAAACCAGTATTAATCTGTAACATTATGCCGATGTCTTTGTTATTTCGCTTTTTCAGTATTTGCAGCAATTGGCAAAGCTTTCTCTTCTCAATTTTTGTTTATCCGATCGTCAGCTAGTTTTCCTCTCATAACATAATCTGGAAGTACCTTAATATTTGTAGTAGTTATCAAAATATCACTCCATTTACAGTTATGGCTTGGGTATGGATACGTGTTTTTAGTTGGTTTGGTGATACCATGCCTTGTTTGACATCCTTAAGAGCAAAGGTAATTGAATTATCTGTTGATGCATTGATACTGATGCACGGCAATTACGTCTCACGAACGGTTAGTTTACAACAATATTATGCGAGTATTATACCTATATATTTATTGAAATGTGGATTAAAGGTTTCAACAATTGTATTGTGTGTAACAATTGTCACAAGCTTAGTCGTTGTATTATAAGGAGAGACTAAAATATCTGATTTATAATCAGTTTATTTCAGTCTATAGCTGGAAGTGGACCACACGGCAGCGCAGACGTCGTATTTCACAGCAGCGCACACCTCCAGATTGACATCGACGGAATTAACCAATGTATATGTATGCGATTCGCACGATACGACTTTTACGAGTGCGTCGTGTCGCTCGCGTACGGCAAGAGACAGTTACATGACTGTGTTAATATTTTTATTATTTGTATTATTGCGCACACGATGCTATAACTCCCTTCAATTACCCACCCAAGCTTCTTTATTTACTACTCACCTCTTGGATTGCGTAAACGCTGGATAAGAAAGTAGAGTTTTTTTGGGTTTTTTATTCAAATCTTTCCCTTTTTTGTTTTTAATAGGTGTTAAATAATACTACTAATACATATGAAATAGTGTTTATGAGTCCACTAACGGACATGTTTGAGATATTATTTAAGTAAATCAACGACGAAAGAGCGAAGTGAATCTATGACGTAATATTGGTTCTTAATATTCAAGCATATTTTTTGAATGTTTGTTCTCTTTAGCAACATCCATCGCTACTTTCATATCCAGCTTTGCGGATTCCTCGTACTCCGCGAAGTTGTTAGCGGCTAAAAGTTGGTGTTGTGCTTGACGCGCTGTCGTCGCGTTTTTATGAGCGCTTTACAGCCCATTATACGCTTGTTGTGTAATAGAAACACTTGATTTGTTCCTCCCAAGACGCCACCGAGCGACGCGCGACGTAGCGCGTAAGTACTACACCGTGTTTGTAAACAAGTCATCGCCACTTTTTAATTTTCTTTCGGGATGTTAACGTGGGGGAACAAGTTCACAGAACAATCTAAGTTGTTGTTGATACCATTTAAATAAAAGTCCTAGTTGTAAATACAATAACAGTTAGTTATACCGATTCTTGAATAAATGGGTAATCAAAAGTTGGTTAGGTAATAATAAAGTAAATAAACAAATATGATTCAGCTAGTAATAATATTTTTGGCGGAAGTAATACAACTCTATCGTGTAAAAACAAGGCGATTAAAATTTACCAATTCCGGTAGGTATTATTTATTATATTTAGGTAAAATTTGCTATTTACCTCCACGTGTTTCCACAAAGCTATTTCGTCGCATTTTTCCGGTAAGTGATAGCACACGGCACACGCTGCTACTCTCCTCAACTCGATCATAATAATGAACGTTATATGACGTACCCACTGCGCTGGTCCGCACGAGGCGACAATAAGGCACTAACACACCGCGGAGAGCGATATCGCACACGTGTACGCCTCGCCCTTGAACCGCGCTAGAACAACAGCTAACTAGCGCACTTACATACTCACACACACGCACATCAGTAGCGCCTATCGCAGCCCACGACATGAAAGTCATGAAAATTAACGTTTATAAGTGCGTGCTTGCTGTTTTGATACAAAATAAAGTGATGGAACGCAATTACTTCGGGCAGCAATGTGCTTGTAACTAAACATTGTACAACTTTTTTTTTTTTTGGTGTGTGGGAATTCATCAAATGACTCCTCCCGCTCAAACATTGTACGCCTAAGTTTATGAATAATTATTATTAATCGGTTATAGCATAGCGTCGAGGATGAGTCGTGGCTTAATAATAGACGAGCCGTGGCTTATAACAGCCGGTCGGGTTGTTCTTTAAATTAAGACGTGCTTGCCTTTATCCGTGGATAGCCGTGAAGACACTTTCAACGTGCGCATCTTGCTACATCGTTCTTTTATAATGTACCATCTTAACAGGAACTCTGATTTAAAAGAGTGTGCTTGTTGCCCATTCTGCTGCATCCGGTTAGACTGGAAGCCGACCCTAGCATATTTGGGAAAAGCAGGCAGATTATTAGGTCGGTGATAAGTTTATTACTGACGACAAGTGTGTAATACACTAATAGCAAACAGAGCGATGCCGGGATAGTAGTGGTGACAGGAAAATTCGCGACTTGTAGGTACAGGTTAATGAAAGAGGAAGTGATTACTGTGCAACATTGTTTGTAGTTCGCGATATATTATCTACAATATTATGTGTCACAATTGTTTATCCTTGACTTGCGCTAAATATAAACAATGCCACAGATTGTTGAGTGACGTTTACTCACGTCAACTGTGCCGAAAAACAAGTAATAATATAAGATTATCATTCTTTGTTTGTATCAGTATTTGATTGGAAACTTCCTGGTTGACTTTGTGACAATTTCAATGAATTTAGTTTAATAAACAATAATTTGTGTTCTAACTACGATTACCATTTACAACCGGTAGATTGGTAGGTAATTCAATGGTCTGGTGGTCCCTTTAAAATACACCATCCTTTCAACCTGGTTCGATGTTCATACATGTGTGTGGAAAAGTGGAAAGTTGGGCAGTTTTACACTAGCCAGCTGATGAACAAGCCGTTCACTAATTACCAGGTACTTTGTATATTTTCATTTTCTACAAGAGGTAAAAAATGATAGTATGACCATGTAGAGTCAGTCGAAAGATGTGATTCGCCGAAAGTGGGACGCTGCGGGACGAATGTGGGACAAAATAATGTAGGGTATGTGGAACGGTGGCGCGGGACTATTAGTCGCGGGACAGTCCCGTTGGTGCAATAGAAAATAAGAGATTGTGAAAACACAAAAACCAACAAAGTAGTGTTGAAAATAAGTATGAAAATGTAAGATTGGAGAGTGGAGCTATTCATCCGTCAAGTGAAAATTATTGTTACTTTGTCTGCAAAGCTGTAGGAAAGAAAGCGTGTGATGTATACAATGTTAGGTAAATTGATGTCGATGAACTCTCCCCTTTAAAATAACCACTAAAACGTGGTACTAAGCGTTCGTGATAATATTCACATAACTAACATAATTTGATGCAGTGGTTTTCCTCACAGGAAATGTCAGTTTAGGGGATATCAAACTATGAACTCTAAACACACAAAATTTGCATTCTTACCTTGTTTAAATATAAACATATAAAACAAACTGTTCATTTAAAATTTCACCTTTAAAAAATAGTCTCCCGGTAACTTCGTGTGAGCTACTGGCGTGTGTCGACTAACGGTACGAATTAAAAAGTTGCCATCCGTGTTCCAAGGATTAAAAAGTGTGCGGTCGTAACTCTCACTGATTGTACGGCCATGCGGCATGGCGGCAACTCGTACCGCACGAGTGACACGACACCTAAATGTTTATACAGATGTGATTGCTTTGGAGTGTGAGCACGCTGAAATACTTTGTCAAAACATGGAAGGTACAGAAGTTGAAGTAAAGTGTAAAAATAAGAACAAGCTTTACCTACACATTACAGTGGCCAGCTTTCATTTTATCTAGAAGAGACGTGTCGATATTGTAAGTACGTATAGAGTGTATTGTTATTGTGTGGGCGTAGTGTCGTGATTGATAGCTCGTTTGTAGTGTTCAAGCGCCATTACTGATTGTTGATGGGAAACAGCGCGTTCGCGGAACTGCCCGGCGAGCACGGCCTACAGTGACATGGCATGAGTCACACATTTTATCACAGTTTGGGCGATAAAACCGTTTTGTCTTAAATGCTAGCACGGCGGCGTAAGATAATTTCTTGATATGTGATACAACTTCTTGACGTCTAGTTGGGACTCCTATGTCTTATTTGCTAATATGGGCGCACCCATTTTGTAACAAATGTCACATTTTGACAGATGAATATGCTCGTTTATATCACGTTCGTTCGGAGGTGGTGATAAAAGTAAATTAAAAATATAAGTATATTTTTCTGCTTACTACTGCATCCAATTATTATAATTATGTTCTTGCCCGAAGGCAAGAGGTCCAAAGTAGGAAAATATTCCGAAGAAACATTCGGGACTCCTCTAATCCGTTCGAGTTGCCAGACAGGGAGTTCCAACGGATTTTCCGCCTGACAAAGCCTATGGTGGTTTATTTATGTGAAGAACTGCGCGTGGACTTGCTTTATCAATAAAATTATCAGTGAATTACTCTTATTTCACTTCAACACTTTCACAATATATTTCAAAACAAATCACATCAAACTTTTAAAAGAAAAACAACTTTTAGTTAGTAGCAAGTTATCAAATAAATAAAAAAAGGAAATGAAAGACGTGCCGCGTACGTGTTATGTCAAAAATGAATTAGTACCCAAGAAAATTAAAAAGTTGTTTATCTGTATGAATTGTGCTCTTTTATACGTATTATTTTATTTGGTCGCCTATTCAGATGGTCATAGACATTTTTATTTTTTTAATATACTAGGTCACACTATGAAGTCAGCAACAAGAAAGACAAGTCGCGTCTTAAATTATATCACATGTGGTACCCGTGCTAGCATTTAAGACAAATTCTAAGACATGACATAATTTATAACGTCTTGTCACCAACGTCTTGGGTACGCCCGTGCTCGCCCCGCTGGAGTGCAAGTAAACAGGAATATCCATACGAAGAGAAATGAGAGTTAAGTAGGTACTCTTTTAACGGTAAAATTGTATTTTGGTGCGTTTTATCCGTTTAATTAAAACTGTTTTTCAAATGCCTTTCCAGGAAATGACACTATTTTAATATACGACAATAATACGATAATACGATAATTGACGGGTAAAAGTAAATTATTATTTAGTTTTCATTTTGTTGATTAGATAATAAAATAAATAACTGATAACAACATAGCATACATTTATTTTCAGACAAGTTTGGCCTATTAATAATACTGTTTAGGTATTTCCCATAAACAATAAATAAACATAAGTACATAAAGGTGCATACTAACTGAAGTTACTTTATACGGACCAACGTTTTCAAATGTTATTGGAAACAAAAAAAAAAAGTTGTAGGAAAAGCCGAAAAAGTTACGTAATGTCATCAATGTTTAACAAAACACAGTCATGTATATTTACAAATGCTTTGAATTGGGTATGGCAAAGGTACGCACTATCTTCAACCGCACCATATTTACATTCACGGGATACAAGTATACAACGTCTCTAGATGAGCTCTACTGAGTGTACTCAACGTCATTATAATATGTGGGTCGTCACTCACAGCCGCGCACGCACTCCATGACGGCTCTTTAGCTGCTTACGTAGCTATTATAAGTTTATAAGTTACGTTGTAGCTCGCGGAGTAGTCTCGTCTATAGGTATACCCTCATGGAGGTATTTTAGTCGTACCTACTACTAGATGACGTACTCATTTGAGTCGCTCATTTACTATTCAGTTTTATTGATATATTTTACAGATGAAAGGTAATTGCACTCACGACCCTGAATGTAATAAAACAAAGGTACACGTAATGACTAACCTCATCTCAGATGACTAGTCTAATTGATGTAGTTGTCCTTTCTTAGTCAGCATACATAATGAAATGGCTTTGTTTAAAAATAATTAACATTCTTATCCAAAATCATCGCCACACGTGATCTTTGATTAAGTTTCCATTGGAGTATGTACCTTATAATGCCGGATAAGAATTTCACGGATGCCGGTAAAGCTGTGGGCCAGCATATCTCAGAACTGGAGTCCGGAGACAGCTAGACGGCGGCGCGGCAGACCGAGGAGGAGATGGCGGGACGCCTTGGACGGCTTTATCGTTAACTGGCGGGAAGAGGCACAACAACGAGGAAAGTGGAAGGAATGGGGGGAGGCCTTTGCTCAGGAGTGGGAAAGATTAGGCTAACTAAAAAAAAAAAAAAAAATTTCACTTATCTCTACATCCTATCCTACTAATATTATAAACGCGAAAGTTTGTAAGTATGGATGGATGGATGTTTGTTACTCTTCGACGCAAAAACTACTGAACGGATTTCGATAAAATTTGGTACACAGACAGTTTATAACCCGGATTAACACATAGGATCATAGGTTGGTAAGTAGTAGTTTTTATCCCGATTTTAACTTCCCGTGGGATAATTTTCGAGTTGTAGCGGGCGAAACCGCCGTCAACGGTTAGTACATTATACATCCTTCGAATAACAAGCTTTGCCTTTAAACTTTTCAGTTCATTGTCGCTCGTTATCTATTAAAACTAGTTTCATAGTAACATTTGCCAACATTTCCCATGCCAGTACCAGGAGCGCAGAGGTTGAAGTTGGTGTGTGTAGGTGTTCGCTTCGAACTGAAGTGCTGATGTCCGCTGATACATATGGATGAGACAACTTTGATTGCTTCGCTGATTAAGCTCACTAGTTGTGTGTCGTGTTTTGGACGAAATCTAGGTAGATGAGGTTCTATACTTGAAGGATGGTTCTGGTTGGTTCTGGTCAAAGTGAACGCAAGGCGAAATCGAACAATTAAGAAGGTTTGATGCGCTGATAAGATATTTATTTATTTGTGAAGTCATGTGTTAAATAACAGACATAAACCCAAGCCATTGCACAATAATTAATAAAATAAACATAAGACCCTAATATATTTAAGTTGCGAGTTAATAGACTTGTTTTGGGCTAGCTAGTTCCACCATCGACCTCATCTCTGGACAAGATTGAGGTCAAGAGTAAACCCATTTAATATAAAAAAAAAAACATTAAATTAATTATTTTTAAAAGTTACGTGAAAATGACATTTTTCATCATTCCTTTCACAGAAACAATACAAGAAAAACTAAATCTGGGGGCACGGCAGTGCCCCCGCCGAGTCGAGCGCGAAGCAAACACTGCCGTACCATCCTTTACTGGAACCATTTCGCCGCATTTTCAGGCCCCTATTTGAGAACCTCTGGATAAGACCAGAACGCTGAAATTTTCGTCATCCAGTAAGCTATACATACACACTTAAAATAAAAAGTTTCAAGTCTGTAGGTCATTTAGTTCCGAAGTTAAGCGAAAGCAAAGTTTCGCATTTATGAAACTCACTCACTCACTCACTCATGATCATCAAAATAGTACTAGTACTTCCCATAAACTCAGAGAGCTGAAATTTGGTACAGAGTTAGGGTTTAATGGCCACATAAAGAGAAAACTATAAAAAGTAGGAAAAAAGAAAAAAAAAAAACTACAATAAAAAATTGTTTTAAATAAGAAAATCTAATAAAATAAATCAATATGCCCACGTTTCTACAAAAAGAAGTGAAATCCCAACAAAAACATTCTGTAAAAAACTAGCCAAGTCTCGATGGAGCTGCTTGTTTATCTCTAAAAAGTAATGAAATCTAGACAAAGTCGTGCCAAGTCTAAGGTTCCTTATTGCGATTTCTTTATTATTATAGTTAATGTTGTGTGACTTGGCCGTTGTTCGTTTCGTTTAGTTCGGTATTTTTTCTTCTTGGCGTCCAATTACCAATAACAGTATGGGTTATTATCACGCTTAACAATCATAGGTAGTTACAACAGATATAACATTACGTATAAACTAAATTGACTTGTACCCACTAACGTTTAAAAAATGTTCAACGGCCAAGACACACAACAATAACTATAATAATAAAGAAATCGCAATAAGGAACCTTAGACTTGGCACGACTTTGTCTAGATTTCATTACTTTTTAGAGATAAACAAGCAGCTCCATCGAGACTTGGCTAGTTTTTTACAGAATGTTTTTGTTGGGATATAATAGTACAGTAAGTCTCTATTTATTAAAGTGATAAAGATAGACTCCTCGATTGTTTTACCAAAGCCTTAGCATGAGCTATACTCACGCTGCGTGTTGTTCGAAAGAGTTACCGCGACTTCGATCGACACAAAGGGCTAAGAAGGAATACGGGTGGTTTTAGTCAGTAGAAATCTGACACTCCCTACCGCCCTTAAAAAAAAAGATGCTATAGGTACTCACACAGCTTGTGAAGCTGTGACCATACATCGGTACATCCATCTGTATCTGTTAGTTAGTCCTGAAGAGTAATTTTCTTGAGAAGTAAGACAAAGTTGGCAAGTTGGCACGTATGCAAATACATGAGAGTGGACTTGTGGACACTCGGACCCCTGACTGGAGTCCAGTCGGCGGTACTTTGTCACTAATTGTGCTCAACTCGCAACTTGCTCACTCACCGTAACGCCGCCGATAAGTCGGGGGCACACCGGGAACTGTTTACTGATTAGAAATGCGAATACTCATTCATTGCATAGAAAAACTTGCAATCGTAAAATGAAATAATGTCTCGTTCCGTTTGCGGAAAAGAGACGAGTGAAATTATATAGTGAAAAAATTGTGACATCTCTTATACTTAATTTAAATTTCTGACTCAACTAACTTAGGTACCTACATATTTTGGGAGTGACTGATAAGTTCAGACTTTGAATCATGACCTCTTGCCTGACCCGAAATATAACATAGGTCACGTAACAGTGTGTCACAGTCAATTAATTATTATTATTATATATATTATATAAATAAAAAGAGAAGTCCTGACTGACTGAATGACTGACTCATCAACGCCCAGCCCAAATCCTTAGAACTAGAAAGCTGAAATTTTGCACAGAGGCTCCCTTTATAATGTAGACAAGGAATAAGGAAGGATTTTTCGAAATTCAACCCCTAAGGGATTTAAATAGGGGATGAAAGTTTGTATGAAAAATCGTCATTTTCACGCGGGCGAAGCCGCTGGCAAAAGCTAGTTCGGAATAAAAATGGTGGGAGGCTTTGCCCGGGAAAAGCAGACTAAGAGAAAAAAAATATTGTTATCAAAAACCTGTTTATTTCGTTTGCTCTTCTCTTCTGAAGTGTAGTCAAACACAGCACTCATTTTTCATTCGCGTACTTTTTGTTTCTGTACGCTCATTTTAATTCAGTGCAACCGTGAATAAACAAAACAAAATTAGCGTTTGTAATTTTGTTTTCATTCAGTTTTGTATGCAATTTTGAAGTCAATTAATTGTTTAGGTTCTCCTAAACAATTAATTGACTTCAAAATTTGAAATTAAGGAGTCTGCTAATTACACGCCGTGTCTTAACCATGCCCGTGCTAGCAACGTCCCAGGTAAAAATACATGGTACATGTTATTATAGGGTTACAACCGCGTGTGATGACAGTTCTGAACTAGTTATAACTGAATGTGAAAACCGCTCTAAACCCGTTGTAAACGGGTATGATACAGACTAGCGGGCATAGTAGTACGTGTCATGTGTCTTTTCGTGTGTGATACTTTCATAGCACGGTCATAGTATGGTATGGCGTAGTTGGCAGAGTTCTTTTCAATGTTAACCACTGAAGAATCTTAAAAACCAACATACTTAATTGTGTTTTTTTCATGAAATTTTGGAAAGTTATTAACTTAAGCTCCTTCCTTAACAAATTACATAAATGGTACCGTGAGAGCTACCCTCTGTACCTTCAGCCTAACGTAACTTTCTTAGAGTTGTTAAGAGGTCGGCAATTAGTCAAATTGGCGCAGCAGTTAGTTGGCCACTTGTTTGAACAGGATCCGGACAGTCTTTGATTCGGGACTTTGCTTCATTTGCTCTTTGCATAAATTACAATTAGGGGCAGTGTCCGTTCTACCTGCTGTTCTCAATTGCTTACGTAAATGTTCCTGACTTAAACCTGTTAGTATTACGGCTTTAGATGCAAAGAAGGTTGTGCTATTAATTTCTTGGGTTCGCAGCTGCCAGCTATTCAAGGTGCTCTTCATTTTAACAATCTTTTAGGTTATAATTTACAACGTTATAGGAAATAATTATCTTGCATATAGTACCTGGATCATAAGATAAATAAAATAGACGAGTAACGAAAGATATAACAGTAAGCTGACGTTTTTCCTTCATAGTGTAGAATTCAAATGTGTAACAGTAGCACGTCTGACCATGTCTAACTAAACAAACTCATTTAGATAAAAACTATAATTAAAACATTACGAGTGGGTTTAGCTAAAAAATAAGCAAGAGTGCGACGATGCGACGCGGTGGAAGTAAGAGGCGACACGACACGATCGCGGCAAATAAATTAAGTAAAGCGACGTCGACGGTCCACACCGCACCGCGTCGTGTCGTGCGGCAGGCAGCGTGCGGACCGCGCCGGCTATGCAACAAAACAACGCGATTGAACTACATTAGGATTCACAATGTAAATCTTGGTTGCTGATTTAATTGGTTATTGTGTTTCTACTTTTCGTAATTCTTTTGGCAAAACATTTTGATACCTTTAAGAAACGGTAGATCACTGCTGGATGATCGAATACAATTCTGATTTTAACTTCAAAGTCACCTTCTCTGGAATTTCGCATGTATTTCAGGCAAGGCAACAATAACACCTAACTATTTAACGTCACAGTGTTCGCGGTAAGCAGATTACACGAGTACCGTGTAACAGTCCAACAGTGCGCGTCTTAAACATAAAATGTAAGCACACGTACACAAAGACTACAGCGGCTAATCGTTAACCAGAACACTTTAATTTATCTATAACGGCCAAGCTGGTACAAAGTTGTCTCTAAATAAACATGGGGCACGGAATGAATGGGTGCAGAAGAGCCACTGTTAACCGTACCGTCTTTAATATTGGTGTTGCAGAAGTATGACCCTTGCGTTAATCGTTAAGTAGAGAGAGGCAAGAGTTTTTGGAAAACCTTTAAAAGCTTTCAATTTGGTATTAAACTGACTAACTATTTCATTTTATTTTAAACCTAGAGTTGTTTGTAAGTTTTTTTTCTATCTGAGGATTGGTTTTCTGCGTTTCCTTGCCCGAAGTTCGCCAGTACATCGGGCGGTTAGTTGTACGAATATAACCGAGCGCGGAATAACAAAGACTGCACAATGCAGTTTTAATTTTCACATCGGGTTATTTCGGCTTCGGTGGACCTCTTCCTCGGAACACTACTGTAAGCACGAACTTCGGAACTTCCGTTACGATTTAATTTTTTAAGCTTTTAAGAAAGGCTTTAATTGATTTCTGTACTGCGTTCATAATCGTAATTAATTAAGAATTAACACAGAACAAGACGACAATATTAGTGACAGTTTTTTTGATAGTCAATTCTCTACAATCGATGCTTTGATTATTGATATCTTGACTTTGGCAGAATTTTGGAAATCAATCAAACCCAAATTTTCTATCACCTATCTACCAAAAGTTGAGGCCAGTAGATTGGAACCAAATGAACCAAAAATCTCGCGGATCACAATTGCATCTATAGGCTCTTTAGATTAAAACAACTAGCAGCCAAGACAGAGTTCCGCAGCAGCAGCGGTCACGGCACGGTGTCACTAGTGTTGTGTTCCGTGTTATTTATATAGCACAGCACGAGAGCGTGTAGTACCCTGTGTAGCCTGCCTGCCGAGTGCGGGCACACTCGTGGATCATTGGCTAATGTCTATTTCTAAGTTTTGTTTTAGAAATTAGGGATTTTTGTAGCAAGCACACCGTTTGCCAGAAATCGTGTTTAGGCTTCTATTTTACTTACGGTTGACAAGAGATTACCGTGCTATAAACGTATCAGGCATAAAAAATTCTAAGTATGTACTACAAATCATAACTCTCCTACAGTAGTCGGGTAAAATGTATGAGACATAATATACCAAGACCGCGCGTCTTGTCACCGACCAACACAAAATAATCACAATAATTTATTTCTATTGAATTTATAGCTGTCACTGTCGCACCATAGTATACTTAGGTACTACTGCATTAAATTACCTTTAGCAATTAACTTTAAGACAGACAGTGTAATTACAGCTGCACCAAAAGTAAAGTCCAAACCAATAAATTAGCTAAGTAACTCCCTAAGTAAACCTTAAGCCAAGATTTAATGAGGGAATCTAAAACGGAGCCAAATGACCGCACTAGTCTAAAAAAAGTGGTGTGTATCTGTGGCCATACTTCTCGTTCACGTTGATTTAGGCAAATTGACAGGAAACGTGGAGGTTTGGCCGCTTGGCCGCCAACCGAACTGCAATTAATATTAAAACCTTCTAAGAGGTTGCTCTTGGACAGAACTCTGTATCTCGCTAATGCATTTTCGTGTTAAACATGTGGTGCATCGACACTTTACATGTCGCATGCACAGCAAATATTATAATAGCAAAATAAATAATTATATATTTTAGTTATGTACTAGCGCTCGCCGAAACCAGTTGTTTTATGTACATGACTCGTCATAACTCCCAACAACACGTACACAGTAGGTACACTTACATCTGGTGACCCCGATATTGAATTTACACGCGCCGCGATTTAAAGTGATTTTCCCGTGTCGTGGTAACTGCACTGCACAACCTTACCAGCCTTCCACAAGCGGATCTCACTGGTTTTGGTTTTCAAGAGGCATATAGTTACCGAAGACATGAGTACAAGTGGAAACTGTGGTGTGAAACCGACATGCGGAGCGACAAACAACAGTCAGATATTGGCAGGACGATCAGGTGAGGTGTCGGAAATATCAAGCGGACAAACACAGCTGATGGTTGAGTTAGTCAACCAAATGAGTAAGCTGACCATGGAAATAGCAGCCTTGAAACCAAACTCAACCAATTATAGACACCGTAATTATAGACGTAATCGAAGCCAGTCGCGCACAAGATCTAGGACGAGGATTACACCCGACAGTCCCAACTGGTTATGCAAGTATCATCATCGTTACAGGAATCGAGCCCGGAACTGTGAAATTCCATGTAATTGGAAGAAACCGTCGGAAAACTAACCTCAGCGTTGACAGAGGCGGTCGTCAGCGCTATCATACCTTCAAACCGCCTTTCCGTTACCGACCGAAAAAGTGAGTATCGTTTTTTGGTGGATACAGGCGCTAATATTTCAGCCATACCTAGAAGAGGGGACCGTTTAAAAATTGACGACACATATAAAATATACGCTGCAAACGGTACACAAATTAAAACATATGGCGACAAAACGCTGACGTTAAATCTGAATATGAGACGCCCGTACCGTTGGACTTTCATCGTAGCTGACATTACGCAACCAATACTTGGAGCCGATTTTCTAGAAAAAAACAACATTTTGGTGGATATTCGGAATAAACGTTTAATTGATGGTACAACTGGACTTCAGAGTAACGCAAAGTTAATGAAGTCAAGCACACCAACACTTCGGACCGTAAATTTAACCGAAGACTACGCAGACATTTTAGCAGATTTCCCGAACATTTTGAAACCCCTCGACACACAGTCACGACCGAAGCACGACGTAGTTCATCAAATCATCACCAATGGACACCCTGTTTACTCCAAATCAAGACCTTTACCGGCGGACAAATACCTAAGAGTGAAGAAGGAGATACAGCTTATGCTAGACACAGGGTTATGCAGGCCTTCCAAGAGTCCGTGGGCTAGTCCTTTGCACGTGACAACGAAGAAAAACGGCGAGTTACGACTATGTGGCGACTACAGAAAATTGAATGCGATCACTGTACCGGACAGATACCCGATTCCGAGACTACTAGACTTCACATACTTATTACCAGGAACCAGTATATATTCAACGATTGATTTAAAAAGAGCCTACAACCAGATTCCAGTACAAGACGTAGAAAAGACTGCAGTAATAACCCCGTTCGGTCTATTCGAATTTCCAAGAATGCCGTTCGGACTACGCAACGCAGGACAAACCTTTGTCAGATTCCTGAACACAGTCTTAGCAGGACTCGACTTCATTTTCGTATATATAGACGATATACTAGTGGCGTCATCATCAACCAGTGAACACCGCCGTCATTTACAAGAAACGTTCAAACGGTTAGACGAACATGGCATTGCAATAAATCAAGCCAAATGCGTATTGGGCAAACCGCAAGTAGAGTTCCTCGGATATCAGATCTCAAAAGACGGTATCAAACCATTACCAGACAAGGTCGAAGCAATCACCAAATACCCAATACCAAAAACAGTACAAGATTTACGGAGATTTTTAGGCATGATTAACTTTTACCGGAACAATATACCAAAAGCAGCCCAACACCAAGCTCGGTTAAACAAATACCTCATTGGTTCGAAGAAAAATGACAAAACTGAAATACAATGGACTCCAGAGGCATTAGAAGCATTCGATCAATGTAAAGCAAGTCTCAGCGACGCCGTTACATTGTCTTCACCAACAACGCATTGCCCGCTATCACTCATGACAGACGCATCTCAAACGTGCGTAGGCGCCGTTTTACAACAGTATGAAAACGGAAACTGGAAGCCACTCTCCTTTTTCTCAAAGGGACTGAGTGAAACGCAATCAAAGTACAGCACGTATGATCGGGAATTGCTAGCCATTTACATGGCAGTAACGCATTTTCAACCTTATGTCGAGGGAAGAGAGTTGATAGTTTACACCGATCACAAGCCGTTATGTCACGCCTTCACTACCAAAGAAACCTGCACAAGTAAAACGATAGCCCCAAGACGACTACGTCACCTCGAGTTCATTGCACAGTTCACGACAGACATTCGTCACCTATCCGGTAACATGAACCCGGTGGCCGATGCATTATCGCGAGTCGAACAAATAGATTGCCCGACACCTGTGGATTGGACTGAGTTAGCAGATATGCAACGCAATGACACTGAACTCACTCAGCTGTTAAACAATAACAACCTTAACTGGAAAACTACGACATTATCAGGAACAAGACAACTACTCTGCGAAAATTCAAAATCAAGTTTACGACCGTATGTACCGAAATCACTTCGAAAACAAGTATTCGACACTATGCACAACATAACGCATCCCGGAATAAGATTATCAAAGAAAATGATCTCCGAGCACTACTTCTGGCCACGCATGAATACTGACGTCGGCATTTGGGCGAAAACATGCCATGCATGCCAGAAAAGCAAGACACATAGGCACAACTCGGCCCCAATCGGAACATTCCCATCTACAGCACGATTAGATCACGTGCACATAGACATTGTCGGACCACTACCAGAATCCAACGGCAACAGATACATTGTGACAATGATAGACAGAGAAACGAGATGGCCGGAAGCAGTACCAGTAGCAGAGATAACAGCAAAAGTTGTGGCGGAAGTTCTCATAAGCACCTGGATAGCGAGATTCGGATGCCCAAACACCATAACAACGGACCAGGGAAGACAGTTCGAGTCAGACTTATTTATCACTCTAACCAAGTCACTCGGTATTAAGAAAACCAGAACCACCAGTTATCATCCACAGTCAAATGGTTTAGTCGAACGCTGGCATAGATCGATGAAAACCGCGCTAGTCGCGCGCGGAAATACTACAAACTGGTCGAGCGAACTACCCATAGTTCTACTAGGATTACGAGCAGCACTACGACTGAAAGAAAATATAAGTCCAGCACAGATGTTATACGGAACAAACATACGTCTGCCAGGAATGTTTATCGAGCCGAAAACGCAAGTAACATCACCAGAAAATTTTGCACAGACTCTCCAGAGGACAATGGCAAAGCTAAGCCCGTTTAGTAACAATCACCACGCCACAAGTCACAAACCATTCATACATCCAGACATGAAAAGCTGCGAGTATGTATACGTCAGAACGGATGCTGTGAAGAAACCACTGACCCCGACCTACGAAGGCCCATATAAAGTGTTAGAGAAACAAGAGAAACATTTCAAGATTCAATTGCCGAAGAAAACATCAATAGTAACAGTGGACAGATTAAAACCAGCATACATTTTAATAGACGAAAAGGTAAATGAACCTTTAGCACACCAAGAAAGTGGCAGTAGCGAAGTAAACGACGGCAAAAATGTTGAGCAAGCGGAAAATAATAAGATCGCACCAAACACAACACGCTCAGGCCGCGTCATACATCCGGTGGTACGATTTACAATACCGCCAGATCAGCTAAAGAAAAACACGAAATAAATTAAGAGAAAAGTGCAGCGGCGTAGTGTTTAATAATTTTTATTTGTGTTAATGACTATAATTATTTTGTGTATAATAGTGACTACATTTTCGTGTAAAATGATTACTTTTTTTTTGACATACTTTTTATTTTACTTTTTTAATTCTGTTTATATGTAAGTGTACTCGTATTTTTTTTTGTAAAAGGGGGGAATAATGTGGTGCATCGACACTTTACATGTCGCATGCACAGCAAATATTATAATAGCAAAATAAATAATTATATATTTTAGTTATGTACTAGCGCTCGCCGAAACCAGTTGTTTTATTTACATGACTCGTCATAACTCCCAACAACACGTACACAGTAGGTACACTTACAAACACTTGAATTAATCTTGGGTTCTGCTGGACTCTTCAGTTTTTAGTAATGAGGAGGAATAAAGGTAACCTCTTTGTGAATTAGGAATAGGAATGCTTAGGATATTCAAACAGGTACCTAGACGTAACTCTCCTCCCTTTGACGTTATTTGTAACTCAATCAATCAATCTTTCTGGGAAGAGGCAGTTTAGGTTCTCACAAAATAGTCTTGAGCTACCCCATTTTGATATGGATAATGTTATCCAAACTCGGAAGTAGGAAAAACATTTTAAAAATGTATTTTTTTATAAATCTCCGAAAACGTTTCCGCATTCTTACCGCACTTACAAAACAAGGCGTAATGAATTAATGTGGCGTTCTGCGTTCTAGCTGTGAGCAGTGGCACGAGCGGAGCGGGGGGCGGACAGCGGCGCGTCACCGTCGCGGAATTTATGGCCCCACACTAATTTATAGTCGTCCAGCTCGAGCGATTAATGGAAACACTTATTCCAACTTTAATGTCGTTTCATTAACATTTATACTGTTTAAATTTATTAAATATGGAACTTGGTCTGTTTGTTTCAGAAGAAAACGCGAACAAAATGGTGACGCAGGTAGATTATGACCAGTTATAATACCACGAAGTCTTGCAACCAACGCAGACTCTAGGATCCTCACAGACTATGAGAAAGTATGTAAAACAATTTTTCACGGTATTAAATCGTTTGGCCGGAACAAACGAACAGAAATAATGGAGATACCTTCAAACAACAATATTTTTTATGAATAAATCAAACAGTGATTTGAATACCTATCCACCTCGATAATATCCTGCGATATCGATAAAAAGTGAATTATGTAGATTTACACAAGCTGGGGGTGAGTGGGGGTGTTACAGGGAGGAGGGGCAGGAGGGGTGTAGTTCACACGCCGTTGCGTCCGTTAATATTCATGTCGGACCAACAAAAGTCCGTTTTGTTCATCCTCGATGTTCATACCTGTAATGGTTGATCGTTTGTTTGTGCTTCAAATTATGTTTTCATTTCCATTTGTGAGCATTTAATTTATAGAACTAACGTACGTTCTCAATTGTGTCTTATCATCATCAGGTTTACAACAGTTCACTGCTGAACGTAGGCCTTATCAAACACGCCCCTCAACTCGATTTTCAGCAACTCTCATCCATTTGCTTTCAGCCACCTGTGCATGTTGCTTTAAAATTCGGAATTCTTCCAATTTTTCAATAACCGGTACACGAGTTTGACAAAAAATATTAATTGATCCGCGTAGTCTGATTTTCTTAACAACTTAGCTTGCACGAGTTTTGTTTTTAACCTTTCTAAAAAACGGAAAATCTCCGCGATCTGAATGTAGACGAAGAAGTCAATATTTCATGGAAGTGGCGTCGAGACCTGTAGTTGACAAGGATTATGTAAATTAATTGGGGGCAAATATTAAATAAACGCGATCCGCTTGATTTGTGACGAGAAAAAACAGGGGGGTAAGCGGGGGTGAACGGGGAGACGGGGAGGAAAGAGCTTTGTTTTTTTACGAGCCCACGCACCTAGCTCAGGAACCTGTTTTATGCTAATAATAAACAAATACTTACCTATACTTAAGACTTCTGCGAAAGAAGGAAAATGATTTATCATTCTTTGGAAGAGGAAAATTTTATGAAAAACCACATTTTGTTTATGTAGCATTAATGATAAAAGATAATATCAAGCTTTTTATGTCATTTGTGTGTCATAGAATTTTGCCTAGTAAGAAGTCCAAAGGGCAAAAAACCCACGCATGGGCTCGATACAATTCTTTCTACATATTTTAATAAACTACCGAAAGACAATTTGCGGTCCCTAATAAGAGTATTATTTATAGAGAACTAACTAGTGGAAGATAGCCGTGGAATGTTCCAGAGCGGCGGGTTATTCGGGTTGTTCGTATTACCATAGCCCAGCGATCTGCACAAGATACAGACTATTTCACGTAACATATTGTTGATTAGGAGAATTTGACTAAACCGCAATAGTCATGTATCATGCGCAAATGGCGGGCAGTCGTAAGTTTTTATTAGTCGTACCTACAGACTGTACCCAGACGTAATATCTACGAAAAAATGAATGTTCATATTTTTTTGGGAAGATAGCCGGTAGCGACAGCAGAGGAAATTGCTTGGTGTCTCACGAATGTGTATTTCTGAATGTGGCTGTGGAGTTTATGACGAGAGGACGACAGAAAATAGTTTAGCGCATTCGCTGTTGTCGTCATTTCACCTTCCATGCACCTTTTAGTAGCTGGGCATTTCTTCAACATGAAATTGATATTATGTGGATATTTCAGTGGTCTTTAAATCTTACTATAATTGAATAATAATCACAGTAGAGTCTAGAAGGTCTAGAAATATACTCTGTATCGATACCTCTAAATTCTTTGTCAGGTAACTTAAACTCTCTCCCAAATCAGCCGAACTTCAATGTAGACGACAATTATTAGTTGTTGCTGTCGTTTGTTTTGCTATCAGTACAGTCGCGGTCCGTGTATGGTATCGTACCTATTCGAAATGAGAGCTTAGAGATAAAGCCTATAATATTTGCATAGAGACAGCCCACAGTCGCGGTCGCCTCGTATGTCGCATGTCGGTATTGTCCACAATAGTTCGTTTTATTGGTTCAAGTAGCCGCGGCCGGCTGAAAGGAATCTTCATAAGTTGTAGGGTTATTGTAACGAGCTCGTCAACGAATAAATCTAGAATCGCTTATATTCAATTAGAGTATTGTTTATTATTGTGATTGATCTGCTAGATAGCTATAGATTCGAATTCTATTTATTTTCTGTATTGTAAGTTTGTATTCACAATTCAGCGATATCAGTAATCCTGAAAATAATAGCAAAAGTGTTTCTGTTAATGATTTTTATTTTTTATTTTATTTTATCAAATAGGAACAACAAACAGCTACATTATGGAACATTACAACATGAAAACAAATAACTTAAATAATAATGTAGCCCACAGCGCTGTTCACAGATTACCATTAATGACTAAACCTTAAATTGCTAGGAAAGAAGCTGTTCATGCAAGACAGTTAAAACATAAAAATACAAAAAGGAAGAAAATAAATAGCTATACGTCTACTAAACGATGAAAGTGCAAAATGTAAATATGGCTACAAATATCAGTAAATTAATCAAAGGACTTAAGCGTCTCAAACAACAAGTTTCTAAATCTATGCATGGAGCATGTAAATATATCAATGTGCTCTAGTTCTTTATTGTAAGATGCTGCCATTCGTCGAATTGGCGAACGTTCGCCGGTATTAGATCGGCAGGTACCTATTGCAAATAGCGAACCTGCACGCACCAGCCGTCTATGAACAGTTCTGGGGACTGCATAACACAGTACATTGTTCAGGTCGATACAGTCAAATTTGCCATTCACAACATTGTACAGGGTCATTGCTTCTAATTGTTTGCGCCTGGAGCTGAGTGTCAGGAGTTTATACCTACTGAGCAACTGGTCATACGGCAGATACGTTCTATGACATCTATAATGCATTGCACGAAGGAACCTGCGTTGTACATTTTCCAACATTTCAATATATTTTTTATAATACGGGTTCCAGATGGGGACAGCGTATTCAAGCTGTGACCGAACAAGAGTTTTATATAGGCAGAGGTACGAAGAGGTCCGTTTAAAGTCATGAGTTGATCTCATTATAAATCCATACATCTTGTATGCCTTATTAAGGATTTGTTCGACATGTAAATCCAGGCAGAGTTTCGAATCAAGCAGTATGCCCAGATCACGTACCGAGTTTACTTTATTTAATGCAATACTACATAAACAGTATACAAATCTAATAACGTTTTTATTTTTAGTAAAATTGATATAGTTGCACTTAGGAATGCTTAGAAATAGCTTAATAGAGTAACAATAGTCCGTCAGTCTATCCAAGTCCTCTTGGAGGAGATAGCAATCTTGGATATTTCGAATCGGTCTATATACTTTAAGGTCATCAGCGTATAATAACAAATTTTAATTTCGAAAACAGTTACCAATGTTGTTTATAAAGAGAATGAATAAAAGAGGACCAAGAATAGAGCCCTGGGGCACACCAGAAGTAACCTGAACAGCATCAGAGTGGAAACCGTTGATTACAACCCGTTGACAGCGATTAGTGATGTAAGAGATAAACCATCGCAATAAGTTACCTCGAATGCCATTGAAGGCTATTCGGCTCAACAGTAACTCATGATCCACCTTGTCGAAAGCCTTCTGAAAGTCCGTGTACACCGCGTCAACCTGTATACGATTATCCATCTTGTCAAACAGATCACTAGAGAAAGCCAATAAGTTCGTTGTCGTTGATCGCTTTTTAACGAACCCGTGCTGTTGTTGTATGATAGCATGATGGAGAATAGGGTATATTTCGTTATGTACTAGTCTCTCGAAGAGCTTCGACAAGGTAGACAGAATAGAAATTGGTCGGTATTGCTCAACACTACGTTTAGATCCGGCCTTGTGTACAGGTGTGATATTCGCATGTTTCCATACCGCTGGCATGACACCTTCAGTGATGCATTTATTATACAATATAGCTAGCGGTCTACATATAACGGTGGCAGTATTTTTGAGAAAATATAGAAAGAAAGAAAGAAAGAAAATGCATTTATTTGGCACAGGCCACAAATACACACAATGTAAAACAAAAATAATATAAAAAAAAGAACTTAAAACTAAACAAATCGTCCCACTGTGTGCCTCACGGCTGCGCCAAAAAGGCCCAGTTCAGCAAAATGCCGGGCAACTAGTGCCCGACGCTGGTTTTCAACTGAACCTAAATTAGAGTGGTTACGGATGTTAATCAGTTTTATATGTTGTGTCAATGTTGGGGGTGAATACGTACTTAAATATATAATCGAGGTGTATACAATAAAATTAAATAGATATACATAAAAAAACAATGGGTTAGTAGTAAAACAAACTATGAACAACAAATATGGTGAGTGTATAAAGCAACCCAAGACAATATAATATACATGTCGCATCCGGTCACTAGTACGGACAAGAAACGAATCGCAAGCGCGCCATTTTTAACATCACGTGATCTGCGTGCGCTTCTACAGAGTCGTGATGTTTCATAAGGACGGCGAGGAGGTCATTCTATGCCTGACCGCCGCAGTGTGAAGATATCCCGGAACTGTACTCGATTCGTTGTACCCAGTATAAGTGTTGTCATTGTGAGGTGTTGAAACTAATTATAAAATAATTTGTAATTTAAAATAAAAACCAGTGAATAAAAACCAGTGAACCGCAACCCAGTGTATTTTCGTTTACACGAGACCCAAACTCTGCCACATAATGTCTGAATCTGATGGAATAATACTGGTGCATTCTACATACATATAGGTAAATAGCACGGGTGTAAGTTAAAAAAAAACGTGTGGCACTCGGAGACTGCCGCGGTAAATCTATTGCATAGCATTTTTTATCAACTTATGCAATAATAGGTATAAATAATTAGGTATTAATAGTGTAATTACACACCAAAATAATTATTCATTCAAAAAATTTGAACAAAAATAACGATATTAAGAGTTTGATCTTCGAATTTCGCGCGATGTACATTAAATAAATCAAAACTAACCTTCATAGACTAAGCTAGTAAGAAACTCTATGACAGAAAAATTAAAAGAAAAAATAATGACAGCCTGACGTAAGTGTCATAACTAGTGGTGTGCAATTCTGCTATAAATCATTATCATGTTAAATAGACTATTGAATATATTTTTATAACATGTTATTTTATACGTTATCATAATAACGAGTTGTAACAAAACGCGGCAGTAATCTGAACGCGGAGACGTTATCGTTTTATTCGGCAACAACACGATAAACGTGCGCAATGATTATTGATGCGCAGTTAATGTTATATTCTAGTGGACTGTAGAGGTATACGAACGATTATAATAATATCGTTATTATTAATATTAAAAACTAATATAAATGTATTATAATTATGGTTTTTAATTATCAATGAACTTTCCTTCATTCTGCGCAGTTTTAGGACTAATAAAATATTATTAAATGTTATGATTAAGTAAAGTTGCATCAGTGTATGTTTTTTCGTGTTATGTGAATCTCACTTACATATCACGGGGGTGGCAGAGGGGGGTCAAAATGTTGGTCCTTTTTTTTGCCTTGTACGCTCCGTTTTCGAGATATTTCAATTTCATTTTTTTTTAACAGAAACTTTGAACGCCCATAACTCGGAAACGGTGCATAGTAGGACCACCGCCACCGCTTGCTACGTTATTCGTTGAGCGTGTTGTTGAGTTAGACATTATAATGATAACACGTAGGCAGCGTCGGTATAACAAACGTTATTCGTTATGAATCAATAACATGTTATGTTTTGGTGTTATTCGTTATATTAACCACCACTAGTCATAACATTGAAAAATATGAAGATTATTTATTTTATTTTAGATATTTTATAAGAAAACGAATCGTTTTAGACCGATTCGCAGAATAGTAATGCAAAAACCAATAAAACTTATGATAGATGCGTACTAATAATAAAATGAATGTTTATAGAGTACTCACTCCTCACTAATTTTCTTTCACTATTTTTTCGTGACTTTCTTCATTAATAAATGCACTTTGTTTATTCATATTTAAAACACTTTGTACACAAATTATACGAGTAAGAATATTTTAGAAGGAGAAAGCAGAGAGACAAACAATTATTTAATTTGACAACCTCAGTTGACAACCTTGTTATTTTCCGTAACCATAGCAACCATGTTGAATCTTGAACTGAATATTTTTGTTAGGAAATCTCTGGATTCGCTCTCCACGCTCAACTCAACAAGGCCCGCGATAGAATCTATGCAATAGATTAAAAACCTGTTTGGCACGATAACTTTTAACACATTACAACTGTATTGTATTCATGTTTGCATTTCATCCACAAACAGTATGTATAGCATTTTTTATTTAGGTGGGAAGGTAGAAACGTCATATAACTGATTCATTTAGAGCAACCATATCCAGCTTACGTTGTGCTTCTATGAGGAACTGCCGTAAACGACTTCTAAAAGTGTCTATTGTCTTGATTAGTCTTATCGGTGGTGGCAGGTTATTCCAAATTTTTGAAGCTGCATAACGGAAGCTGCCTCTGAAAGCTGCTGAACTATGCGACTGAGTTGAGAGTTGTTGAGAACATTGTCTTCTCCCACATTCCCGTCTACTAGCTATCCAACTCAGTTTATCGAACAAGTATTCCGGTTTTTGATATTTGACCACACCGAACAGAAGGCATGCCAAGTGTAGTTTGCGTCTGGATTTCATTTTAAGAGTATTGTGCTTGTTTAGAAAAGGTGTGACATGACTTCTACGGGGAATGTTATAGCAAAATCGAGCGCACGCGTTTTGTACCCTTTGTATGAGCTGATCCGTACGAGCTAAGAGACGCGCAACCTAGATAGAACTAACGTTTCCACAAGTTGTTCCCGTAGTGGTTCGGATAAATAAGGCCTCATCTTGTACAAGACCTTCAGGCGATAAAAACAGTTTCTCACCGAGTCTGCTATGTGCTTCTCAAAACGAAGGTCTTTGTCCATAATAAGACCTAGATTTCGCGCCTCAAACACTCGCTCAATTGGTTCGCTCATTACTTCCAAGTCGAAGGTCATAGGTAGTCGAGCAAGCTGCTGTCTGGTGCCAAATACCAAATACTTAGTTTTAGTTGGGTTTAGCGACAGGCAGTTCTCCTCGGACCAAGTAGCGATTCGTTGGAGATCCTCGTTAAGGTCCTTGATGGCGCTGTCATACTCGTCTGGGTGGAAAGAAACATATAGTTGCACATCGTCGGCGTATATGTGGTACTTGCATCTCTGTAGGCATCTTATTATGTCTGCGCAGTACAAAATGAAGAGAATGGGACCTAAAATAGAACCCTGAGGATATGGTGACAGACCATCCGAACCAGGGCCTTTAGTAGGATCCAGTGATTTAAGTTCTGTCATTATAGTTTCCTCTTTAAAGTGAAGGTCGGAAATAACTATGTCATTAGACATCGTTTCAGAAGGTGGCTCCCATCGCGCAAGGGTAGGTGAAGTAGGCTCATATACGGACGCAAAGAAATCGGAAAACATATTGCAAATCGATTGAGGATCGTTGGATACTATATTATTGTATTGTACTTTTTCCGGTATACCGGGTTTGTCTTTGCGATTGGAAACATAGACCCAAAAATCTTTAATATTTTTATGAATGCTGTCCTCAATCGACTGAATGTATTTATTGAAACATTTATCACAATTTTTCTTAAATAAGGCTCTGTACAGAGAGAAAGCTTCGTGGTCTGCAATGTTCCCGTATTTTTTCCACTTGACCCAAGACTTTTGTTTTCTTCTAAATATCCTAATTAATGATTTTGTGAACCAATCAGGAAAGCCAGCCGTTCTAGATGCGGATAGTGGTGTGTGCTGTTTAATAATTTCGTCAATCTTATTGTAAAATAAGCTAAGTGCCTCTTCGGACCCTAAAGGGGTAAGAAGTTCCGTCCAAGAAGTATTCTCAATTTTACGGTTAATGTTTTCATAGTCAGATTTATAAAAGTTATATTTTTGCAGTGGTCTCTTTTTCATAGGAAGAGCATCTATATTTAAAATTATATCACAGACGAAAGGTGGGTGATACGTGTCAATTGGAAGTAGAGGCATCAATGCACCCGATACCCTACATGGGTGATTTGATATTAGTAGGTCAAGAATTTTACCATTTGTATTTGCCACGACATTATATTGCAAAGCATCAAGTAAAGACATTAAATTATTCAACTGGGTACAAGTCGTGGACGAGCCGATGCCAAGCCCACCGCCGCCGATCAGAGATACCATTGGACCCGATATGTTCCAAGTTATCTCTGGAAGATTGTAGTCGCCAATTATGTAAAAATAGTCAACGGTAGGGTAATGATAAAAGCATTGTATCAAAACAACTTCACGTTCAACTAAGCTGAAAGCATGTTCGTATAGCACTCCGTAGACAAGCTTAGAGCAATATTCTGAAGCGTTTCATTCCAAAGTTAATAAATTAAATCGGCGACTCGTGCCGTATTTTCCAATACATTACTTAAGTAAATTGAACTTATGAAGCATACATTCCCCTCTGAAGATTGTATGAAGGTAATTCAGTCGCGCTCACTATTCCAATAAAAATAAACAGTCGCCGTCTCAATCAGACGCGCAATCAGGTGCTCTTATTCTCATACATTGCCGTACAACACACACACTCATACATACACTCATACAAGCTCATACACGCGACACCCTCACGTATTCTTCGAGTTACTGCGCTCTTTGTGATGAAGCTATGAAACTAGCGAGTGCTTCAACGGGTTCGTGGAACAAACAGATTGACTGTAATATAGTTAGAGTTTTTAAATACTTATATAGAGGTGGTTTTATGTGGGATACTGAAAAACTTTCTTAGTCGGGTATGTAAAGGTGTTACGTTAAGCACCTAAGGCGCCAACTCACCCCAGACCCCGCCAGGGTAGTGGCCCAACAGAATGTGTGGAACGCGTCACGCGCGCCATTCTGTCAGCAATATTGTCTAAAGCAATTTGTATGTAAATCAATTGTTGTTAATACTATTTATGCCGATGGTTATGGAGCATTACTATTTACTTTCACCCTAAAAAGTTAAACGAATCTCATTCTTATTTACATACCGCAAAAGGCGATATTTCCGTCAAATTATACTGGTTACTTAAGCCAGGTTGACGAAAAAACATGAAGCCGAGACGTGCTGTTAGGGAATTGTTAATAAGAGATTGTCTTACTGTGAGCTTTGTCGGGGATTATGGCGGTTATAAATTTTATTATATTATAAATAAGAAATTTATGTGTGCTGTTTATCGGCGTTAAAACGAGATGGGATATCGAGCCATGTGCACTGAATATAGGCCACTCCACGACGGCCCTTACTTCTTTCATTCGCAAATAAAACGGGGCTTTATTAAGATGAGATGTCAATTAGTTCTGATTTAATTAGATAGTTACCATATCTCCAAAGGTACTGTGATAGGGTAAGGTAAGTCAAGCTGGGTTACATGAGAAGGTACCAAAGTAAAAAGTGATTTAAATGTACACAAGTAAACTGTTGGTATAACTAGTACACACTCACACACAGTTGGTTTCATATCCATTCAGTAAACAGCTGTTATTTTGAAATTATAAACAGACATTTCAACTTTGTTTAAAAAAGATATGGTGAAATTAATGAACAATACATGTAGATTATAGAAAAACTAGGATTAGTATAAATATATTTCACACTCAACTAAAACAATTAAGAGTTCCCAAAAACGTAGAACTTCCACGAAGCCTCGTACCAATAATTTCGGAGACAATATCTTTTTGGTACAATTGATATAAAGCCATTTGTTAAAGGAGATACAGTGAGTACGAGTGTGCGTTAACAAGTGGGTAAGGCGAGTGAATACAAGTAAATAGGCCGAAATAAGTAAATAAGCAACAAATCACCGCGTATCGGATTAGCGCTATAAGTTATTTATGGCGCTGACTTGGCGATACGTGACTACGATATTAGAACATTATATGGATGTGGTAGTCCCACAAAATGGCCAGGATTTTCTCAGTAGCAGCTCAGTCTGGCTTCGTAGACTTTAAACATAACTTTGAAGATTACAGGTGCCTTGGGATCATAAGTTTTAAAGGAACTTTATACAAATCATAGTTCCTTAAAATTCTATTCATTGTTGATTTGTCGAACAACTAATATAAACCTATAATAGGATCACTACCTTAGTCACCCATCCCTAATAATGTCACCAGAAGTGTTCGCCATCAAAGAAAAGGCCTAACGTTTGGAAACTGGAAAATAAATTTCCACATAGGTACATAAGTAAGACCTAGTGAACCAAAACTGCCGCCTCCATGGCATTACGTGTCTTACAAGTAATCGTACCCAAAGACGCAAGTGACAGTGCGTCCGCGGTATCGTCCTCCATACGATTTGATCGGCTCCCAATTAGCCGCCCATACGACACAGACAGACATGGCACGCCCGCAATACGCCGCTGTACGCTCGCGGTACGCGCGCGATACGCCGCGATAAACCCGCGATACGCCGCGATTACTCCGCAATGGACAAATAAAATTTTTATCCCTCCCTTTTCATTGACCTATAAAGGACAGGAATAAAAGTAGTGATAATAAATTCTGTGGTTTTAGGAACTAGTTTTACATATTGATCTGGTAATAAAAATGTAGTTCACGTGGATTGGTTGTTTTAGTTCCTGGGTAATTTGGATAACATCATGGTAATATACTAAGTAGGTCATTTTGAAATAATATGCAAGCTTCATCATCGTCAAACAAAAACCGAAGATATTTCAGGTTTGTGGAAATTAGTGCACTCGTCTGTACAAAATAACTTACAAACTCAAAACTCAAACTCAAATATTTTATTTAAATTAAGGCGGGGTTGCAGTAATTTTAAGATTTTTGAACCTATAAAAATCGAACTAAATACGAGTTTTTTAATAAATATGTGATTTTCATTACATAAAAATTGAACATACTCTCTAGTAAATCGTAAAGATAGAAACGCGATTTAGAATGATCGGCTCGATACTTTTTTTTATCAAACATGACTCTAAATCACAATTTCAAACGTGTACTGCTAAGACATTTCATCATGAATTTATATGAAAGTTATATCAGTAGATAGAACTTTTTATTCTGAAGTAAATGGTGAAAACAGATTGTATAATTTCTTTACAGTTTTTCTCCAAGAAGCAAAAAACAGTCAAAATTTAGGCATTATATCGCTCGCGCGGCAGGGCGGGGGGCGAGGTCGTGCGTACATAAAAACAAATTACTGCAACCTCGCCTTAAGCCATTACAGGCACTTTTGAACTCCAATCACTATTTTATACTTTCGCTTCCTTTGAACCAACTTTTACCTACTTTTAGGTATACTTTAACCCTGTCATATCCAGTACTAGACTAGTAAGCATATTGATAGTGCCGATTAATGATTTTGAACTTGGATTGCCTGTCATCATCATGACAACAGGCTACACATCTCCCGCCTAATCAATCCTGGTATTTATTGGCCGCAATAAATACCAGGGTCGCAATATTTCACCAAAAATCTAATTAGTCCGTCAGATAGATTTTCAAAAAAGAATGGACACATATTTTTTCTTTTTTCACGTAAACAATAGATGAAGACGATACAGTGCTTCCAAAAGTCGTGTCAAGTCGTGTGACGTCACAAGGTTAGTACTTTTTTTACCCACAAAGTGACGACAAAGGCCCCCCACTCTTGATCTTTGACACGTTTTATATTAACAAAAAACACATAGGTATCCAATATTTTTCGATAATCTAACAACGGACTAATTAGATTTTTTTGGTGAAATACCCTAGTAAGTACCTTATTCGAAGATCCACCGGAATACGGACATAGTCGTCCGTATATTAATTACTAACTTTTGCCCGCGACTTCGTTCGTGTGGAATAGTCACTTCCGGCAGATTTTTGGTTATCTCGCGAAAAAAAAAAAAACTATCCTATGTCCTTTCTCAAGTTCCAAACTATGTCTGTACCAAATTTCACACAAATCGGTTCAGTAGTTTAGGCGTGAAGCAAAGACAGACAGACAGAGTTACTTTCGCATTTATAATATTAGTATGGATAGTTAGGATTAGGATATTATGTAGTTGCCTCCTACATCGGCCATCCTCAAACCCATAGTTTCATTCTGCTTTAATCAGTGCTAAAGATTAAATGTTATAACATTGACAACTGTTATCAATGTTAAAGATGTCTATAATGTGATTCTGTATAAAAAAGTGCGCGTTTATCAAATTATAAATAAACTGTAGTTGTCAATATTTATGTCTAGTGGGGCAGAATGTAGGCGTGTCAAATCCGTCTCAAGTTCAGTCTACGACCAACGATACCAGTGTTTAAGTACATTGTGTTCAGCCTACATACATATATCAGTAAGTTATCAAACAGGAACATGTTGAGGCAATACGAAGTCCTTTCTCAAGTGTGTTTCCAATAACACAGTCAATTAATTGACGTCGACCAATATCTCCAATGTTCTCTACATTACGTAAGTACGGAGGGTCATAGCGTGCCGTCGCCGGCGCGTATCTGTCGCTGATTACAATAAATCAGCGACCACCGCGACAGCGACAGCGACAAGCGACACTTCAGACACACTCGACACTCGCTGCGACAATTAAATGTCTATTGCAATCTCAAGATGTGGCGGTGTCAAGTGTATGTGGTTTTATTGACACTGTTGCGAGTGGGATGCGTTTGAAACTGAGATGGGTCGCTCTTTAAGTCGTCTTGGTAAGTTTGCGTATTCGCGTGTTGTATATTATAATGTAAGTTTAAGATGTCTTGTGTCCATTGTATTATTACACAAAATACGTTAAATTGTTTTCGGTGTCCTATTTACAGGATAAATCCTTTTAGCTCTCCTAATTTTTGAAGATTAATTTATTTACATAAAAAGTTACTGTGTAGGCTGGACAATACAATCTAAAACAATATTAAATCCAATAACCGTCTAGACGTAAATTAGAAGCGAACTTTTACGATTTTATTGTCCGGAGCCATTTCGTTATTTGTGGAAAACATAAAGAAAATTCATTCCAAAGACGACCAGATAAAAGATCGTTGGCAAATAACGTTAAGGGAATAAAAAAGCGGAGTTTAGCAGCCGAGCTGACTCGATACAGCGCCATCGAATAATCAACAGACAAAGGAGATCCTCTGAAGCGGTTTCATAAATCAAAACATGAGTAAACGTCAGTTTTGGACGATCGTAAACTGTACAACATTTACAGTACTTTACAACCGAATACTGCTCAACAGAACAGACTAAATACTCGCATAGAAAACCTCACACCAAAGCTCCAGTAGAACAAGCGTCTGGCTCAAAGTTTGTTATCCTGTGGTGTTTGAAAGACGGTGGGATGTTATTATGAACGCGTAGGGATAACAGTGTGGGCATTAAAAAGGGCGAAACAATTTGAATAAGAGTGCGGTCGCGATCCAATTTTGTGATTGCGAGCGCTGCTTTGGTTTACCTACTTATTGAATCTAAAGTGGTCCGGGAAGTGATAGGAAAAGCGTATTTTTTGCCATCTGTTCTGTGCTTGATTTGCGCTAATGTCTCGGTCATGCTTGAACATCTGCGTGCAATTTAAGTAGTTCTTATTGATACATAAGTGGCTAAATGATAACAGCCGTTCGGGTCCATCTTTTGAACCTTGGCTTGGTTGGTCCATGGATAAGTGACCACTTCATACATACCGAGTTTCCTCTGTGCGGGTAGTACAGAATTGTCAGATCGGCAGTTGCGCCATGTAAAATACTGGTATTCAGCTGCATCCCTTCTCAATAAAGTTGAGAAAACAGATGATGACTACTTACTATGATGGTACTTTAAAAACATCATGAGCTGTTTGACACACAAATTGAAACGGAGTTTTTTACGCGAAAGGAACGCAGCAATAAGACATGTCAATCTGCACAATTCGTATGCGGTGAGTCCCGGAGCCTCCATTACGCCAATACCATAAAACGAACGTAAAACAATACAATATTTACGCCTCAATAGTGCTGTCACACAGCTCATGGTGCGGGACGTCACTATCTTCGCGGGAGCTTCCGATGCCAGCGGACGAACGTTTACCGTTTCTGTGTTCTAAAGAAAATAATTTAGTCTATTTTTAGAACAAAATGATATTTTCTATTATCTGTCGCTGTGACTTGTCAATTATTTTTAACCGACTTCTAAAAAAAGAAGGAGGTTCTCAATTCGGATGTTTTTTTTATGTTTGTGTTAAGTAGGATAAAAGAAGGGGTCAGGACTCAGGTGTAGTGCTGGAAAATCTTTTGGGTCGTATAATGAAAGAACGAGGTGGTGTCGTTGGGACCGTTATTTTTTCCACACGCCCAAAAGATTCATGTTAGATCAACCATATTTTCATGACAAATCATTCCGAAGATTAATACAAGTTACGTCGAACTATATCGCCATACTCCGGGATTGCCTTCTCTCTTCCCAGTTCCCACTTTCCCTCAGTCTTGTATCGCATCACTACTTACTAGCAACAGTAAGTGCTGTTTACCCTACAATGGGCCGTACAAGTCGTAGTGTTGTCACAGTTTATAGCTCATCATAACGGCGTGATGGCCATCCAGCTTATCTCTGTATTTATTGTTCTTTTAATAAACTACTTCATATTGAGGGTAGCGGCTTCGCGGAGCCTGTTTTGGCCATAGAATAGCGAATAACTTGGTCCTTCAATAGGTCATGGGGTTGGAGAATTTCATGGTTTTGCACCAATTTTTCTTAAGGAAATCTCATTGATAAGATAAGAATATTTTCTTTTCTTTTCATCGATAGCGAGTAATCATTAGGAAAAATAGTCTTATGTACTAGACATTTAATAATCTTTCTATATAAACCTACAATCGTGATAGATCCTGTAGTAAAACTAGTCAGAATATACCTTATTGTTCCACCAAGAGTTCTGTTCAAATGATACATGTCACCGTACTTTTTACATGCAATATTTCATCATTAAATGTTCGCAACAGCTAATGATATAGATTGTTTTAGAAAAACGAAAGATAATAAATCTAATAATAATAATAATAATTTATTTATTAAACAGACTACAGAGGTCCACTGTGTTAGTAACAATAAACTTAGCCTATGTTAGTACTTAATAATAATAAACAAAGACAATTCACAAACATTTACACAAGAGGTACTTACAGGTACTAGAATGTTAGTAACAATATGACTTGTATAACTATGTTAGAAAAAATAAAAAAAATTAAAAAAAAGATCGTGATTTTTATAACCAAACTTTAATTTAACTTAAAATCAGATCTCCGATGCGTTTTGTTTACGATCGTTTCAATCTGTTTCACTTTACACTCGGCAGCAGATTGAAACTCAACAAACAAATAAGCAAGTCTGAAGTTGTTTCTAAAATCAAGTAAAGACATAAAACGGTCCGTTTTAAATGAAAAAACGATTGTTTGGCAGTAAATGTGCAGGCCGGTTTATGTGCGGGCAGTGGGTTCGAGCCCGCGCCGCCCACCGCGGCATAAACAAACACTTTGCGCTTTTTACAGTTTACAGCTACCCTCGTAAACGACGCGACACGACGCACCGAATCAGCGGTTTGCTTTCAGAGATGGGATACGTCGATGTACAATATTCGATATCTTCTAAGAATCACTTTCAATACTAAGGTTCTTATGTAGAAAATGTAAGTCACGTAACTTCAAAACTGGGTCCAGCTTTTCCAATGAAATCCATTTCCCATGAAAATCGTTTTATGCCAATGATGAAAGTATCCTCAAAATAAAACCATTTGAATTACAATCAACACGAGTGTTGTAAGTAAGTAACAGTTGTATTGTTTTTGTGTTCATTAATATAACTACATATTAATGAACACAAAAATAATACACCTCCTACGGTCCTTTATATACCTAGTTGTTGAAATGTTTCCTCAGTGATTTCTTAGACATGTCTTCATAATTATATCGATAGTGATATCCAGTCCATCTCTACCGTCTTGTAGTCGGGCACCGTACGTCTCCTTTGGCCGCTCCACACTACACGATATTTGCATTTTATTCGCCCGGGGCGTCCTCTCGTACCGCGCGCTCTCCGGCGACCAGATCGCTTTATGTGCTCCAGGTAATAACCTCTTTGACGGACACACATAACCAACCAACACAACCACCCACACAACTTAAACTCAACTTTATCTCAAACACACAAGGATGTTAAAGAATGCACACGTTAATTTGTCAATGGTACAAGGGGTTGAGAGATAAAAGTAAACGGATTATTGCTTGTGTATCGTGGAATGGAACGTTGCTGTCGTTTGTCCCAGTCGCCGACGTCTGAAACTGCAGAATGTCCATGTACGTGGATATATTAAATTATATGAAGCTAGTTTAAACTCCTTAGAGTATGGTGGACTGTTTAATAACAATTTGCATATTTTTAAAAGGGGTATATTGACTATTTTGGTCATGGCTGTTCATAGTTTCACTAAACCAAATAATTTTCCGATCAACTTGCTGAGAATGTTTGCCAACAGCTTTTTAAAGTCCTGTTACAATCACAAGGAAGAACTAGTCTGCATTTCTGTTTCTTATACGTACATAACATCGCGCCTGTAATTCCCAAAGGGTTAGGCAGCGTTTCCCTAATAGTACACCCACATTTTACTAAGTCCCATGTCCATGAATCGAGCCTATTGGTATCAACTGGGCTCAAATACAGACTTCGGGGCTTCAGTTACTTCTAAGTATAATATTCACAAATGACTCATTCACCCAAATGTAAAACCCTAGGTACATACTCAAGTTTCTAAACGACAATAAATCTAGGCACCTAAGCTCAGCTTGTGCTGTGATAAGTGCCAGCTCGGCAGCAGTGCGACTGTGGAACTACGGCATGAGAGCGGCGTAACGAGGCGCGGTTTATCACCCATGTTTGTATGCAAATCGACGCATTCACCTCCACTTATTAGTGAACAGGGCTGTGTTGGAAGATCTTACAATCTATGTGCATTCCGACTCATAATGATTTGAGAAGTTGCTTTTATTTTTTTAAACATCATTAAATATAGAACCTGGGCAACTATAGATTCATAGGATAGATTAATGACGAAAATGCTTGTTCAGAGTTAGTTTCTTGTTCGAGAAAACTAGGTTTTTCCATCAGATTTTTTTTATAATTTTCTCTTGCGGTTGAATTTCCGTTCTGCTATAACAGTAGGCTCACTTCAATATAACTGACCAAATTTACCTACACTTCTACCTAACCCTTCGGGAATTAAATAGATACCTATGTGATGTTGTTTTTCCTTAACTTCAAACAAACCACAGATCCATTAAAATAAGTTTATATTAGATAACAATTGCCTTAAGTGTACTGGTTAATTGAATACCATAAGTGCCTATTTATTACTTAGTTTTCTACAATTAATGACGTGGTTCCCACGTAATAATGTACAGTACCCGGCGATAAATATTGCACATCAACCTTTGGATAAACTATATACAAAATCACTGTTAGAGACATCTCTTTTTCGCTGTGCTTTTATATATAACAGCCGCAAGCTAGGTTGGTTCAAAAATGTTTCACGGCAAGCTAAATACAAAATAAGAACTTAATTAACAAATAAATTGCATTGATTTTTCCAAAGGTCGATGTGCAATATTTACTGCCGGGTACTGTATCGTGTTTTATGGCTATGACGAATTTTCTTGTAGAAATAGATAATTCGAGTTTTGTTGTGTAACTAACCAATTTAAGAACTCAATATAAACTTGATTGTATGGTACATTAATTATCGCTTGTTTGTAGAATTGTTATTTAAGTAAATAATCATTCAGTTCATTTTTTTTTAACATTTGTTACACATGTTATTTACTTGATATTCTTTTCTAAGTTTTTATTTATTTGATCGCAAACACTAATTACATTACAAGGAATTCCTAATGCGTTAGCGTGGTTTTTAATTCTATCGTTAATAACATAACATATGACAGTAATATTTTCCGAGTAATTTTTGGTTTCGACGACTAATAAGACAATATATGAATTTATTTAGCACAAGAAATTTTCCTTACGTTTCGTTCTCGTGTGGGGAAAACCCAACTGGCATCATATTCAAGAACCTCGCCGCAAAGAAGGTTATATCAATGAACTGCACCACATCTGTCAAGAGTTGTACATAGGCACACCTTCCAATTTTTGCGGATCTCCATGACAAAGCGGAGCACCCCTGAGTAGTCGCGCTGTAAGAGGCGTCTGAAGAAAGCAATTATCACCTCCCGTCGGCGTAGCATTAGAGGTGCTATTACAATATGCAGCACCTTGTTAGCGCGAGGTGACGGTAGAAGGCTAACTCATCTGCTTATTTTAGTTGTCAATACAATGTTGGTTAATTCTCAGGAACTTTGTTTCAAAATAAAACACTTGGTTTTTAATGTCCATGAAATTGACTTTAGGTGTGTTTTATGCCATTTACGTTTGAATATGATTATCAGGTATGTGGCCACCGCTTTCGCTCTCTGTCCCTAAAACAAGCACCTTTTACAAAAAGACAGTTTTGTCAAACGCGCAGTTTTCAAACGCGCGTGTGCAAGGTGGAGCGTTCGACATTGTATAATGTTGAACTTCTGAGCTATCTTGTTTTTTGGACACATCTACCTTCTCAGTTAACTGCCTTTGTTAGAAGTGGAGTTTTACGTCTGTTTGTAAGGACTCCCTGCTGTTGACTCTCAATGTAATTGCTGTTTAATTCTCATGTGCTTTTCTCTAAGGTGGATCTTTACCGTTAGCGAATCAACCTAGAGATAATCTTCGAATACGTTTGTTTGAATAAAATCTTTATTAAAGATAACTTTTCTAAATTTCCCGCGGTTTTCGGCTTGCGTGCGTGGGTTACGACTTACGACTCGGTTAGAATGGCTCCTTGTTCTTCTAATGTCTTGTCTTATAATGTCTTGGACCAAATTCCATCATACCATCATCCTCAGATGCTCTTGAACTTATCCCAATATGATTGGCGTCAATTCAGCATAATTTATTATCTTCTTCTTCTGTGTTGGTCGTCAACTCATGAGTCAGTTCTTTCTTTTACTCTTACAACCATCCACATTAATCCTTGTCTAAATAATTTGATTATAATGTTGTGTGTGTTGTGGACACGTGGAGAGGTGGGCCACGCTGACGCACATGTCGGTCGGTGGCTCGGTGCTGGGCTGGTGGCGGATGACAAATGAATGGCGGTCATAATTAGAGATTAGGCGCAAATCGAACGCTCGTGCGGTGTGATCGCACGGTGAAATATCGGATGCTACGGATACCGGTGTTCTGGATGAGACCGTGATTTGGTTTTTATCCGTTTTAAAAACCTTACCAAACCTGCTGCTTGCCTTCCTTTCAAATTGTTTGATAATTAATTATTTATTTTATTTATTATTATTAGCCATTTGTGTCTCACTCCAGGGCAAAGGCCTCCCTTCCCTCTTTCCACTTATCCCTGTCCACTGATTTTAATTGCCAAAACTTGCGAAAAGAGGCGAGTTCGTCCCGCCATCTTCTTCTGGGCCTGCCGCGTTGCCGTTTGCTGCTGCTTGGGACCCATTGTGTGGTTAGTTTAGCCCATAGTTCCTCCGGCATGCGGCAGATGTGGCCAGCCCAGTTCCATTTAAGCCGTGTGACCTACGTCGGCAATTTGGGTTTTGGAGCGCAGTATCGAGTTTCTTATTCGGTCAGTAAGCTTGACTCCGCGGCGAGGATACTACGCTCCATTGCTCGCTGTCAGACCCCGAGTGCGGACTTTTGACGCTTGGTAATTAAAGTAAAGTTTTTTTCTACCTACATTTCAGGGCCTGAAAACATTAATGCCCTTATTCTAACGTTTTTACTAAATTTTGTTTCTGCAATTTTGGTAGAAAAAACGTATCTTTCTGAAGGACGATTTTACTATTTCTCAAGTTTTATACATAAAAAAATACATTTTTGCCCGATTGATGGTGACAGGCTCGCCCATTATACCTTAGGAATTAAACTTAACTGGTCAAATATGGGTGTACCTACTTTAGGTACACCTCTGCCTAAACCTTCGTGGGTCATTGGTGTAATGTATGTGTATGGTCTGATGTTTGTGGTTATTGGTGTAATGTATGTGTATGGTCTGATGTTTGTATTTTTCTGACAGTTTCGAATTGTTTCGACTCCTTGACAATATAGCATTTCCTAACTGACTGGTTTCCTTTAAGCCTCTCTTTCAGTTTTCAGTGAGGTTCCTTCCAGCGATGTTATATCGCGGGGGGCCGGTCTCGTTGATTACGCGCGTGACAAAGATCCGCCGACAACAATCCACGTCAATTTGTGAGCTGACAAGGTGCGGTCGCGAGCTGCACTGCATCACACAGCAAGCCGTGGAGCTGATCATGTGTGGAGTTTTATTTGCAATCGTTTCACGTAATAGATATTCAAAAGCTTCAAATACAGAGAAATTATAACTTTAAATTATCTTGTCTTGACAGGCTCGTGGTCGCGACTGATGAGTTTGCGGTTTCCTGGGTTCGATTCCCGGGTCGGGCAAAGTGTAATTGGATTTTCCTGTTAGAATTTTTTTAATAGCAGCCATGGAATCTGAATTTATGCCCAGTTGATGGTAATAGGCTCGACCCTTATTACATACATGGGACTTAAACAAAACTGACGAAATCATATGACAATAATATCGGAATACTCAGATCGTAAGAATACCCCAATAAGAATACCTAGAACCTACTTACTTACAAATTGTTAGAAACTAGTGTCGTACACTTCTGTACTTTCTCAGCTAGCCGAGGTCAAAGGTTTGGCAATAGTGTAGCGAGATAGCCCCGAAAAAAAAATTACTTACACTAGCGTAAATTCAGGTAGCATCTTAGCCAAGTCAGCGGAAGCGGCTTGTCAGTCTATAAAACATGATATTGAGGGAAGTCTCCATGCCCCTGTTCGCGCAGTCAGGTCGGCGCGTCACTAGTTTTGCCCAGCACCACCCTGCAGCACACAGCACTACAGTGTGAGTGTACTCTAGCACTCGTGGCCGCTTCCACATTTTCAATGCGCTAAATTCGCTTGTTGATTGAACGTGTATTAGGTCCGTGTTTAGGATTTACAGAAACAGATATTTGTGGTAGGTACAATCATTTAATTTGACACGACCATTTTCTATTTTCGTGAGGGGAGAGTTAGGTAATAAAAACTATACAGACTCGCTCGTTGTCTCTTTACATTATGGTTTGATGTATGCAGGTTTTGGTTTTTATTTATTTTTATTTTTTTTATTATAAATGGGCTTGCTCTTGACTTCAATCTTGCCCTAAGGGCAGAGATCATGCCGACAATGGAACGAGCTTACCCAGTAGAAGCCTGTTTACTCGCGACTTAAACAGATTAGGGTTATATGAACTCGGAAAAACGGACGCAGGCAGGGAATTCCACTCCTTGGCTGTGCGCATAATAAAGGACCCAGCAAAGCGCTTCGTTCGAATGTGTGGAATGTCGACTAGGTATCGGTGATACCCTGCAGTACCGACAAAACGACAAAATGGTGGTGAATGACAAAATATTATTATTGATGCATTGCTCTTCAAAGCCTTAGTTTTAGTAATGTTTACAATTGTACAGACCCAAATGATGCATTCCGTGAATTTAACAGCTTGTTTAAATTGTTCTACGATCTTTGCTTCCCCATAGTTAGAATTAAAAATGAATGCTCTAAAACTCCGAAATGGATAACGAAAGGCATAAAACTTTGTTGCAAGCGTAAGCGTGAAATGCTATGGCAATTAAGACACCAACCAAACAAAACAAATAAGAACATTTATACCACCTACTCTAAACGTCTTAAATTAATCATCAAACTAACACAAAAAACGCAAAACAGCTATTTCATTGATAACGCTGACAACAAAGTAAAAGCAACTTGGAGAGTTATAAACTCAACTAAAGCTAATTACCCGAAAGAAAATCCTTCTAAAATTCTTACAGCTAATAACGAATACATCACAGACCCAAATAAAATTGCCGAACTGTTTAATAACTATTTCATAGACCAAGTTCAACCAGTAAACAGACATAACCAAAACGATTTTACATCTTCATCAATTAATTCTTACCCCAATTCAATATTCTTAGCACCGACTGATCCTCAAGATATACATAAAATTATTATTGCTCTTAAAAATACCAACAGTTGCGGTTATGACGAAACTGTAACACGTGTAATAAAAAACGTAGTTACAGAGATATCTCCAGTCCTTAGCTATATTGTAAACGTGTGCATAGATAGTGGAAAATTCCCTGATGATTTAAAATTGTCCATTATTAAACCTCTTCACAAAAAAGAAAATGCACATCATTTAAAAAATTATAGACCTATTGCTCTCGTACCAGTGTTTTCTAAAATAATTGAAAAAGTCATTTACAACGGTCTATATTCATTCCTAGAAAAAAACAATCTTCTCTCTAAAGAACAGTATGGTTTCAGAAAAAACAAAAACATTAATATGGCCATCTACCAACTAATCAACAAAATTATCACAAACATGGATAACAAAATCCAGGTTTCAGTGTTATTCATGGACATGACGAAAGCCTTTGATTTTGTAGATCACAAAATCCTCCTCATAAAATTAAATAAGCTTGGAATCAGGGGCAATGTATTAGACCTAATTAAGTCGTACCTAATCAATAGAAAGCAAATAACTAAAATAGAAAAAGTATGCCCTAAAACCAAAACTGAAGAAACCTACCTTTCAAATCAAAGATTTATAAAGTACGGCGTACCCCAGGGCAGTGTACTAGGTCCGTTGTTATTCCTTTGTTATATAAATGATATACCCTTATCTATAGAACATCCCATGACTCTATTCGCTGATGACTGTACCACAATATTTATAGGAAGAAATTTAGAGATATATGAAAATGAAATAAATAATAGTTTAGGTTTAATTATTAAATGGTTAAACAACAACAACCTAAATATTAATTTCGGAAAAACACACATCATGCACTTTAACCAGCGTACCAATCCAATAAATCCAAATATTAGATATGAACAAAACAACATTGATAAAATTGATAACACTAAATTTCTAGGGCTTTGGTTAGATCAACACATGACATGGAAAATACACATTGACCATTTAATAAAAAAACTTAACCAATTTTGCTATGCCCTACACAATCTAAATAAAGTCGCGAATCGCAACACCGTACTTACTGCGTACCACGCGTACGTCTCCTCAACACTACGATATGGAGTAATATTTTGGGGTAATTCTACGGACAGGGAAGCAGTTTTTAAAGCCCAAAAAAAATGCGTTCGTGCAGTATGTATGATCCAAAACACCGACAGTTGCAAACCATTCTTCATTAATCTAAAATTATTGACACTACCATCCCTTTACATTTATGAAGTTGCCATATTTATCAAAAATAACCCTAACCTATTCGAAACCGTATCCTCTAAACGCCACCAAGGTGCACTGAAGTCAAAATCCCATAACACAACCCTTTACTCAAAAAGTTTCCTTGGCATTCCAAGGAAACTTTTTGAGTAAAGGGTTGTGTTATGGGATTTTGACTTCAGTGCACCTTGGTGGCGTACCAAAAATTTTTAACCAACTTCCCAAATCAATAAGAACATTTAAGGGATTCTAATACGTTAAAGAAATCCCTCCATAACTTTTTAATTAAAAAACCATATTATTCTATCAATGAATATTTAGAAGACAAAAAGTGAAAAATGTTTTTATTTTATTTATATTATTTTACTTTTATTAGCTTTAGTTCGTAAGTTAGTTATTAGCCATAAAACACTTTTATTGTTCTTATTTATTTTAAGTAACTAGGTATATCCATTAAAAAATGTTAAAACTACATACATTAAATAATGTGTAGACATTATTTGTATGCCTTGCAAGGCAGCACATAGTGAACTATATATTCTTTTGATAACACCTGATAACTCTTTTACCTATGTGTCACAAATAAAGATATTTGAATTTGAATTTATTATTACCAATGATCGGAAGGAACAGTCTAGTAACTGAACTTTATGGAAGTACAAGAACATATTGATAAAACCTTTCTCTAGTTTAACATGACTTCGTAACTTGAAAACATTCTTTGATTTTATAGAGAGGTAAGTATTATCCACCCACATGTACATGCATTATACTTTATACATAACATTCTTTGATGTTGAGATAATTAACCGGCACCTATTCTGATATCTGATTATGATACTTAGAATAGGGATGTGTGAACTAAAAATAATATGATTCTGTTTAGTCCGTCAGTTAGATTATCAAAAAATATTGGATAAGTGTTTTTCTCAAACATGCTTGGAAATTTGAGCATTATTTTGACAACCTTCTTCGAGATAAATCGAAATTGCTGTACTGGCCAGATACATGCGACCAGCGGCCGGCAAAAGTTGTATGAAAATCCATATCTGTCGTGTTTAGCGGCCAAATAAATTACATACTAAACTCATATCTCGTCCCCGTAGAGGGAAAATTAAATAACTCCGATTTTGGCGATATTGACTTTTTCCTATTTTCAAAACACCTAAAACATGCCGCATATTTTAGCCTTACAGGCATTTTCATATCTTATTCCGTTCCAAAAATATAGTCATTTTTGTCGGAAAGATGGAATAATAAATATCTTCAGACAAACACTATTTTTTTGAAGGAAAAATAAATAAGTCAGTAAATAAATCAATAACTGTGGTCAGTGATAATTTGAATGTCAAATAAATTAAATAACATGAGTTGTTGAATTTTTTCTCAACTTAAAAATTCTTTCACAAAGCTAACTAAGTTCTAGGAAAACTAAATAACTCTACTTATTTAATTCTGCTATTCAGAATTCTGATATAACGTACCTAATGTATAAATACTTGATGATAACTATTTCTTCTACAACTAGATAATGATTAATTATAAGATGCTAGGCAAATAAAATTAATAAAATTAAGTTGTTTATAATTACCCTATCACAAAATGCACCTGAGAAAAGTTGATAACTCTTCTGCTTTCATTTGAATTTTGACTCTTACGTTGAAGTATTAAGTTTACTTTTAGCTTGTCACACAAATTGTTTTTTGTTAGGTATTTTCGTTAATCATTTTTTTAATAGTGAAACCACATACGGTACGTTAAAATCAATTAGCGAATAATTTTCTGTAGTACCTAATAGTGTAATTTTCAATTCTGCAGGGTTAAGTCCCTCGCCGCGGTGGTCCTCATGGAGTTGTATTTTGTATTTCTTATCGAATACGTACTGTTTGGGTACTCGATCGTTAACAGCTTTCACCAGGGGGACTTTGGATTCCTTCTAGTGCCACAGTATGCTGCGTGTACTTTTTACCCCAGAGTCTTAGCGTATTGAGGCGCACCGCCGTCATCGTTGCTTCCAGCAAAATGAACAGGTGGAGCGGCGGAATCCCCAGGATGGCTTCGAGGGCTGCGGTCGGAGTAATACTCATGCAACGTGTGATCGCCATGCAGGCGAGCCTTTGCATACGTTGCAGCTTGTTTATGGCTGTTATTAAGTTTGTGCGGGACCACCAGACCACTGCCCCGTAGGTGATCATGGGTCGAATTAACACGCAGTAAAGCCAAAGTATAATTTTAGGGGATAGGCCACACTTCTTACCAATCATCCTCCTGCACTGCCAAAAGGTGATGAGGCCCTCTTTAGCTTTTTATCAAAATAAACACATACATACATAAACTCACGCCCTTTTCCCATGGGGGTAAGATGGCTGCTCTAATTTAACTTATTGTCCAGGATAGCTCCCAGGTATTTGACCTCGTTGGTTACCTGGAGCTCAGTATCGAATAGCTTACGTAGGCGATGAGGGCCTAGCATTCGTTTTCGGGTAAACATGACAAGGTCAGTTTTTGTGGAGTTCGCTGAGAGGTCGAACTCAGCACACCATCGCTCAACTATGCGTAGCGCCTGCTAAGTGGTTGCAGATTCTCCCTGTCACCTTTTGCGAGATGAGGATGGCGAGATCGTCTGCGTACCCAATAGTGTAAAAGTGGTTAGCATTGAGCTTCGCGATTAGGTCATTAATCACCAGATTCCAGAGGAGGGGCGACAGCACTCCTCCTTGGAGAAAGCCCCTGGCTATCACTGCTGACTGCTGCTTTGCACCAAGGCAGACGACTCGTTTGCTAAGCATATTGGTAATCTAGTCTATCAGTACCTGTTCCACCCCGTGTCGAAAGAGAGCGGCACTGATGCTGGGGAAGTTTGTTTTGCCGAAGGCTCCTTCGATATCTATGAAAGTACCCAGGCAGGTGCCCTTCTGATGTATCGCTTTTTCTATCCGGCCAACCACTACATGAAGAGCGGATTCAGTGGATTTACACGCTCAATATGCGTGTTGATTTGCGTGAAAAGGTATTGCTTTTAAAACGCCATCCCTCAGCTCTCTCTCGCATTTATCTTCTCCATGGCTTTCAGGAGAAAGGAGGTCAGGCTGATCTGGCTTAGGGATGAATATGACTTTCACTTGTCTCCATCCTTTCGGGATGTGCCGAAAGGCCAGGCACGCCCACAATATGGGCACCAGTCTTACAGCAACGGAGGGCACACCCCATTGCAGTAATGCAGGGAACACCCCGTCTGGACTGGACGCCTTGAAAGGATGGAAGCACCCGATCGCCCACTGGAATTCCTCCAGCGTGATCATCATGGTGAGCATAATTCCAGTCGTTTCCTGTTGAAGTTTGGTTTACCTCAGTCCAGTCAATTGTGGGTGTGAAAACGCAACCTGGGAAGTGAGTATCAATAAGGACGCGCATCGCCTCTTCTGGAGTAGTGGTAGGTAAGCGTGTTGTCAGGTTTTCGGAGCACTGCAGGTCCAGCAGAGTTCTGCTGTGCTAGTATTTTCGGTGTATTCCCGTTGACCCCACCAGCCGTAGCCCCACTGGTGGGGTCAGTGGGAATTGATAAAATAACTCAAAATTGTTCCCGTTGACCCCACCAGTGGGGCAACGGCCGGTGGGGTCAACGGGAATTGATAAAATAGTTAAAAATGGTTCCCGTTGACCCCACCAGTGGGGCAGGACAGTAAAGTCAACAGGAATTGATTAAAAAAACTTCTCGTTGGCCCCACCGTAAACAAGAATCGTAATTTTCTGTAAAAAGTACCAGGCTGTCATGAATTTAAGGTGGTATTTTAACATTTCTGGATCTTAACCCAGATATTACTGAAACTATTTTTGTCCTCCGATGACCGTGATTTTTGGATGTCTTTACCTTACGAACAAAACAAACAAGAATCGTAATTTTCTGTAAAAAGTACCAGGCTGTCATGAATTTAAGGTGGTATTTTAACAGTTCTGGATCTTAACCTTACGAACAAAACAAACAAGAATCGTAATTTTCTGTAAAAAGTACCAGGCTGTCATGAATTTAAGGTGGTATTTTAACAGTTCTGGATCTTAACCCAGATATTACTGAAACTATTTTTAACGGGAATACACCTGTTTTAATCCAGAATTTTATAATAAGTAATACAAGTGTGACTATCAGTAAAGATAATAAATACTTCTTCATGATTTTGGCGCCCTGGTAGTCTGTGAGACTATTCTGTCCTTGTTTCTCATCTCCCAATTGTCCTTGCCATTTTCCTTATACGTAATCTTCTTCTTTCATTAAAGGCGTATGGCAGTGGGGTCAGCGGGAATACAATTTTGATTTTTCCCGTTGACCCCACCAGTGGGGCGAAGCAGTGGGGTCATCGGGAACAAAATTTTTGACTTCCCGTTGACCCCACCAGTTGAAAAGGGTAGTGGGGCCAACGAAACGACAATTTTGATTTTTCCCGTTGACCCCACCAGTGGGGCAATCCAGTGGGGTCAACGGGAATACACCGTATTTTCCTTACCCTGTTTGCTTGTTGGCAGGATTCTTTTTTGAGTTTTATTTAAATTGTATTTTACCTACCTTATTACGAAATACTTTTAGTTGAATTGAGTCGTTTTAAAGTTTTATAATGATTGTTGTACCTTTGTTTTGCTGTTCATTTTTTATTTGAGTACTGACCTATGGCTTAGGTGCAAACAATCTTAATTTTTTGAGTTTTAACACAGAATAGGATTATTGTACTGTTTTAATTATGTTTTGATTTGATACAAACTTATATTTTTTAGTTCTAATTGATACCTATTTTAAGTTTTTCATAGTTTCTCTTACTACTTAAGTATGTCTTACGTAATTAGGTCTCTGATTTTAGAGCTATAATGTTATTATTTGGGTTCAAATTATTTTCTGTTTTGATTTGAAAGAATACTTTAAGTTAATTTGTTTCCACTTGTTATAATTGGTGTAATTTTGTTTGTTTTTTTAAGTTTGTGGTAAGATAAGTATCTGATTACAATACACTTTTGCTTAATTTTATTCTACTTTTCAATTTCTTCCTTAAAATAACTTTATTAATATCATAATACAGCTTTTATTTTATTAAGAGACCAATAATAGTTAAAAAAATATCAAAGAAATAATAACGTACAAAGCCACAAAATTTTACATTTCAAAATATTTCGAGTTTGATAAATTCAATAACTGCACTTATTTCTCCAAATTTTACTCTACCAATATATTTAGCTTGTAGGAAAACTAAATAAATTGCCGAAATAAGTAGCTAACTGTAGTTACGTTATAAATAACAGTTGTGGGAAAATTAAATAACTTGATTTTTTATTTTTTGTTAAATTATAGTTAAAGACAGAGTTCACTTCGTTAAAGCATAATATAAAAGGTAATCAGGTCCACCAAATATAAAATTACCCACGGTAAAATTGTCTCACATTTTTTAACAAATGTACATTAACTGAAAAAAAACACTAAATCGCGTTTATCTCAAAACTACAAAATCAGAGTTATTTAATTTTCCCTCTACGGGGACGATTATTCTGTCGTGTTATTTAAAAATGGAACGATCTTTTACTCTGAACCATAGCAACCAAGGAGGTGACTTATTAAAGGTTTTATTTAAATTTCGAATTGGCTGAACTCTTCAACGCGTGAAAAATTATTGTTGTTTATGTGATTTTGAAAAGTAAATTGTATTTAATTTCCTCGCATTATTTGAGAAAAGTACTATACAAGCCTTGGCCACAACTAGGCATTGATGGACTTACGTATGTGTGCCTCGGCTTCGCCTCGGCCCACATTTACACGTTCGTCCATCAATGCCTCTGTTGCTGGCCGCTGCAGTAATGTACTATTTTGTTTTATCAAATTAATGAAAATTGACGGAGATAAAACGCGTCAAAGACCAGGAGAGGGGGCTTATGACGTTACTACGTGGTAAAAAATGTAGTGCGGTGTGACGTCACATGATCCGAAATACAGTCGAGTTTTTGAAGCACTGTATCGTTATCAAATTTTGTTTACGTGAAAAAATAAAAAATACGTGTACAATATTTTTTGGAAATCTATCTGACGGACTAATTTGTTTTCTTTTTGTCAACAACTCTATTAGAACTGTCGACCCTGATCCGAGCATTTAAATTGTTGCTACCAATGTCATGAGAAAATACGTGTTTTTTCTTTGCCTGCAAGTAATTTTAAGGTCGGTTTGTAAACTTGAACTAGGTACCTCTTGAAACCCATCAGCCGATATTTTATCTTGACACAAGTTATTAATTACGACATACACAGAGGTGGTCAGCAGACAGCCAGGCTGTAGATGTTATTAGCGCATTATCTCCGTCTCCTCGTCGAAGTCACGTACGTTACACGTTCCTGCCCACACCCCGTAATGAGCCGTAATGACTCGTGAGATTGCTGTCGTAATAAACAAATAATAATTACCGATACGGTGAATGATTTGGAAGAAAGCTACTTCAGTTATATCAATTGTCTTGCATGTCCAATTACCTAAAGGGTAAAGGCTGCGTGTTGCTCACAAAGATACCGCGACCTCGACATAAAGGGCTAAGAAGGATTAAGGGTGGTTTTTAGTCAGTAGAAGTCTGACACTCCCTTTCGCTCTGCCAAAGAGCGGGAGGGGTTATTTCATGATTTTCCACCCACCCAAAAAAAAATAGGCTTCTCTTTTCTCCTTTCGAATCTCCCTATTATATTCAATTTCATGTTCCAGCCATGTTCGGTCCTTAAACATGATCAAATCGTCACGACACCTTCATCGCGGTCTGCCTCGACGGCGATGTTTTTTCTTTGCTGTATTGCCAAAAATCCAGCCTCGTGCGAGTCGGACTCGCACGAAAAGGGTACCTTAACGCCAACCAATAACCAGGTCTGATACCGCGGCCTCGGACACAAAGGGCTAAGAAGGATAGTTTTTAGTCAGTAGAAGACTGACACTCCCTTCCGCTCGAGCCATTTGAAGATTTTCCAGCCTCCAAAAAAAAAATAGCACCAATACCTAATAACAATATTTATAACGATCATTCATAAAATATCAATTTACGCTCAATTGCAAAACTAAATTGGAATGACGTAGTATGTTAATGAAATACAAAATGACGCTGTTATATATCTCCTAGAGCAATCAAATCTAAAACTGCTGCAAATGTAATTACATTCCAGCTCCCAAATATTTAATCGTCGGCCATTATCAAAAAACGAGCCACGCTGCTAATGGTCGTCATAATCCCAGAGGTAACATCGCATAATGTGATTCATAAACAACGCGAGGGATCCTCAACCCGTAGCCTTGTACAGTGTTCCAGTGATCTCTTGCACAGACGCATGTAATCCCGAGTTTAAACTTGTGATTAACTTTAAGTGTCATTAGACCACGACGACGGCGGCGGCGGGCGGCGTCCCCGCGCATATTTTTACCATTCCTGCTTCCCCTTAACACTTAATGCGTAAAGTTTTAATTGAAATTTGATCTGGCGTACTTTTAACGAATTGTCCCTAATAACTACGTGCTCATAATTAAAGTAATGTCTTTGAGTGGAAAGTTATTGGTCCGCTGTGCACCGTGAAACTGAATTGCTGCGGATTTCATTTCGTGTGGGTGTAAGCTGCTGAGGTAAACCTCTGAGGCTCTGCCTAACCCTCCGGGGATAACAGCCGTGATGTCACGATATGATTTTATAGCTATACGGATAAATATGTATAAAAAGATTTTAATTATTAGTACAGATTGCGTTCATCCTGTTTGTGCAGTTTAATAGAGTTGCCTACTAAACATCAGTTCATTAGGCAAACAAAACGTTTTAAAACAAACACTTATCGGGATGTGGTGACACAATAGGCACATGACGATAAGAGATTAGGTTTTATAGATTATAAAATAGGGAATTTCTAAAACATGTGTTAGCGTTTGTTCAAACGAACACACATGCGTAGGTACCTACGCTACGGGACTCGATAGTGTATAAAACGGTACAAAGCTAAAACAATTTAATCGAGATGAATTTTGAATGCACGTGCATTCAAAATTCATCTCAAAACACATTAAAATAGTCGTGCGCCAATAATCTGGCCGCGGCCGTTACAATTCAAACGCGTCGGTAATCCACGCAAAAATGGCGGCAGGCGCGCGCGCGCACAACGCACATGTCCCGCACCTCGCGCATTTACATAATTGAATATTCTATTGTACGTGTCTAATGCTGTTACCTCTCACATTAGCGCTTCCAGCGCTGCACAACGAAACGACCGCACACATTACAGCATAACGTAAAGCGCTTTATGGTTCATGTACACAATTGAGAGTATAAAGTTACCTGTAGAGGGTGGCATAAAGCACCATCTGTCGTCAAACGGGACAATGCAGAGATTTATCGTGCAAAATGCGCTTATGGGACTTTACGGGGATTCAGTTTTTTGCTCGCTATCAAGTTTCCATTAGCTAATTTAGTATCGATTCGCTCACGGTGAAAGTTTAGCGGTGCGCGGACGATTCACAATTGATGGATCGTTTTTATTCGTCCCGAACTCGAATGCTCCAAGTTTACAAATTCAATTTTTATGGACAGAAGCGGAATATTTTGGTAATTCAATTTGGAATCTGGGTGGAAACAGAGGTTTTTATGTTATTGTTTTGGCTGTAAACTAAAATATTTCTGCGCTAGTGGATTATTATTGTAAGTACATAATACTCACATAAAACCAATCTTAGGCACTCAACCGTGTATGGCGGTTGGCTGGTACTTATCTGTTAAGCTTTATTAATATCTTTCATACGCTTGAATGCATTATGCCATTTCACCATAAACGAAGGTAATGTATTACATTTATATTAATCGAAAACGTCACTGGAAATTGCTTCTGTCATCAATGTGAAGCCCTCCTCGGAGGGGCTACCTCGGGCCCTCAAACATCTGCATTATCTTACCTCCGTCCCTCGCGAAATCAGTTACTGCACGGGCATTCACTAAAGTGCATTTGCCATTCCGCCCGTCAAACCTTACAATTATCTCCCTTCCTCTATTCCAAAATCAACCTTGTTAGCTTGAAGTAAAATTCAAACTCGGGCACCTACAGCTAAACATGCGTACCTAAATGATGATAACTTATACTTTTGGCTGACCAATTGGAAACTAAATCTAATGTCAGAGACACAAGTTTCATATTTGCAAATCAATTCGGGAATGGTTACGAAATACGGGCCGTTTAAGCTAAGAGGGTAGTTCACATGTTGGCGGTGCGATTTATCAAATTTTATACGTTGGGGCACGACATGTGCGTCCGCGGACAATCGCTTAGGTGCAACGCACAGAGGGTTCACAATTAAATATGGGCCGAGGTGCCTAATGGATTAGCAGATGAGCCCGCCATCGCGCCACCGCGCTGGGCCGCCGCCTTATGGCGCGCAATCAGAACGTGCAGATGCGCCTCGATTGGATCCGTGGGTGACGGGTAATGTGTTTACCGGCGGATTGAAACCGAGTGTGAGATCTCCTTACAGACATATGCCGTGAAAATATCGCGATAGAAACTTATTTACATTCGCATCTGTTGGAATATGTCGGTCTGTCGATATTTAAAAGAGGGTACAACAAACCAGGAGGTTTTATAAGTTTCAGTAAATGTCCGCTAGAATTTAATGACACTTTAAACTTTTAGTATAAAATAGCAAAACTCTATCTAGCTGCTAAAGGCGATAAAATAGGTTGACCAAATTAATAAGATCAAGAGCGTGCTTTTAAAGTTATCAACTCTCATCGGCTGCCAAAATTATGCACCTTCATATTTGCAAGATTTACGCCAAAGAAATAACTGCGACATAACCTACCTCAACACACTTACGTAAGGATAGGTCGTGACCGTGACAATACGCGTTGACGTAGTCTAAGATGACTATTTCCTATTGTGCACTGGTGTCAGCGTGTCAGCTCAGATAGGCAACACAATGGATGACCTAGCCAGCGATCAAGTGCAATGATTCGATTGTTGTATGTGTGTCGAGGTCGAGGCAATCGGCACGAAGGTGCTAACTCCTTGAATGCACCGTTTGTGCTATATTTAGATGTAAACATTACAGATGTGGTGTTGATGTCTACGTACGCACGTCAGTAGCAACACTTTGACATTGGATGGCCTAGCATAGAGTGAAGTTTCACAGCAAAGCGTAGCCTACTGTACAACATACATATTGTGTCGTCTTTAATCGATAGTTGTATGATTTGAATAAGGAAGCGGAGTAAAAACTTCTTAGGCACAAATTTTCAAGCATCCGTCAACTGATGTAGATAGCGACGAATAATCGCGTCAATAATTTTCGTTCCAGAAACTTTAACAATGTTAAGAAGCAGATTAAGTTACTGATAATAATAACTTAGAAACTAAAATACCTAGCTTAAGTTATCTCACTTCACTTTGATTTGTGTAAGTTTTTCTATATGAATCATAAACCATTCGGCTTTCCATTTGGCTAAAGATAGAACGAAATTGATAGAATTACCTTTTTACGTAATCTGAACCTAGCTGCTTAAAAAAACTTGAGTCATAAAAATGCACTAACTGTAAGTTCAAAAACCAATCAATTACAGGTTGTAGTTTTAATACGAAGCCAATAAACTTCTAGAGTCAATACATAAGGAAAACGTTTAAACCGCTTTGACCACAACAAATGTTAATACAGCAAACTTTCTTTACGTCAACGATAAAATAAAGTACGTAAGTCCTATTGGTCAGATAGGTTAGTGACGGCGCTCCTAAATATAATAATAATTTATCGATGGTAACGTTTGGTGCGAGCCGTGCGCCGTGCGAGCCAGCTTGATGTAATTGCACGCGTGTGTCCCGTCACTCACGGCACTGTACCGTCTGCAAGGCAATTATATGAGCGCAAACAAATATATATTGTTACTTTAAAATTTTAACTTGGTTCAGGTCAATTTGTCAAAAAGATGTGAAAGGAAAGTAAAATACACCATATTACACACCGTGTAAGTACTCCACAGTGTACTCCAAACAATATATTCTTTCATTCTTTCACAAACGGGTTTAGTATGTATTCAGAATAACAAAGTTGTTCTGTTTCCAGTTGATCTCAAGCTAAATAATATCCAACCGGTAACAGTTATTTTTTCATCATCTCTTTACCTTTTCTGAGCGAAAGAAGCCTCCACAAGTGGCGATACCACAAAATTGAGAAGTCAACAGCTTTCTACGACCTTGATTGGCTTGTTCGAATACGAGAAAAGTAGAAGGCCTTTTTTATTGGAGGGTTATCTTACCACCTATGTTCCATCTTAGCCCTTTGTGCCGAGGCCACGGTATGTCTTTCAAACAACGTAGAAGTACAACAAAGTAGAAGACCTTACATATAAAATAAATCCAATAAAGATTCACCTCAGCGTGTGCTGCTGTCGGTACAGGCTCACCTATTCACGTGGGTGATGGATTGCGGCGTCGATTAGGGCCGCGCTGACCTGTTCTTTCATATCTCGCTAATGGCCGCCAGTCCACCGGCCGCCAGTTCGTCAGGCCTCCGCCCTCCACTTGCTACGAGCACACCTACATACACCTCTACCGCTTGTGGGATGATCTACCGATTCTGGAAGAGTTTGATTTTCTTTAATCCGAAAGATAAATTATTGACATTGTACTGTACGCTCAGGTTTCTTTTTAATAACTTTAAATTTTTGTGATGTAACTTTTCTCTAAATCTCTAGTCTGCATGCGCCACATTGCGGCTGCTGTAGAGGATTTTCTAAGACAACGGCTTTTTTTTTTGGAGTGTGGGAAATCATCAAATGACTCCTCCAGCTCTAGGCAAAGCGGTACGGAGTGTCAGACTTCTACTGACTAAAATCCACCCATGTTTCTTATTAGCCCTTTGTGTCAAGGCCTCGGTATCTCTTTCGAACAACCTTCAGCCCTGACTAGCAGATATAGTCAGTGTGATCATTTGTCTCTTCTTGGCTATGCCTCCGACGTCTTTGTCGAAAATATTTATAAGTACCTACACTAATAATTTGGCTATTCCACTATCCAGAATATTGCTGAGCAAGCTCCTCATGTCCCTTCCCACAATTCTACATCCTGGTCGGTACCTGTCGGCGTTGGCTGTCAAATATACAAGGGTCATTACTTAGAGCATCACCGGGCGTAATTAATATAACGTGCGCCCAAATTGAGGCGACTGCCTTTTTGCTGAGTCGGTGACGTCATGACGTGCTCTGACGGCGGTGAGGGGGGGGGGGGGCAGTCTGTGATCGGTGGCCGGTAATTGATATTGCACACGTTTTGATTTTGGTAAACTGCTCTATGTATTATACTAGGTACTTTATCCTGTACTCCGAATCTGGTGATATTGGCCAGGTTTACAAGTTGATGGGATGTATTTTATTATCATCAATAGACATAATATCACACTTTGTATGTTCGGGCTGCGTTCGTGTTCGTCAACCACAATCCGAAGGTGCAGGCTGATTTTTCAATTTTCTGAGACAGCAGTTCTCAGGATACTTGACAATTTGTGAGAATGATTCATCTATAATTATGTTTATTTTGTTCTGCATGAGAATTCTGTAAGTTTATCGACAGTATTACTGTAAATTGACAATGAAAAGCAGATGCCCTACGAACGTAATGTACCTTTTGTGTTAGGTATAATGTACCTACTATAGAACCAGTAACTCAATACGCTAGACATCCAGTTCATCACTGAGCCCAGCGTGTGTCCCAACACGGTAAATTACAATCAGCAGACGAATGCCGTCCGTCATTGTCTAATCACGAGCCGGCGCTACCTGGTGCCTATCGGCCGCAGTCAGCACACGACACTAAATCAGGACGTCACTGGCTTATAGTGACGCACCGAGTGTCAGTACAGAAGACTCATTTGATCCAGGATCTATTGGATGACCAGCTCTTTAACTTCTTGCTCTATACCTCCATTTATGACATCTTATTAATAACTGCCACTGGGGTCGATCTTTAGGTTAAGCCGTGCTTGCCTAGGTTGGTCTGTGGATGGGTGACCGCCCATTACATACCGAGTTTCCTCCATGGCTCGGTGCGCACGTTAAGCTGTTGGTCCCGGGTGCGATATATGGATCTTTGGCAGTCGTTACAGGTAGTCAGTGACCTGAAAGGCTGACAACCAGTTTTACCAATGGGTATCGTATTACCTACCTAAGAGAAAATTATACAGGTAAATAAAGTCAAGGTATTGTAGAGATGAATGTATGCTTCCCCTAAATTTCCACTGTGATTGATAGTCATAGGAAGAAGCTGTCCTTCTGTACGTCCCTCCGTGTTTGTCCGTCATGTACCTGGAGCGGACAGTAATTAATGTGGGCCCCGCGCCACCAGAGGGCAGTAGGGAGCGACAAGTCGGCGCCGATCAGGTGGATCTACGAAGTTAATGGGAGGTTGTAGTGACATGGGAGGTTGTAGTGTAGCATATATGTATTTATTGTGCCAACTGGGTATTGAAATTCTAAGCAAATAAATAGAAAAACTTGGGTGTTGTTAGTATTCCGTTAATTAGGTACTATTTGGTTTGTGAAAATGAAATAGTTTTTATTTTTTTCCTGTTATTCATTTTTTTCTTTGAAAAATTTGAAACGATCAAAATTTACTAAGTTATGAGTTATTTTGCAACTTCAACTTCTTATTTCGTATCGATGCACGATGGCCGCACATTTTATCAAATGACTTGTTTCCAGGAAAATCAAAGAAACTCGTTACTTTTATAAAAAAAACTTATAATTTTTCCATCCATGGTGTGCACAGATGACTGGCATCTACTATGCAAATAGTGCGGTATTACCGCTGCGGCCCACTCTCTCCGTCGGGTTCGATTGCTCAGTAATTAATCTCACCTCCTTTCCAGCGCCACTCGGCCGACTCTCCCCTCGCTTTGTGTTAACATCGTGTCCTATTATTGATAACTTTCGATCGCTGTCCAAAATGTCCGCTATACAATGTAAAGGAAAAATGTTTTAGCTTTATCGATGTTTGAACATGCAATGCGATTAGGTATTATATGTAACATCCATGTGTTGCAGCTGTAATAATCCCACTACGCAAAGGTTTAGGTTTACACTCGAAGAATTGTCATGCTTTTTGTTTTTCCGATCTAATTGTTAATGTAGTGTCTCTGATTTACAAATACAAATACAAAATCTTTATTTTTTAAACAAAACGTTTTACATTAGTTGGTGATTGGAGCCTCCCTTTAAGCAAGTAATGCCTGTGTTAGGAGACTCCGCTCTTCCACAACAATATAAATCATACAGAACCTTAGATATAAACAGTATGTTTGTGTGTGTGTATGTGTTTGTGTATGCATGTGTGTGTGTGTGTGTGTGTGTGGATGTGTGTAGATGTGTGTGTGGATGTGTATGTTTCATTTTGGGTGTTGCAATAGTGCCTCAGTGTCTATGTAATTCAGTGACTTTATCCAATTAGTTAAAACTTTTTTACACTCGTGTAATTTTTTATTGTGTACATATATATTTTTATTTATCCTATTATAAAGTTGGCATGATAGTTTAGTGTACTGAATGGCAGCAAATTTCGTTTTAGTTTGTGGAACCTGTGCTATGAGATCTTTACGTCTTCTTGTTATTGCAGTTGAATCATATGGTAGATTTTTATGCTTTTTGAGGACAGTGCATATGATGTACAGCTTTCTAACAGAAAGCAGTCCACTATCCTGATAGAGACTTTCAGTAGGGTATGTTATCCTTTTAAAATACATAATTTTTATTAGTGCACGCTGTCCTCGTTCAACATGTATAAACTTCGATTTTCCTGCACCTCCCCATATTGTGATACAGTAGGCTATAACTGATTGTGCTAGAGAGATATATATTTCATTTAATAAGTTTCTATCAGACCCAGATTTCTTTTTTATATTTATGGGCACAATACATCTTAGCGTTTTAAAAATCCACATCAATTTCCTAATCCTTCCAGACACATGTTCAACATGAGAGTACCACGATAATCTCTGGTCAATAATCACACCTAAATATTTTGTTTCAGAAACTTTTTTAATGATGGGGCAAGCGCAATTATTGTTGTCGCATGTATCGCAAGAGTGTACTTTAATGTTGAACACTTCATCTGGTTGTGATTTTTTATAAATAGAGAAGCATATATAATTGGTTTTCAAAGTGTTTAACGTGAGAAGGTTGCTATCAAGCCAAGTCGCAATTTGGAACATGCCTCTCTCTGTCTTAATTTTAACATCGGACCAACTGTGTCCATGGAAGACAACAGCAGTGTCATCGGCATAGGAAAATATACTTGCGTTTTCCACTTTTAAGTTACAAAGATCGTTAATGTAAGCTAGAAATAGGGTGGGGCCCAGAACACTACCCTGCGGCACCCCGAACGACACGTCACTGTCATCACTAATGTATCCTCCAATCTTAACCTTCTGTTTCCTGTCTGTGAGATAGTCTACGAAAAATTTGAGAGGAGTTCCCCTTATTCCAAGTTTCTCCAGTTTGTTCACCAGGGTGGGAACGGAAACGGTGTCAAATGCTTTTTTTAGGTCAAGAAATACCGTCAGACATTTCTTACCTCCATCTAAATGATCAGTCACTAACGAGGTAAGGGCAGTCACTGCATCCTCGGTGGAGACTCCCTGCCTAAAGCCAAATTGTGTTGAAGATATAATTTTAAACTTATTCAAATAATTGACTAATCTAATGTTGGTTAATTTTTCTATTACTTTAGACAGGGCTGGCAACACCGAGATAGGTCTATAATTATTGACATCGCTTCCGTTCCCTCCCTTGTGAACTGGAGTAATAACAGATTGTTTCAGAGGGCCTGGGAATACTCCGTTTCTAAAACAGAGGTTAGCTAGATGGGCAATTACAGGGGCGAGTTCTTTATTACAGTATTTTAGAAATTTTGTTGAGATACCATCCCACCCAGGGGCACTATCCGACTTCAAGTTCCTTATAATTAATTCTACTTCGTCTGTGTCTGTTTCTAATAGCACGAATGAATTTATTTGTGTAAGTAAATTGTTTTGTTGGTGATCAGGACTATTAGTATTATCTCTAGGCTGTATTTGTTGAGCTAATTCTTTTCCTATATTCGCGAAATACTTATTAACATAGTTAACTGACTCAGTCGGAGTTGGCCTGATATTTAATAATTCTGAACTTTGATTTTTTGTTTTATTGGTATAAGTAATTGATTTTATATTTTTCCACAAAAATTTCGTGTTGGTAACTGAGTTAGCCAGCAATTCTCTTTCATATTTTCTTTTAATTTTTTTAATAAGATTGTTGCAGTAGTTTCTGTAACGGCTATAGGTGATTTTTAGAATTTCGTTATGTGGATCAGCCCGGGAGTTTTTTTGTAGTTGGTTACGATTCTTTATACAGCGGAGTATTCCCGGGGTTATCCACGGTTTGATGATACGTTTGTTGTTGGAGATGTTTCTCACTGTAGTATTATTTTCAATCGTTTTAGTTAGTTTCTCTATTAGTACATCGGTTAGTGCATTAGGATCATTGCAGAACATTAGTTCGTTTATATTTTTTTCTAGTAAGTCATTTAATGCTTGTTCAAAGTTTAAGGTGGTAACGCTTTTATGTATAATTTCTTTATTTTTTGTTTTTGATAGTGATAGAAATGTAGTAAAGTGATCTGTAATCGAAGTCTGTAAAATAGCGATTGATGCACATACTTTTTTCCCGTTGATACGTATCATGAAATGGTCGAGGCAGTTATGTTCTCTCGTAGGTAGTGTATGTCCTGGTAATATGCCATAGGTTGACAGAGAGTTAAGGTAATTGAGGCGGTTATTTTGCTCAGTAGGCGCCTCAGTCTCTTTGGGTCTAATATTAATATTTATGTCCCCGGCTATAACTAAGTTTTTTTGTGAGTCTATATGATCTAAATGTGAACTGAGTGAGTCTAAGAAATTGTTAATATTAGTGTTTGCTGGCGATCGATATATGCATAGGATAGTGGTGTTTAATATATCGACTTGAAGACATGACGCCTGGGATAATTTTATTTCTTGAATTTTTGGTTGTAATGTATGTTTTGCGTATACAACGACTCCATCATTTTGATTGTATTGGCGGGCTGTGACATAAGACTGATAGTTGGCTAGTTGTGGTACAGGTTTATTCATATTTATTCTACATTCCGTTAGGATTATTAAATCTGTTTCGAATTTAAGTGAAGATAACGTGATAGCAAAATCATCAAAATTGCAGTATATACTCCTTATGTTCTGTGAGATTATAGTTAAATCATTTTTCTTAACACAAATATGATTAGAAAGATTCGAAGGATGACATTCAATTGAACTCGAAATCTCAATATCATCCAGTTCATTAACTGTTTGAACTGTATTACTCATAATTAATATTTTTAAGTAGAAATATAGTCGTAGCTCGAACATGATAAATATCCCTAATAGATAGGCGAATACATTCTATAATTATTGTGACAAAGAGTAACGGTTTGTGTGCTGCAATTATAATGGTTGCAAAATAAAATATGTTATGATATATTTTCTTATGCAAGTTTTGAGGCGTGTGTGTATATTTAGTGATATGTGTATGAGTTATGTATGAGTTAGTATAAAGTAGAGTGTAAAATTTATGGGAGTGAGTGTTTGTGTGAGTACTTAAACTTATATAGCATACAAAAAAATATCTTCTAACCAGTACATTAAGATTACACAGCATGGAATGATAACTATTCGGTGGGAATATAATCAAGAAGACACTTAAATAGATAGAAACTGATAAAATAATTGTGTTACCTAATATTCCAAAGCAATAATAAACAGAAAATAGTCAAACTTTCTGAATCAGCTGCTGTATCTGTGCTTCGCTTCTAATTGTTAAGGTCGGAGCCTGGTCATCCTGCTTTACAAGTACTTTGCCATATGCAGTCCAGCAGTATTTGTAGGCACCGGATTTTTTCAAATCCCGGGCAAGGAAATACAAGCGAGAGCCCTTGGCGGTCAAATGCTCAGACAGGAATACTGGTGTATCATCGTAAGTCTTCAAGCCCAAATGCTTACAGCATAATTTAGTCTGGTATTTAATGTTGAAATTTTTAGCCATTTTCAGAATATCGTTCTTGAGAAGTGTAGATCCTGTTTCAACAACTAGGAAGGTGATGATGATTTAATCATCATCATCACCTTCCTGCCCTTATCCTAAAAAGTAATTAGTCCGTCAGATAGATTTCCAAAAAATATTGCCCACATTTTTTTACCCGACTACGGCAAAGCCAAAGGAGGGTTATGATTTTGACTGGCTATGTATGTATGTATGTATGTATGTTTGTATGTATGTATGTATATGAGTATCTTCATCTGTTCCCTCATAGCTTCTAAGCCACTTATCGGAACTCGACATAATTATGAGGTATCGTTAGAACCGACTTAATTTTCCGCTGAACATAGGCTACGTGACGTGTCACAAAAAGCGATTTGGCGCCCTCTAGCGGACAAAAAGTAAGGCTTAAAAAATAAAAATGGAGATAAATACGCCGTGTTTGGTATCATTTGAAAGGTCCTCACTTGTACATTTCAAAAATATTGCTCAAATTTAAAATCACGCCCTCTAGCGGACAAAAAGTCAAGAGTGAAAAAAAAATTAACACCAAAATTGTTTAAATAAAAAAAAGTAAAAAACTAAAACCCGACTGACTACTACAATCTAAACACTTTAATACCGCGTGACTACGGCTTTTCTTTTTGTTCTATCCTGAAAATCTTGTTTCATACTTTTCCAGCGTCATTTTTTTTGTCGTAGTCGGGTTTTAGTTTTTTTTTCTTTTTTCACGTAAGTAAAGAAACATGAAGACGATACAGTGCTTCGAAAACTCGTGTGACGTCATATGCTAGTACATTTTGTACCTTCAAGTGACGTTTCAAGCCCCACTCCATGATCTTTGACGCGCTTTATCTTCGTATTTTTTTATTCATTTGATAAAACAAAAAACACATATCCAATATTTTTCGATAAAGAAAGAAAGAAAGAAAGAAAAAGTGTTTATTGGTTTCCCAACAGGACAAAACAAATAATCGATAATCTAACTGACGGACTAAACAGAATCATATTTTTTGAGTCAGTCCGATCCCCTATTCTATTTGGTGTCGAGGCAACACGTTTTATTCTTCCATTCTTCCCTGTTAGACGTCACGGTGGCATTTACTCCTTTCTATTTAATTTCATATCACAGATAAAAAAAAAAAACATTAAATATTATACCAATAAATGAAATGTAGTAAGTACCTAATTCAAATAGAAATGTCTCACCGAAAATCCCTCTAACAAAAATATGATGTTCAATGCAATAAGTTCATCTTGCAAGTTCACAATTTAGCTCGCGTTGGCGCAACGTGGCGAGTTGCATTCGATGTGAAATGGCTTAATATAAAGGAATCGAGTGTAAGTGCGAATAGCCGCCAGCCGCCCGCCGCACGCAATCAAACCGCAGTAAAATCGCAGCGCACTGATAACTGCTTTCGGACGGTGGTGTAACTGGAGCAAAATTTTCTATGACGAGGACTATTTTTTTGGTGAACAACTATCTTCTACGAATATTTAGGAAAGAATTTTGCAACAAGGAAAAGTTGGGCAAAAATTTCCTATATAAAGTGTAAAAAAACTCCTACTTATACCTACCTATAAAACGGTTTAATTGGTCGCTTTAAATCTGATTTTAGATAAGCTTGTCCTGTCAACATTGCCATAAATCTTAATTTACACAATAAGTAGGAGGAGCTTTGTAATTTATCGTCTAATATTATTTCTTTAATCGTGATATCCTATGAATAGTGAGGATAATTGTTGGTCCTTCCATAGACGTACTCTCAGCAAACATACAAGGGGTTTTCTCCCAGTGTGTCTGTTGAATCTCGTAGCAGTTTTCATATCGAGCGCAATACTGAAGTCGGCGAGTGATTTATAGAGCGCTGCGCGGACATATGAGCTCGGCCGCAGATGACGACGGCACATGACGGCCGCCGAGGTAAGTCGACAGCTCCACGACTTTATTTCACCCTGGTACTTTTCCAACAACTCAGGTATGTGGGGACATGTGCTCCTCTGCAGATGATGACGGCCGCGCCGCTGAGGTAATGTAACAGCTCCGTAATTTTATTATACCCTGGTACTTTTCGAACAGCTCAGGTATGTGAGGACATAATGAGCTCTTCCGTATATTTATGATGACGATTCGTGACGGCCGAATCGCCTAGGTAATGTAACAGCTTCGTAATTTTATTACGCCCTGGTACTTTTCCAGTTCTGGTGAGTTTTAGGGATGTGGTAATTAATTAGTATAGACTATTTCAACATATTGGCGTTTAGCACCGTGGTAGACAAGGTGTTTATTCTCTCAACAACGTCATCCATTCAAGAAAATAGATTTATATTGGTCAAAATGTTGGTGAACGTAAACTCTTAAGAAAAGTAGGTGGTATGACAGAGCTCTAAAACTAACCAAACTAGTATAATAGGTATGCGTCACATGTCTGCTCTAATCTAATGCTCAGATGGATGTGTTGGGAATCAAGTGCATGTTTATGACGCGTCAATCGACGCTCCACGCAAAATCGGTTTCACTCCAATTCTTAGTAAACTGTTTTATTGCTTGTTGTGTTTATTTTCATAATGTTAGACGTACTTTATTAAGTGGCTGTTACAAAAGCACTATTACCTACGTGACTGGGATCACGTCGATAGCTTTTCGTTTTAATATTGAAATATTATTGGAATTATTATGCGCTTAATAAATACACCAGCTTCCTGTTTTGCGCGAATTATTAAATGAAGCAATATTTTTAGTCTAATTACATAATTACTCATATTATTACTCATATTTGATAGCTTATCGACTCTTTACGCAAGACAGTTTTTACCCGAACTACGTAAACGTCTAACCATAGGCTGCTTACCCTGTTTTTAATTAGATAATCTGTCATGAAAACAATAATGTAAACAGTATTCAATTAAGTTGTCTAGAGTATTGACAACTCTGTTTAGACTCAAGACTGTTTAGAATTATACAATGAAGATTTTGTTATAATAATATCATCTTGATAACAAATAAAGTAAACGACAAGTATTGTACCACGCGTTAGATCTGCATGCTGGCATCACCTCACAATAATTCATAAGTGCGTGCCATCGTCTTTGCGTCGCCGGCAGCCCCTTTACGTAATGTGCCACGCGCCACCAGCAGGGCTATTGCGTATCTTTGAATGACAGTGGCTAACATAATTATAGTGTCTATCAAATAACTGACAAATGGTTCGTTTTAAAAAAAATGTACCAAACCATAACCAATTTACAGTTAATTTAAAGAAAGAGAAAAAAGAAAGAAAGAAAAATTGAGCATAGCATGAACAGAAGAATTGAGTTTTTAAACTGACTGAGTGTCAGTGACCACTGACACTACTATTAATATCATAAACGGGATATTAAATATCCCGTTTATGATATTAATAGTAGTAGAAGAATTGAGGCTTTCTACTCAAAGGGAATTATTCAATATACTGAGATAATTTGATATCGTACACCAGTTCGCTTAGCGTCTTAGGATTTGGTTTCATCATAGTACTGTAACAACCTGTACCTACTGTAAGTCACGGTTTTCAGCAATTAACCAGAGACAACTAATGAACTAACCACACACCACACTCACATGGTCTAATGGTCTTGTTCACCAAGTCATAGCTCGAATATTCATAAAGAATAAAAATTCAACCACACACTTGTAATACTTTTCCGTCTTACAACTTTCGCCATATTCAATGTCTACGGCTTACGCCGTAGTTCTCGTAGGCCGTAGCGCGTAGCACCTTTCTTAGGTGAGCCGTTCTCGCACCTTGTTGTGTGTTCGTAACAAAGCATTTTCGTAGCTACGAGCTATTGTGTGTTGTTAGTGTGCTGTTATACGTTAAGGGGCCGGTTTTTCAATCGCCAGTTAACTTTTAGCTGAGGAATGTGATGTTATGACAGATTGTCTTTATAAAACCTGTCAAAATGACAAACTTATTCGTCAAATAAAAGATAAGTGGCAATTGAAAAACAGGCCCGAAATATTTTTAGAGAATATTTTTTACGCAATTGTAAAATGTGTCATTTTGCTAGTTGCAATTAAAATTAAGCTTTTGATAATAGATATAGAAAAACTGTTTTGCTTATAAATTGAATTAAGATGTTTTAAGTTTTACTGTAGCACAACACATGGTAATAAACGCTGTGTATTCAACAGCTCGCCCTTACTCCAGGGTGCTGATGTCACTCCGTCACCTCGTCTTCATACCGACAGTGGATCAAATAAGACATGACTCTGTCGGCCGCATTCAAACGACTCATTTGAGAGGAGACACGCGACCCCCCGCAGAGCGCAGGTTATGACGACACGTATCACGGATAATTGTTTTAATATTAAGAGGTTAGTGGGTGGATGGGTATAGGAAACTTTTAAATGAGTGAATTTGAATAGTTCTTCACTAAATATGAGCATTTGTATTTTAATTGAATGAATTTGCTGCGTATCGCACTTGGTCGAAATTAGTTTACGCACGCTACTCAAACTACTGAATACACTTACGAGTACGTTTTAGGTCTTCACAACACCAAGATGCTGAATTGTAGCCAAATAGGTTTTTTAAAACAGAAGTTATAGGTTTTTAACTGACATGGTCACCTACACTATCATTTGTAGTAGTAAAACTGAAGTTGTCTAGTCCTAATACGCACGTGTTTACGATTAAAATAGTAGAGCAGTCATTGACTCTCAGGTTGTACGGATAACGGTTAGCCGGACAGCCGGACGGCGGACACTCACGCGGTCACAGTTCGCTTCGTTTATTACGGCCATCAAAGCAGTTAATAATCAATTTATCAAACGACTGTCTCCACTCTAATTCTCTAACTAACGCACATCACCGTGTTCATCAAAACACGACTTTAAAGTACCTAAGTCTTTGTGAAAAAGTTGGTTTGGGGAAGTACTATATTATACTTATGTCTACTGATAAGTAGCCTAGCTTTACTTAGATTTAAAGAGAGTGCTATAGGCTCTGCACAAAATTAGATCATACACTTATTGGTGTCTCCAGTGGCACCCATGGGAATAACTACTTTTCATCAGGTGTAAGCTTAGATTGTTTACCATCAAACTTAAGTGAGCCTCACACATCTACCTACCCACACATTACAAGTCGCAACTATTAAAATCCAGTCAGCAATATAATCGCAGCAATCGCAGCGCCACTAATAAGAAAACTTTCAATCAGATAGGCTCAGTTATCAAGTGACTGCCGGACGTGGGAGCGCAGGTTCAGTCCCGATGTGTATCACCGGCCGGTGGTCGCCGTGATTTATGCGAACAGTTAATCCTACTATTTACTAGTTTTACGAGAAGGTAAAGAGGGAGTTTTTCCGAGGACCCTTAGGCCGGAGTGGAGAGGTGCAAATTGTGAGCGAGAGCGGAGAAATGGGGTTTCCCTTGATATTTCATGAGACGATAAGAATTATAGGAAACTACCTTTTATAGATATTGTTATTTCTAAAACTACCGGTAACATTATCAAGGTAGTTATTAGGAACGTGCTTGTTTTTTTCCTTGAATTTGCTTTTTAGCGCTAACAGCCCATTATGATCAACCACATTCGGTTTCAGTATCAATTTCCTCTCATTTCTCTGCTATTTATAGAGTATATTAGGCGTGAGGATCTAGATAGCGAGGCAGGAAGATTATTTAATTGTACATTTATTCCTGTAAACTTTCCATTAAAAACATGTCCATAATAGGATATGAAATGAGGCAAACGGTGGAAAGTTACAAGCATTTGTATGGTTTTACAATCAAACGATATAAATGTGGTTTTCTCTTGATTAAATGTATGTTGTTAAATACTCGTATTTAAATTATTCATTATTTTAGTTTGTTTGTCGTTGTTAAAGTGTTTTTTTTTATAGGGATTTTTAATAATCATACTAAATAATTGAAGTCTTGTCTCATTGTTACAATCATCATTCCTCGTCAAAATATTTAAACTATTTTAACTTTTGAATAAAACAATTAAAATTCCAGTCCGCTCTCCGCTCCTGTCTTGCACGTAATCTTCACTAAGAACAGTTATCAGTCAGTGCGTGTGATGTATGTCGCTCGAGGGACACGGACAGTCCGGACATGGACACGGACGGACAGGGAAGGACGCACCGGCGGATAATTATCTGATACCTCTGTTGTCACGCTTCATATACTCGAGAAAAACGATGTTGCAGCTTCCTTATTTGATAAAAAAGAAGGGATATTGAAGCCACAGGGCATCCGTTCGAATTGAGCTCCAAATTAAAACTATGAAAATGGCTAACAATTACAAGGTAAGGTTAGTGTTAGCAGAGATAAATAACAAATCATAGTTTGGTGGATTCTGGACATAGTGTTGCATACACAGGTTTGACTTGTTTAGGATTTTCTTAAGAAAACAACTTTCATTAAATCGCAGTAGAGTATTCAATTGAAGTAATTATAATCAGTAAACATATCAAAAAATCAAATCACAAAGAAAACAACTTCTATTACAAATTTCAATCTGTAGAACAATATAATTATGTGGAATCTGTTCTAAAGCATCACGGCCTCAACCCGGACACAGCACAATTAGGAGCAGATCACTTCCCATCTCAGAAGGCGTTTCTTGTTATTTTTCCCTTGGCTTTGTCCTCCGCCGGGTTCCGCTGGGCTGGGGACTCAGAAGCCGTAGAAGATGGCACATGGTGAGGAAGTCAGAAGGTGCACCATACGCGTCATAGAGACATGGCGTAGGTGACTGGTTTCTGGTAAACTTTATAGCATGTATATAATAATGTCGTGTGATTGAATCGATTGATATCATTTTCATAAATAATAGCTAAACGGAGAAAAGCCAATGTGAAATGCGCTGAAACACACACAATAATGTATGTTTGCAAGAATAAGACAGAATACAAAAAAATAACTAATACCTGTTTATACATGAGTAGCAATTTAAAGCATGGGTTTAACAATTTTCTTTTTAACCGACTTCCCAAAAAGGAGGAGGTTCTCAATTCGATCGGTATGTTTTTTTTTTTTAATAAGTTTTTAAACTGACATGGTCACTAACACAAAAAGGCCAAAGGCAGAATTCGTACCACCTATTTTTTTTTTGTTAAGTGATAGAATTTGTACCACTTATTAAGTCAATTAAACCATTCATTTTCATGTAACATTAGTATTTTTAGAAGTTCGGATTCATTAATTATATCAATCAAAAGATTTAAGTAGATAAACGTAATTAATCATAGACTAAACGTAGTTATGTTTTTAGAAGTTGCCATTTGTAAAATATCACGAGGCTCACAATGATAAATAATTATTTAAAAATAGAAATAACAGTAAATATAATTAACCAATTACACATTATACCTTAAAATGAATAATTATTGCATACAATCTTAATAATTAACTATTTAATGATAGGAATTATTTTCGACATCAATGTTTTTTTTTGTATTGGCAATTATTTTATTGACAGGACAGGAAAATCTTTCCGAGTCTCTGTTCGGTTCTTTACTGTTGTTTTGGATTGTTGTTTGTAACTGCATCTGAGCAATTTAGCAAATTATCTGGCCATTTTTACGTTGAGTCGAGCTACTGCTCCTCCGTACTCTATCTGTTGATAGTTTTTTCGCGAAAGGACGCTTTATTAATTGTGCTGTGTGTGTACGTGCTTCTAATTAATATGACGAGTTTGCAATGCATAAATTGCAACGTTCGCTTGTCCCGAATAAGAAGGCACGCTTTATCGGATGAGAGTGAAGATCTCGTCAATACTATTCGGCTGTGGACATATCCTAGAGATGTAAGTAGTTTCAAACATAACATTTTGCGTACGAGTGTGTCAGTTACGAAGTGATAACTTTTACGTGTTAAAAAGTAGTCCTTATCATTTAAACTACACGATATCATACTAAAATAATATATTGTGTGTACAAAAACTAATCTAAACATTATTTGAAAAAATAACAAACACCATTGTGGTTGTATATGTACTTACTTAAATATTTACAGTTTGTCCTATTTAATGTACAAACACATAAGAGCTCATACGCCTTTATAGACAATTAAAAAGCCATTGTTATAAATCTCCTGGAGATTTACTATCAGACGGGAGGCCAACCGCTTGCCGGCTCTTCACCCAACGTATGGGTGAAACATTTCTAAGTGATCGTTTTGCATGTATTGTTTACTTGCCTAACACTTGGAGTGTCATAGTCATATAAAGCAATGTTGAGCCGTACTCAAAATCACTTCTTTATTTCCAGATAACACCTGCTGACCATGTTTGCCATGCATGCTGGCAGCTAGCTAGTCATCCCCGTTCTTCTGACAATATGCCGAGGAGACGCACAGGCCATCAAAGTGTTTGTGTTGTATGTGGACGATCCGTACTACGAATCAGTCGACGCAGGATTTTGATTGAAGGTGCAAATGAAGACGAACAAAGAATGGCTAACACAGTTGCTACTTGGATCCAACCACGAGAGGTATAACAACTCATACCTATTATAACTTTTATCAATTAGGTGTCTTGATTTGATGTATGATTGTGTTAAAACAATGTAAATTATTTCCCACTAATACCATGCAGTTTTAAATGCAACCTTTTCTTTATTTATATTTTTTTATTTCAGCTTCGTTCTGAGGATGAAGCTTGTGTGCCGTGTTGGCTAAGAGCTAGCAGAACTAGGGTTGTTTCACCAAATGAACATATTCAACCCATTGTACCTGATCATCTAGAGGGTGATCATTCTGATTTGATGTGTGCTGTATGTGGTCAGAGTCTATCCGACCCAACATCAGATCAAGAGTGGAATCCCGACAACACTGCTCGTTTGATGGAGCACCAGCAGGTATATATATGAAATAATATATTTATAGTAATTAGCTTATAAAAATGTGTCATGCAAAGGGCAATTAATATTTTATGTTGCTAAATCTGTGACAATCATGATGTTGGCTCTACTAACAACAAAAGGGTACTGGTTTTTCCATTGTCACATAGCCCTTCTCTCTCATATTAACACAACATAGATATTTTTGGTAAAGATTTTCTGTAAGGTGAAAACCAATCATTATGTCAAGAACTATTCTGTAGCTTGGTCATGTTGGGCGCAATTTATGTCTGTCAAACTTAGTGTTTAATTTGTGTTTCATCAATGTTATTTATTTACAGATGTCATCCATGAATGAAGTTTGTGGAGTTTGCTGGGGCCAAGCCCGAGATTTGAGCTTCTACATTCCAGAAGGACCACAAGAAAGACCCCAACATATTGTGTTGCCCAATATAAGAAGAGCGGCTGAAACACCAAGACACTGCATTTTCCAAGAGTGCATGGAACCAGAGAGAAATGTTGTGCCTGAAGAAACCAGGCAGGATGTATTGGCTAAGTATCAATATTTTATACCAAGAGGAGCTCGTATTTGCTCCTTACATAGACAGGAAGCAAATTATGCAAACCTGTATACTGCTGAGTATAGCCTTAATAGCTTTACTTCTACCCACATAGAGGAGATCATTTTTATATTGATGGAAGGGTTAAATAACATCTCTTATGAGAATATTCAAAACTACCCTGATAACCAAGTACACTACTTTATAGGCATAAATAAACAACAACATCAACAAATATTAGATGTAACACCCAGGCTTAGGAATCTGCATCGGGGTAGTTTTGCCTTAACAGCCTTATTATGTAAATTAAGGACTGGGGATTCAGGGGACAGATTGTCTTGTCTATTTCAAGTTCCGAGAAGGACCCTAGAGACATTAATGTCTGTAGCAAGAAATATTTTGATAACTGATTATGTTCCACAATTTCTTGGTTTTTCTCATTTAAGAAAAGGTTTATCATGTACCTATTAATATGTATAACGTACACTACATTCATCATGTAATCGTTAACAGAGCGATTCAGTAAGAAACCCGAGCATACAGTTTGGGCGGAATACTGAAACGTTCATACGATGTTCTGTCGTCCAAGATTCATCTGTACTAAACCCAGGCCTACAGCTCACGTAAGGTACGGAAGGTGCGACAAATATAAGAACAATAAAATAAATGTTAGATCCTACAAAAACAAAGTTGTTTTATTTAACCACACTCAAAACTCCATCAGCACTTCATCATTTAACATCAAACTATTGCAGACCGCTGCTGGACGCAGGTCTTTCCTAAAGCACCCTACTGAATAGGTACAATTCTCATGTCAATTTGCCAACTTATTGATAAAAACACTACAAAGATAGCACCAGCTATCTAGAACATATTATTATCCTTTTTCACCAAAAAAATGTTTATACTACTACACGTAATCCATACTAAGTAATATTATTGTTGAAGCAGGTGTTGTGATTTGGCAATGGAATGGCTTGTCAGGCGTGATCAACCAAATTAACTCTTCGATAGTATATATCCAGACTTTTATTTGTCAAAATACAAGCAGATATTACACGTCCATTTTATAGTTTTTAAGATGAATTAAGATTAATTAAATTGGACATTATTGGAGACGACACAAAACGTACACAGAGCCGTGAGCAGGAAGTAGTTGTCAAAAACAGTAGACAGGTGACAGCTTCAAATGTCATTTAAGGTATGGCTGCGTTCATGTAGAGCTTACATAATTCCTAATAATTATAAATGCGAAAGTAACTCTGTCTGTCACTCTTTCACGCCTAAACGGCTGAACGGATTTTGATGAAAGGAGAAAACCAAACTCCATAGAAACTTGGGCCTGGCGTTACAGGGCTGAATTTTGGCCATTCATTAAAAAATCTAGGTAGGTTCCATGAGCCCAATTTTCACGTCTCCCAGTGATGGCCAAATTGATAATATCAGACAATTGACATTTTAGGTTATTTAAATTATTTGAGATAATTAAGTTAAATAACATGATATTTTCGAGGCTTTGTTTCCTACGCAAGTCTAAAACCCCCATGCGCTGTGCTGTAACATAGCACTATGAGGTTTCAGGTAAGTAGATACCTACTTTCCTTAAAAAGTGCTTACGGGGGTGACTTCAGATTTATATTATTGATATCACTGAAAACATCAGCTGAAAACTATGTTTATTAGACAAGGCCCACTTACATAACTACTGGCTGATATTTGTTAGGATTATATCTGCTGGGGGATTTTTAATAGATTGTGATACCCAATAAATTAAAATGTAAATAAAACACATATTTATGTTAAATGGTTTTTTAATCATCTTCTTCATTAGGATTATCATAGTATAATAACACAGTATCCAGAAACTGTGCAGGAGGCAATTGATTACCTTGGTGCCGTGCCCAACTAAGATACCATATTATGCTCATGGTATGGGCACAGCAACCAACCGTTCTTTTTCCTATGATACAGGTGCAGTAATATTGAATTATAGCATCCCTTCCACTTAGAGCTGTAGATTCATCCTACTACTAATATGCCTGGATTTCATCCTCCTCTTAACATCCAGGTTAAGTCCGATGTAGATAGCTCTTGCTGTAGGTCACCGTCCACCTCCCTACACACTTCTATGACATATGAGCCATTTTCTTTTCCTTTTCCTGAATGAAAATGCCGGGATGCTCTATTTGCTCATACCCAACACGAGTGACAGACAACACTTGAAGCGCCCACCTGAAAATAATTTATCTACATTAAAGTGTGCTTTTACACATGCGATGTGTTGTGTGTGTCCACTTTAAAAATACTGATCTAAAGAAATCCTGAGGAGTTCGGAGCTTGACCATTATCACACCATTATCAATGTTTTAGCATACCAAATAACATTTTTAATGACCTTTCAAAACCAAAAGCTAAACTAAAGAATGTTAATAAAGCATCAATAAAGCAAATATACTGACCGTGCGTGGTAGGATCAATTCTCTTATAACTTCGTGTATTCTGCGTTCTTGCACGGTACTAATCCTAAGTGTATGACAACAAACTCTTCTCAGAAGAGAATGTCCACAGTGAATACACACCCGTCGGTGTCCCATAGGTGTCTGTTCACTTTGTTCTGGTATATTTCCATCACTAGATATAGCATTGGCATGATTCCAGCAAGCCAGGCATATAAAGTCATTTTCATTTACCTGAAACAAACATTTGACTATTAGGGTCTAGCAAGACTAGCATTAGCATTTAGCAATAAACATCTGGGTATATTTGGGTAGACCTATGCCCCTCATTACAATCCCACTGCAGGGACACAGACCTCCACTCTGAGAGAGGGAATAATAGGTTGTAATTAACTATGAAGGTTCAGTCCGGTTTAGCGATGTGATGTCTTCAAATATGAATTTATTGCACATTATGCTATCATTAAAATACAACTATAAACAGACAACTGAACATGAGCGATAACACTACTTAGTTTGTTTACATTAAATAATTACATATGATTACAAAAACGTTATGTTAAATAGAAATATCGGATACTAACCGTTTGAGGCGCTACCCATTCTTGAACAATTGAAAGAATAATCTTCCAATCTTCGCCTTCCACATCATGAGGACCGCAATGAAGTATTATTTAATTATTTGACCGAATGACATGACAATTGACTTGACAGCCGTTGACATTGACACTTGCGTTTACTAGTGCATTCCGTGGTGCAGCCGATTTTATCGATTATTTATTTGGTTTTTTTACAGGTTCCGTTAAAAATCAATTATATGACAGATTTTGAATAAACATCTATTTTAATAAGTAAAAAAGTGATAATTCATAATGATAATGAATAATAAAGATAATGCAATGAAGTATTATTTAATTATTTGTAAGAATATCGATATCCACTAAGTCGATCTTATTCTTAGGGTACGCTCTATTGATATAATAACAGCGTTCGTGAAGTTAGTGACAAAAAATGAAACAAGTGTTGTAACGGTTTAAAAAGACACAACCTCAAAAATAAAACTGGTTATAACTTTAAGGTCCTAACTTCTAAAAATCTATGAATTTTAAAAGGGCTTGCCTATTGTATTGACTACCAATTAAAACAAAAAGTATCCCAAAACACGACATTTTATTAGCGGTACGAAACTCCCATACAAGGCTGCCGTTCACCTTTAAGTATTTAAGTTTTTTGTTTGCATTCTCAATTTTTCTTCGTTTGAGTCTTCTGTAAGCCCCTGTAGTATGTCAGGGGAGAGTGGGGGTGGCTCGTTAATTAGAAGGAGTATTTTATTAAGGGCAATTTGTCGGGAATACCTGCCTGATTGGCGAGGCTCCGCGGACGATTTGTTTGAATTTTTTAGCAAACTTCCTGAGGGGTTCGCGCTCATTTGTTTGAAGAAAGCCTATTTGAGCGATAAAGCCGCTTATGTTTGTATTACAAGTATTGTGTTTCGTTGTATTAGGTAAAATGTTGGGAAATCTTTCAACAAAATTAGGTAAGTAATTGAGTTAATTTAAATTATAATAACGGAATGTAATAATTTTATCGACTGTTATCAAATATTATATTTTGGTTCCTATATATAGATAAAGCCTTCCTATACCTAAATCAGGCAGGAAACGTTTATTACTAACTATTCATTTACCTTTTGTTTTTTGGTAGTTCCCATATTGAGGTAGTTACCGTATTTATATTATTTTGTAATAACATAATTATTTTACCTTTTCCTGTGTGTAACTAATTACACGTTAACATTTGTTTTGTTTCGGCTGCGTATTGTTATCAGGGTGATACGAGTTAACTGATAATATTTAATTACAATATTAGCACAAAACTGAAATACCGCAATGTTTCTATTACCGCATTGTTATTTAGTTTATCTCGGTAGGTTATAGGTAGGTACTGCCACTAGTGCAGTATGAAACATACGTTATTTATAAACCACATGACCTATAAGGTACTTACTGTTGAAATCGTCACTGTTTCAATAATTATTAATAGGAAAATAATTAATAGTTATACTAAGTAATTAAAACTGCCCAAAAACGTACTTTCTTACCAAGATGATAGAGTAAGATCCCAGAGCAATCAGACATAACTTATTTTCACACGGATGAAACCTGAAGTTTTCAGTAGCGTCTCGTGTGCCTTGAATACCTACGCGCTTTGTGGAACTTGCCGAGTGACACCTGGGCAGGTACCAGGTGAGAAAGGTGACTAAAAATAAGAATTATTTAACTTAAATTCACATGGCTGATTTTTATATATGTCATGTAGAATATTATTATAAAGTAATATCATAAGTGTCAGACACTTTTGATGGACCAGAGCTTTTGTCAGACGCTTTTAAGCTTTGATTTTGGAGCGCCTGACTAATATAGCATGGCAATATCCCGATCAATTAGCTTTAAGTATTAAATCATAAGAAGTTTAGTATTATTTAAAGCGTCGTAGAAAATATACGTACATAACGTATTTTCTCCAAGCTGTTTTTTACGTATATTTTAGGAATTATCCTTAAAAATAAGTCGCAAATACTCCCAGACACTTTCCGTCGGCCGTATTGCTGAACAGACTCTTTAAATAATACTAAACTCCTAATGATTTAATACTTAAAGCTAATTGATCGGGATATTGCCATGCTATATTGGTCAGGCGCTCCAAAATCCAAGCTTAAAAGCGTCTGACAAAAGCTCTGGTCCATCAAAAGTGTCTGACACTTATGATATTACTTTAAAATAATATTCTACATGACATATATAAAAATCAGCCATGTGAATTTAAGTTAAATAATTCTTATTTTTAGTCACCTTTCTCACCTGGTACCTGCCCAGGTGTCACTCGGCAAGTTCCACAAAGCGCGTAGGTATTCAAGGCACACGAGACGCTCCTGAAAACTTCAGATTTCATCCGTGTGAAAATAAGTTATGTCTGATTGCTCTAGGATCTTGGACTATGAGGTGTGTTTTAAAAGAAGAGTTTCGACTGAAGCTAGCGATATCTTTCATAATACTTTTATTAGTCGTTGTGAAAAAGCAGGCAAATGCCTTGCTTGTTGCATAAATTTCAGTTTATCTCTCTTCTATGCTAGGCGGACAATTACAAAAGAAATGTGCTTGGTTGTTATTAAAATATTTAAAGTATAACAAACAGTGCTAAACATGCATTGATTGTTGCTGCTAGAATGATGCCGCCACAAAATCTGCGGTTTTTTAAATTTCGTTATTGGATAGCCAAAAGCTTATGGCTTATTCCCAAAGTACTCCACAAAGAGTTCCCAAAGTACTCAAATTAAGTTTCATCTTTCTGTAATTTAGAATTAGGGTTGTGATAAATAACAAGTATGTAGGCTACATGCATGTGTCTTATAGTACGTTTTAAAAGGGTTAACTTAAGTTAAGAAAATATAAGTACGAAATATAAAAAAATATAGAGAGAAAAGTATTAATTTCACAGCGAAAATCAACCTAATCTACAGCTACAACCATAACTAGTGCGTAAGTACATGTGAGTGTAAGGAGGTGAATCATGCGCGCGCGCCGTTCCCACGTCTGCGCGCGCCAATTGGAGGAATTGACCGGTATGCGACGCCGGCTCGCTTGACCCCTGCCCCGCTGATTGTCTTCCACCTAACGGCTAACTGATGCCAGACCACGCTCAATCATTTGTGGCTTTGTTTGGACCGTGAGGACCGTCACCAGACGGGAACTTAGCTGGGTGACACGAATATTTGTATACACTTTCTTTTAGTTTTTTGGGGTAAGAGGTAAAGGGAGTAGTTTCGTGATACTTTATTAGCTTTTCTTCATGTGGCAGGTAGGAATTGTGTCTCTGAAATGTATGTAGTAAGGTACTGGTAAAAAAGTTATCTTTGCAAAAGTTAATATTGATTTCATCTATGAGTCATATTATTATGTTATCGAAAGCTCTCAAGCCGTTATAAGGTGAGAAGAAGTACCTAACAGACAGACCATAAATAGATAGAATTACATACTTCGTCCTACTTAGTGTGGTAGTATGGGTTCTAGAGTATTTATGGCAGGGAAAAGGTATTCCCCTGATTAAAGTTTGTTTTTGTTATTGTATTATTTTACAGTTATTGTTCAGTCTACTAATTGGTACTTTTATATTTATGAAACAATAATAAACGAAAATAAGAAATGTTACATGAGAGGCAAAATGTGTGTTTATGTACGGTATTACGCACATCTTTGCCTAACCGATCGCGGATTACTAGCGTGATGCTATGTTAAACAGCGTGATATTTAATTATTCAGGTAATGATCAGCTTTTAGGAGTAAATGCCACCAAGACGTTAACAGGTAAGAGAATGGGATAAGGGCAGGAAGATGATCAGCAAAAATAAATTAGATAAAGGTACACATGACAGATTGATACCAAACTTGATTGCCTCTTTGGTCTAGTGGACACAAGCACGACTGCTGAGGATGAGGTCCTGAGTTTGAATCTCGGGTCGCCCCCTATTACATGGGAGTTAAACATAACTAGTGATATGTGGGAGTAGTACTATTGGGGACACCTTTTTTTTTTTTTTTTGGTGGGTGGAAAATCATCAAATGACCCCCCCCCCCCCCCTCTCTTGGGCAGAGCGAAGGGGAGTGTCAGACTTCTACAGACTAAAACCCGAACCCATGTTCCTTCTTTGCCCTTGCGCCGAGGCCACGTTATCTAGGGGACACCTCAGCCTAACTCTTTTGAGATACCAAACTTATCACGGACTCTCCATTTACGGGATTGTAGAAATTAGTAATTAAGATAATATAGATAGGTACATCTTGACAGTGTTGGTATTTTTTTTTCGTATGGTTGAGTTTTTTAATACCAGGTGAAAAAGGTGGATTCTGGGGGGCCAAACCCATGAAGTAAGTAAGTCAAGTACTGAATGTACGGCAACAGTTTGAGTCACGACGCCCTTACAACGTGTATTCCCTGCAAGTATCCATAGTTTCCTGACGTACCATGTCTTATCCCGTGATGAGATCATAAACCCATATGGTGCAGATTCCCATCAGGAGCACGTGAGCAAACTCGCATACTCTTTTGTTGTTGTTGTTTAACCTCCTTCTACGTCGTGAGGTTTTTACTCCACACGTCACCACGTAATCGTAACTTTAACAAATATGACCTACGTGACCCGCCAAGGAGGATATGAGATCATAATATTATTATTAACATATAATAATATGTAAGGTTGTCTATCAACTATTCATATTTTCCCGTTGTTTGAGTCATGGCTTTTGTGGGAAGATTAACGTAAATAGATACTTAAGTTTTGCGTAATGGTATTTTCTTTTTCTTGGAATTAGTCGGATTTCTGAAAATCCCCGTTCTTCTTAAAATGTGAGTGAATGCATGTGTTTATTTTTCGCGTTTATTTTGCGTGTTTGACAGTCTGACATATATGTTAAGCGTAGAGCTAAAGGCCCGTAATCCACCAAAGCGGAGATGTGCCAAGCGGAGAGGAGATTGCCAAATTCGACCAATCACAGGAAGGGCAAAAGACCAGATGTAACTGTGATTGGTCGAATTTGGCATATCTCCTCTCCGCTTGGCACATCTCCGCTTTGGTGGATTACGGGCCTTAAAGCTGCCACGTACTTTACACAGTAAGAAGTACATTTCGTACCTTTAATGAAAAATCGTTACTAAACGATTTTCATTCAAGAATTGAGTTTTGAAATTCATCGTATTGTTTACGGTATTAAGATGACATTAGGAACTTACATTTTTGAAAAATTTCGCTTAGTACAGTAACCGTTTGTCATTTGATTGACATTTCCTGTTTTAGTTTCATCTATAATCTAGTATCGTTTACTGAAACACACATCATATATTCAAAAGTACACTCAACGCCTTTTGATTTATTGACCTACTAATATATTAAAATCCGTTACGTATTTCAACTACATATTTATATTCAATATGTTCTTATTATAGTTCGTTCAAAGTGCGTTGTCCACTCTGTCTTACGATAGCGGTGGTCGCGAAAACAGGAGTATTAGTGACTCACTCGTTATGATACACTGTGTCATTAGTAATGTGTGTTTGTTTTGTGTTAGATATCTTAATTGATGAAGAGCCTTTAAATTAAAATGTTTGATTTTAATCAGTTGAGTACACCATGGAATTAATCCGAGAATTCCAGTTTAATTAGATTTTTCCACGTATGATTGTTACTGGATAACAAAAAACACTATACACATATAAACTGTCGTGGTATCTAATTAAAAAGAAAACAACGTAAGTAGAAAAAAAACGCTCAGGGAATCTTATTTTATTTATTTATTTTACTATTTTATGTAAGTACACACAATTACTAGACAACACAGGAAAACAACATAATATAACATTAGAGTACAAAGGTACTGCTTATTTCTTTAGAAATTTCTGCCAGCAGACCTGCAAAAGGAGAAATGAAAACAAGGAATGTAGACTATAGTGTGTGAGAAGCGGAAAAGAACAAAGTGTTATGTGTCTTAACTAACTTAACCTAAGTAATATTAAATACACATAAGTATAAGAAAATAATAATATATACGTATATAAATACATAATGCTAATATATATAAGACAATTTCTTTGGAATTTTAAATCAAATAGACGATTGTGTTGTTCTGAAATAGAATTTTTATTTAAGTAATTTGTAACATACTATAACAATATTATAATCTTAAACTTATCTTAAACATAGCTTACCTGAAATAGAAAAACGACATTTAAAGTCTATTAACTTAAAATAACTATTCTTAGGCTTTTTACTACCATTTAAAACAATCTTGAAAATACTTTAGTTCATTGACATGTGTCAACGCCAAACATTAAAACTGCTTTATCAACTGTTGGCTGCTAGCGCCATCTATCATTAAATTACAGTACAAATTAAAGAAACTTAAACATAGTTTCTTTACATCTCCCTCCCCAAATATGAAAATTTTTACCAAAATTTTCACTATCTACTACTACTAATACTAATTAAAACTAAATTTAAATTTTCCAATAATATTAAATCTAAATAATGTCTAAATAACATATTTTTTTCTGTCTCATTTCTGTTTTTATGTAGGTATTGGTATAAGTTTTGTGACATGAAAGAGATTTGACTCTAACTTTTTATGACCTGTATTAATTCTATATATTGAATTTGATATCTTTTCAATAATTTTAAAAGGACCAATCTTCAGTTCATCTAGTTTATTTCTATTTAATTTGTTCCCATTCTCTACATAAATCATATCCCCGATATTAAAATTATAATGAGTTCTATTTTTATCAAATATTCGTTTATTGTAGTTGTGTGATTTTAATGTATTTTCAAATGCTATTTCCCTATCTTTAATCCATTCCTCTTTTGTCTTATCTTTTTTTAGTTCTTTTGGCAAAAAAGAAACATCTGTACCATCTAACACAGGGGTGCACAGACCGCGGCCCGCGGGCCGCGTGCGGCCCGCCGGTACTATGTCAGTGGCCCGCCAACAAAATATTCCCTTGTGCATTTGAAGGAAAATATAGCTGAGGTTAAAATTACAAATAATATTAGGTAATTTGAAACACGCGCGTTTCTAAGCGGCCTCGCTATGCAGGTGCATGATGTGTACTCAGAAATGTTTGTAGAACTCAAAAATCCTGATTGGTTGTGTGATTTGGCGTTTTTAGTAGGCCTAAGGGCGCCTTCAAATTAGGGCGTTAGCAGCGCGGCAGTCGCGCGGCTGCAGCACATTCCTTTAAGAACAGTCGTAACAACCCGTTGATAATTGTTTATAGTCGCGCGACTGCCGCGCTGCTAACGCCCTAATTTGAAGGCGCCCTTACAGATCAAGTCATGTTGCAAAAATAAGGACAACCAAACAGTGGTGTATTTTCCTTTCTTTAAGTCCTGGGCTGGGGCGGCTTTTTGAACTAGCCCTACGTAAATATTTCGATCTGCCGCTTGCCACTAAAATTTTCTAGCTTGCTACGCTCGCCCTTATCGCAGCGTTTTCTGAGTGTCCAATCCTTGAATACGTTACTAGTAAAAGTTAGTTAATATGCATTTTTTTAATATTAAAATGAAAATCAAATGATATTAATCACCTTTCCTAGAAGAAGGCAAAAAAAATTCGAGCTCGCTTCGCTCGCTCTTGTATTTCAGTGCCCTCTTGTGTGAACAAACTTTTTCGGTATTAAATATTAAAAAAACAAAGCGAAACCACCTTGCAAATGAAAGTTTGGAAGAAATTTTACGAATGTTAACAAACAATGCCACGCTTCAGACTAGTATATTATTTTTGTAATACTTAAATTTTTTGTCAATTTTTATATTTTTAGTTGTGCTGGTGGCCCGCCATTAGTTCATCATTTGCCCAAGTGGCCCTTGGTTTCAACAAGTCTGTGCACCCCTGATCTAACAAGTATTTTGGTGCAAAGCCAGTAACTGTATGTTCTGTATTATTATATTTATCTACACAATTATGAGCAATGGTCGTCCATGCTATTTTATTATTTTTTTCATTTATTTTACATCGGATTTTGTTTACAAGCGTTTGATTAAGTCTTTCATTTAAACCGTTTGAAAACGGGGCATTTACTGCAGTAAAGATCATTGGTATTGATTTTTCATTTAAAAATGTTTTGAATTCTTTTGAATTAATGCCCGGGTATTGATCAGTGAGAAGCATTCCAATTGTATCTGAATCTGTTACAGTATTGATTAGTTTAACAAAATCGTTTGCACTTTGTGTTTTTGAGGTAACTATATAAGCATATCGTGTAAAGTGGTCCACTAAAAGGTGTAAATATCTTTTCGTTGATCGTGAGCCTCCAAAACCTCCAATCGTGTCAATTGAGACTATTTCAAACGGTTTTGTTGCAGGACCTAAATGTGACATTAAACCATACTTATCCTGTCCCCTTGTTTTATTTTTAATGCATATCTCACAACTTTTACAATGTCCTTTAATATTTATTGTTAAATTTTTTGCTGTATAAAACATACTAATTTTGTTTTGCATTTGTTTGACACCTAAATGACACATGTTTTCATGTACATCTTTGATAAGTTTTTTACTGAAATCTTCTGATAAAATAATTTTTTCACGTTTTCTAACTTTTTTATAGTAAACATTGTCTCTTGATATTAATTTCGATTTATTATTTTGTATATCTTCATTGTTTACCTGATCTGTAATAATATCATTTAATGTTACCATGTTTACAATTTTTAATTGTTCATCTGTATCCTCATTTGCATCCAATACTGGGTTCCTACTTAAACAATCTGCTTCTATATTTTCTTTTCCCGGAGCGTATTTAATTTTAAAATCATACTGTGATAGGTAATACGTTAAATCTCCTAATTCGTCATCTGTCCTAGATTTAATATTTAAATTTTCTAATGGCTTATGGTCTGAATATACTGTAAAAGACTTACCTATTAACCAATATTGCCAGTATCTTATTGCTTCTTTAATAGCTAAACATTCTAAATAAATTGCCTTTCTTTTCTTTTGTACTTGATTTAATTTCTTCGAGAAGTATGCCACTGGCTTATTTTTTCCATTTGGTTGTGTTTGTTTTAACACTGCCCCAATACCTTCTAAAGATGCATCTGTGTGAATATTTATTGGTAGCTTCTGATCAAATATTTCTAAGATTGGTTGTGAGCACAATAAGTTCTTTATGACTTCAAAAGATTTTTGACAATCTGCAGACCAAATAAATTTCTGATTTTTTCTGAGTAAATTATGTAAAGGTTCTAAAATAAGTGCACTTTTTGGTATATACTCGTGATAGAAGTTAATTTTACCCAGAAATTGCCTAACATTTTTTTGAGTTTTTGGTATTGGGAAATCTTTTATTGATGCTAAATTATCTCTTACTGGCCGTACTGTATTATTATGTATTATATGACCGAGATATTTTACTTTATCCGAAGCAAATGTACATTTTGTAAATTTTAGTCTAAAACCCTCGATTTTTATAGCTTCTAACAATTGTGTCAGATGATCAATGTGCTCTGGAAAAGTCTTAGAAAATATTAGGATATCATCTATGTAGTTAACGGCAAAATCAGTAAGCTTATGTTTTCTTAAAATGTTACCTAGTATCCTTTGAAAAATAGCTGGTGATGTCTTCAAACCAAAAGGTAAACATGTCCATTGATAATGCCCTTCTTGCGTTACAAAGGCAGTTTTTTTCCTGTCTTCAATTCTTAACGGGATTGACCAGAACGCCGAATTGATGTCCAATGTTGTGAAGAATGTTGAGTTTCTTGTCTTTATCACTAGGTCGTCTATCAATGGAAATGGCTGAGCTTGGGGTACCACAATTTTATTTAGATCTCTAAAATCTATGCATAGTCTGGACTTTCTGTTGTCTTCCTTTTTAAAAGCCAAAGTTACTGGAGCCGCAAATGGGCTATAAGATTCCTCAATAAGGTTTTTGTCGAGTAACTTAGCAATTTGTTGTTCTATATCCTTTTTGTCTTCAACTGAACATCTGTAGGGCCGTTTACTACAATATTTTTCCATAAGTAAATCTATACGTGCTTCATATTCTTTAACCGTGCCAATGTCATATTTGTCCTTTGCAAAAATGGATTTGTTACTGTCAATCAGTTTGTATATTTCTGACTTTTGTTTGGTATTTAAATTACTCATATTTATTTTGAAATCTTCTTCATTTATGTGTTCATTAAAATTTATTGAACATGGGTTTGTTGTATTTTTCACTTCCTTAGAAGTGTTGTTTCTGGTTTCATCCTCTTTCATAAGGCTTTTTCCTTCTTCTATTAGTATTTCTTCTTTTTTTTGTGTTATTCTCAAATTTTCATCTTGAACCAGTCTAAATTTTTTTATGATATCCAGTCCAATTAGAAAGTCGTATTTAAATTCTTCTCCATCGATTATATAAACATCTGCTTCTTCTTCAATATCAAAAATTTTAATTTTCAATGTTGTCAAACCAACTGTTTTTTTAACACCATTAATTGTGATTAAATTATCACTTTTTGTATCATTATCTTCTTTTCCCTTCAGTCTTATTAATTTGGAATTAATTATAGAAACATTTGATCCCGAATCATATAATCCAAAAGTTTTTAATTGTGCGTTTATTAATAGTTTGACTTTAATTAATGGTGTTATTATTCGTTTTTTTTTCATTATTGAGTTCAACGTCAATTACTGAATTGTTAACAGTTTTATTAATGTTTCTGTTTTGATTATTTTGTTCTGTCAGTTTGAACCAGCATTTTTCTTCTGGATGGAATCGTATTCCTTTACTTAAATTTTCACATGTTCTACATGGTTTTATTTTTTCTGTCTTTCCTTTATAATCGTTGGTAGTATTTTTTTTATTCCTGATAAAATTATTTTTGTTCGCTACATGTTCATGTTTTCCAATTTCGTTATAGAGGCTTGCAGTTGATTTTACTGTCTCTTTATCAATTTTGTTCAATATATAATCTGGTAACCCCATTACAATGAGATTAATCATTGTTTGGGTGTCGATGTGCTTGTTTACTTCCAATAATAGTCTTTCCTTTTTGGTGGCATATTCCAGTAATGATCCTGATTGAAATCTAAATGTGAAGGCGTATTTAATTTGGGACCAACCTTTATTTCCATATGTTTCACAAAAGTTATCCTTCCATGTTGCCCATTGGGAATTCACCGTCAGTTTTATTAACATACTGCTATACCAATCTAGGCATTGTTTATCAAGCAGATGTTTTAAAATCTCAATTTTTTCTTCATCTTGTGAAATCTCGAACCTTCCACATTCACTCTCAAATTCCTTGATCCACTGAGCAGCGTTTGATGTTTTATTTGTAAATTTTTCTATTAAAAATCTTTCAGCTATTTTTCCTATATTTTTTTGTTCTGGCGCATTGCTATTAGTGTTATTTTGTGAGGGCATTGTCCTTCCTGTAATCTCATCCAAATATTGGTCACCAAACTGTAAATTTTCACCTTCATCCAGATATATTTTCTTCAAATCAGTATTTAGAGGTATCCAGACTGCGCGTGCTTGGTGTCTTTTTTTAAGCGAATTTTTTATTTTCGTATATACGTCAGAAGACAATATAGCAGCATGCTTACTCACGGGTTTGTATTCATCTGGGACCTCAAACATACGTGCGTCTGGGGTCTCAATAGAGGTTATGCATATGACATTTGTTTTCCCATCCGTTGACCCCAATACTGTAAAATGAAATCTAAGTTTTTCCATTCTTCTTTATTTCAACTAGAAATGTCGTTTTATAAGACAATTTCTTTGGAATTTTAAATCAAATAGACGATTGTGTTGTTCTGAAATAGAATTTTTATTTAAGTAATTTGTAACATACTATAACAATATTATAATCTTAAACTTATCTTAAACATAGCTTACCTGAAATAGAAAAACGACATTTAAAGTCTATTAACTTAAAATAACTATTCTTAGGCTTTTTACTACCATTTAAAACAATCTTGAAAATACTTTAGTTCATTGACATGTGTCAACGCCAAACATTAAAACTGCTTTATCAACTGTTGGCTGCTAGCGCCATCTATCATTAAATTACAGTACAAATTAAAGAAACTTAAACATAGTTTCTTTACATATACATAAACATATAAATGTACATAAAAATCCCAATGGAGAGGAAAGGTAATATTATTGATATTTTATGACAGAATTTATGCAGATTCGGGTAATAGATTAGGTTATAGGGATACGGATGTCGAAGGTTTGTTTCAAAGTATTCTTTCTCGAAAATTTAATTATGTGATTACTTTCCCCATCAATAACACAACATTTCTGAGAGAATGTATTCTATCTATCAACACTAATCAACAGGCACATCGCAAGGTGCTCGGTCGTTGTCACAATTGAGTCCAGCTCAAGTGGGTGTCATCCTAATGTCTCGCGTGTTTGTGTCCCGTCTTTATTGCTTAGCATCTAATGCGGCCGTGTTTAGATCATTAACATGGCCTGCGTGTGTGTGTGTGTGTTTGTGAACACACGCCCGCCCGGAATGCAATGACCGATGACTTTTTTCAATTGGAAGGATAGCGTGAAATTGTGCGTGGCCTGAATTATTTGATTAAAGCTTGTAACTATTTTGTTACAATAGGCTGTCCAAAGAGTCTGTTCATTCGTCTTTGAATAAAGAAATCCTATAATAATATCTGTTTATATCTAGGTAATCCCTTGCTCGGTAAAGTGAGCTGACTAATCGTTTTACCACGGTGCTAAACCAAAACGACTCTCTAGCTATAACCCTCTGACTAAGCTTGTTTTGCAAAGTCAAAACAAAGTTTCATCATTATTAGAAGTCCAAATAAAGGCATTGGACACCACAGTAATGACTTACATCACTTTCCATTGTCAAAGCATCCATATTAAACCGCAAACACGGACAAGTGAAGCAGCTCCATCACTTCTTAATAGTTTGCCAGATTTAATATATACCTACCTTCAGTTAGGTACTTGTGTAAGTCGATCTGTGTGATACAGCTGGGAGGCACCTCTATCGCTAATGAGCGTGTGATGTGATTCACAGGCGGCGACGCATGTGCGCCGTGCGGCCTCGATACCACACCACAGAGTTCACAGCATGGACAGAATGTGAAGACGAGACACTCTACACTGATACACCGGTACACCCTACACCGTTCGGGTCTACATGGTATCTCCACAGCGTTGATATTAGTATAAACTTCACGGTAGATATATCAATCCAATCATTGTTTCACGAACGATACAGACTGAAGTCCCAAAGAAAGAAAGAATAAAGTTTGATGGTCTTGCCTTGCACCATACCCTAAAATATAACCATACATTTTTGACACCCGCTATATTATTAAAATGTGAAAGCATGTCGTTCTGTCTGTTCCAGTAGTAATTGGAATAATTTCCGATCTCCTACGCTAAGAAAGTCACTTCTAATAAGAAAACTAGACCGGTATCACGTCCACAGAAATGACTGACGGTAAGACTAAATAGTAGCACAGTCAGCTCAAATCAAGTCAAATAATCTTTCGTCACGATCGTCTCAAACTAGAAAGCTTTTGAAAGTGAAGAAAAGTTCAAAGAATACAGGTAAACCTCAACGGAGTGTCTCATCTGCGCTAATCAACCGCTGCCTGGTCATTGCAGCTCAGTCGTGAGAACGGCGCGCATGTGTCGTACACACTCTTATTGGCGCACATACTTTTTAATTACCTCTATATCATGTAGGTACGCCTACTTAACAGGGTGATACAGAAGGATCACTTCATGCAATGTAAAGAAAAAAGCTCGTGTTTTCAATGGTCGAAAGAACTTTGCGAAACAAGGATACGGTGCGCCCATAATTTCCAATCAAAAGAATAATTTACTATGTGCCACTGTTAAGGTACCGTTTTGAAGATTTGATCCATTTTCCCTTGATTTTATCTGTCGTCTTTTAGTTAACAGAAGTAAGTCTCTGCCAGCAAGATTGGACCAGGATCTGACTGTCCAGAGTTAAGAATGGTCATCTGTTTAGTTTGTTAGCTTTCGCCTTCTTGATACTTATCTAATTGTTGATTTTCTGCATTTCGTTTTGTTCTGTGTTAACTGGTAGTTAGCGGTTGAAACGTGTGTAGTGTTGCTTAAGTGTTGTCATGTATGATAGCAGATGTATGTATGAGTGGCTTTATTAATATACTTTTGGGTACTCTGGGGCTCTGGGCACTGCATGTCCGGAGCTTTGAGCAGTTTCTCTGCAGCCGACTGTTTTCCTAATGACGATGATTAATATTACCTACTTGTAAATAGGTAAGTTAAAGAAAAACAGAACAATAACCCTATTATATTCTCAGAACTTCTGAAAAAGGAGGTCTATATTTTGTACCTCGTTTCTAAACCGCAATTATTTATAGTTCTGCTCGATGAGGTGTCCTTACAAAAATGGAATGATTAACCATTAGAATACAATAGAAACAATCGTGGTTTGCTTTGAGCTGGGTACACTGGGTACCTACCCATCTACACCTACTGGTGAGTCACGAAATGGGCTACACGGAGATTGATTGCCTGTTTACGTACACTCATATATTTATAAACCGATTACTAATATCGGTGAAGACGTGTAATGAGTTAAAGGGTTGTGTACAAACAAATGAAATACGGATGTTACTGCAATCTGCACGTAGGTCGAAACTCTGCGAAATTACTTATCACTTACATAAGGTTTTCCTCGACAGAAAAAAACTTTGACCCACACTAGGAATTTCTGCTGTGCCGTGGGTGCATTACAAACATCTAAACTTACACACACGAACATCCAGACCCGGAACAACTATCTGTAGGCCGTACAAATATTTATCCGTGCGGGGATCGAACCCGCGTCATGCAACGCACAATTAAATCGATCAGTCACTGCGCCAACCGTACCATCAACTTTAATCTAGATATAGATAAAGCGGTACATTCAACTGTTCCTCAACTGTCTCCACTGATCCATCTGATAAAAAAGTATGAAGAGGATTAAAAAGAGGTATTTTTGTTTACTTTTGCGGTTGAAGAGGAACAAACACATGAGCTGTTATAACAAAGTTTAAAAATACCTCTGCTTAGATTGGTTCGCGGAGTATCCCGTCAAGTCCCGTGTAATGGCACTTAGGACAAAGGACAGTTGTGTGTCTCCTGAGTCACCGGCGCCTGAGCACCCGCCGCCGCGGCCGCTCACCGGCGCCCGCCGCCCAATGTGGTTAGATCATTCGTTAAAACAAGGTTTTGTCATTAAACGATTGTGCCTTGTTACTATACTAATCGTATTCGCTGACCGAGACATACTTTTTTATAGTCGGTCTAATGTGGCGCCCATTATTTTTAATAAGACGTACTTGCATACCAGGTCTTAACAGAGTAACTACTGAATATCTTTCGTACTAATAAGTACTTATTTCATGTTACGCTATACTTAATTAAAGTTTTGATTGAGAAAGTTACTAGAGACCTGCTCAGGGCTTATTTACAACTTAAGTAACAGAAATCTATTGTAGGTAGGCTAAGCAAAATATTGTTCGTCATTTTGAGGCAATAATCAACTGTTTTTGACGATTTCCTAAAATCGAAAACAGTAGGTACTTTTATTTGTTTAAAATAACAACTAAAGTTATTTTCATGAGCTAGTTTCTATGAATTTCATCGTATGCTTGTAAATATCAATTTCATATGATCGTAAGACATCACTCACACAGAGCGCGTTCACGCGTTCCGATTTTGCAGGACACAACAACATCCCCCGTGTGAAACAGAATATATCCTGAAATTCGTAAAGAATACCTACGCAAACGAAAGTCTATTTTAGAGCGACGTGGCTTACGGGAGTGACAAACATTAAGCCTCACCTACGGCTGGGCCCACGTCACAAAGCTAATGTTACGCCCACTTTTAACTTTTGACGTCATTTAGCGCGGAACTGTGTGAACGATGCCTTACTTTGAAGTGACAGAAAAACAACAGTATTTTGTAGTTAATTAAAATGATATATCAGCTACATAATATGCCTACTTACTTAAGTAATATTACTCATACATAATTATATTTATGCAATCGACGTATTTTCCATAAACTGACATCTGTTTTCCGCAATTAGGAGACTGTATATTAATTAAGAGTACTTACCTAAATACTTGTATCTAATAAAGGCTGAAAATACATACCTAAATAAAATTAAATAATTATTACAGTCTGACCGAATTCTATTTTTAGTAGTGTTCGTTTTCGGTTGGATAAAAGAACTATTTTTGGGTGTAACCGAGGAGATGGAGATCTAATCATCATCATCATCAGCCATTAGACGTCCACTGCTGGACAAAGGCCTCCCCCATAGAACGCCATAAAGATCGGCAGCCTGCTGTTTGCATCCACCGGTTGCCCGCGACTCTCACGATGTCGTCGGTCCACCTGGTGGGAGGCCTGCCAACGCTGCGTCTTCCGGTTCGTGGTCGCCATGAGAGAACCTTTCTTCCCCATCGGTTGTCCGTTCTTCGAGCGATGTGGCCTGCCCATTGCCACTTCAACTTGCATATTCTGCGAGCTATGTCGGTGACCCTGGTTCTTCGGCGAATTTCCTCATTCCGATGGAGATCTAAGTGATGATTATTTATCAATACTATCAAATCATTTATTATTAAAATCATAAACACATAAAGCGACAGCTGAACGTACATAAAATACGTTTTGTTCTTTCACCGTGATCAAAAATCTATCACAGCAATTGACCGCAGTCTTATAGCTGCAATGGCTGCAACCTTATGTACTCAACATGTATTTCATGTTGTAATATAAATGCAATATTGCTCTTATATAATTAACTAGCTTTTGCCCGCGACTTCGTTCACGTGGAATAGTGACTTCCGGCAGATTTTTGGTTTATCTCGCTCTCGCCTCTCGCTCTCTTAAAAAAAAAAAAAACTATTCTATGTCCTTTCTCAAGTTCCAAACTATGTCTGTACCAAATTTCACACAAATCGGTTCAGTAGTTTAGGCGTGAAGCAAAGACAGACAGACAGACAGACGGACAGAAAGACAGACAGACAGACAGAGTTACTTTCGCATTTATTTAGTTAGGATTGTAACATCTCATAACATGCTTTTATCAATTAAGAATCTTAGTTAAGCCTTTTGCCAATCACCTTGACGGCAAAGTTTGAACTGGTATGAATACGTCCAATCAAAGTTGGAGCTGCTCACTAATCAATGGGATCGACTACAACTACATATACACATACGAGGTTCATGCATTGAGGGTGAAAGGACCTTCTTCTTGATAAAGTATTAACAAAATTCGTTATAGCAGATGTAAAAAGACCTACCACCAAGTCGGCAGTCACATATTGCACATACGTCCGTCCGTCGTTGCATTATAAGCACCACTGTGTTTAATTATTTATTTCTGCAAAATAATATGGTATTAATATAAATCACTAATACATGGCGACCGCTAGGCAAGGGTCTCAACACTACGGGTGCGAGATGACCTGGATGCGTATCCCGAATTGCAGGTTCGTGGTGGCGCAGGAAAAGACTAGCTGAATAGGGGAAGTAATAATAAAATCATTTTAATGAAGAGTATAATATAGGTTGCTCTCCAAGGTTTTGTGGTAAAAGTGACTAACAACACATACTGGCTAGCGTCGTGCTGTCTGCTGAACTGCAAAACAAAAGTGGTTGCTGTGGCGATTACCTACTATGCTTTTTTCCCTATAAGAAACCGTTCATTGTAATACATTAGAAGTTAACCTACGGCTTGTAATAAATCAGAGCTAACCATAAAATGCTTTTGAATTTCCACTAGGTACACCCATTCTTTCCTCCTGCCTAGCTAAATTCACGGAAAAAAATTACTGTTTATATTTTACACATAAGTACTTATTTAAAGAAAACCCCGTCTCTATACCTTGTTAGTAATTATTTAGAGTTACAGTAAACACACTCACTATTACATTATTTATATGGTCTCAAAGCACTCTGTGGTTGCGTGAGGAAGATTCGCACAAATAAAAACATATCCTCTCGTATCCGCTTATAATGTCATTCATTTTGTACAAAATGATTATGTTGAAATCTTCCACTTTCTTCTCACGATTTCACGAAGTACCTAAAAAGGACCATAAAAAAACCTTGTGATAGCTTTCTTCTGACAGTTATCTCCAGAGTGTATTACCTACTTATACTACCTTAAACCTAGCTGTTTGTGAAAACTAGTTCTCGTTTAAGGCGAGGTTGCAGTACTTTGTTTTTATGTACGCACGACCTCGCCCCCCGCCCTGCCGCGCGAGCGATATAATGCCTAAATTTTGACTGTTTTTTGCTTCTTGGAGAAAAACTATAAAGAAATTATACAATGTGTTTTCAACATTTACTTCAAAATAAAAAGTTCTATCTATTGATATAACTTTTATATAAATTTATGATGAAATGTCTTAGCAGTACACGTTTGAAATTATGATTTAGAGTCATGTTTGATAAAAAAAAGTATCGAGCGATCATTCTAAATCGCGTTTCTATCTTTACGATTTATTAGAGAGTATGTTCAATTTTTATGTAATGATTTTTATTTATTAAAAAACTCGTATTTAGTTCGATTTTTATAGGTTCAAAAATCTTAAAATTACTGCAACCCGGCCTTAAGTACTGATTTTTCTGCATCATTGACACAATACTGAGTATATTTTCACCGATTGGGGCGAAACCCAAAAGGAGGTTTATTAATAGTGATTATGATATTGGAAGAAATAAAATCGTTTAAAAGATGACTGTGCAAAATGAATTACTATACTAGACTTCGAAATCCGGGTAAAAGTCGAAGTCGAACAGTCAGAACTTCGGAAGTAACTTACAAATACCTACCCTTACAAAGGTAATAGCTATCACTACCCGGTTAGATCAATTTGGCAACTATTTCCCCACCCCAACACAGCCGTGTTTCTTGGGCTATCAACAAAGGTAGCCGTTTGGCCATACTTGGCTATTAGAAGCCCCTCAAATCTTACGACTCAACATTTGGTTCCGCACAAAGGTGGTTACTGTGACCGTTCGCCCGTAACTTGGAGGATTAATTAAATTCTCTTCACACACACACATACGTAAGTACTGCATAGTGTTTCAATTATTTTGGTATTGAGATTTGATGTTTTCTTAGACAGAAACAGACATTAACTGATATAACATTAAAGGGTTGTTGGGAAACACGCGATTTCCCTTGAAAGAGTTACCTAATCTATATAAATAAAAAGAGAAGTCCTGACTGACTGACTCATCAACGCCCAGCCCAAACCCTTGGACCTAGAAAGCTGCCATGAAATTTTGCACAGAGGTTCCCTTTATAGTGTAGACAAGGAATAAGGAAGAATTTTTCGAAATTCAACCCCTAAGGGAGTTAAATAGGGGATGAAAGTTTGTATGGAAAATCGTCATTTTCACGCGGGCGAAGCCGCTGGCAAAAGCTAGTAAAGAAATATTGATAAGGTTCCTACATAGATAATTTTATTAAAAAAAAATAATTACATGCAAGAATATGTTATGTGGCAACATTTGATTTATGAAAAGAAAATTGGCTAGGTATGTATAATGTTGCCACATAAGGAATGGTTGTCAAATTGAGGTGTCCGTTTATTGTTTTGAATAAAAACAAACTTCATTTTATGGCAACAAATGCTGCTACAGTCAGATAAACAGTAGTCACAAATAAAGTAATTCGAACATTAAATTATGGCCAAAAACACAGGTTGCTGTTTCTATCAAATAATTACTAATAAATTATATTCTTTAAAATGTTAGTACCAACTTTCGTCCATACTAAGAAAGGGCTACAAATGCTACATAATATCAAAGAACTTAACAAGAAGACTTCTAATAGATACATCCACAACCCCATACAGTATTCTGAGACCGTACATGAAACTTTAAATTGAATGTAAATGTTCGAACAATGATCGCACAGGCTAAACCGCTGTATCTATTTGCGTCCGATTAGTTGATTGGAACAGGCCTCTCCCGGCTCTCCTTGTAACTTGCCTTAGACCGATGCTTTGGAAATAGAAACCAAACTTACCTATAAGTTTGCTGGCTCCTTCGAACGCACTCGGTGGTGGAAACTCGTGTTGTGATTTCACACACAATACTGATAATTATCATTACCATACAATACCTTTCATAGTTGTCAAATGACAATTAAAAGATGTTGCCTGATGTTCACAATCATAATTGAGTAAATTGATGACAAGTTTTTTTGTGAACTAGATAATGTAGATTTGAGCTTGGAGCGTAGAAATCGACAACTCGCCATTTCCGATTGAAGAGCCGTGAAGTATTGAAAAAATACGGAATCCTAAAAACTGTGTCGGTCGATCTTTCAGCTTGCGTATCTATAAGGGCAGAGGACTTAATTATATTCACGGAGGTTTTATTAAAAAAATATTAGAGGTTTTTTTTTCCTCATCTCATGGGTTTCGACTAGAGCAACAATTTCTTTGAACCGTTTCCGAGTTATGAGCGTGAGTGTTCATATCTTAGGAACGGTGTGTCGTAGGACTATGATTTTCAGACCCTAAATGGTATCTTTGGCAAGGTCAACACGATAGGTACTGCCATATAATTGGTGCACACGAGAACACGAGAATCGACAAAAGAATCGGTTATAATTTCCTGTTTTATTATTGAAAAAGTCACGTATACCAATGACTTATTTATTTGTATACTAGTTTTTGCCAGCGGCTTCGCCCGCGTGAAAATGACGATTTTCCAAACAAACTTTCATCCCCTATTTAACTCCCTTAGGGGTTGAATTTCGAAAAATCCTTCTTTATTCCTTGTCTACATTATAAAGGGAACCTCTGTGCTAAATTTCAGCTTTCTAGGTCCAAGGGTTTGGGCTGGGCGTTGATGAGTTAGTCAGTCAGGACTTCACTTTTTATTTATATAGATATATATATTATAATATATAGATGTTAATAATACAATGGAAGCAGCGTGTGAATATACTGCAAAGGGGCATCCCCGACTTTCCTCAACAGACTCAGTATCTGACATAATTGTTACATTTCAGGGACTCCCGACCACTGGCAGCAATCATTATATGAATTCAATAACATAATATTACGACACAGAGTAAACAGTATTATAAAATTAAATTATTACTAAGTAATTTTATAAGGAAAACTCTCAAATAAATTATACAAAACAAACATCATTAAATTGCAATAAAAACAATAACTTAATTTTCCTTTATTTTTGTGTGTTATTCAAGAAAAACCCAAAACAACATTTACAAAGATTAGAATAGAATTGGAAAACATTTGGGTTACTATTAAGTAATGGTAAACCCTACGATTTATCATTACTTAGTTTACCCAGTAATAAGTAATGATACTTAAGGTAATCCCACTAGGTGCTAAAATATGTTTCTCATAATTATGTGTCATATCTCTTTTTAACCGACTTCTAAAAAAAGAAGGAGGTTCTCAATTCGGATGTTTATATTTTTTTTTATGTTTGTTCGGGCATAACTCCGTCACTTGCTATCCGATTTAAAAAAATCTTTTTTTGTTGGAAAGGGTATACTTACGAAATGGTCCCATATTTTTTTTTTATCGAAATCGGTTTTTGAAAAATCAACAAACCTCACAAAAAAAAACTACATTGTCCATATTATGACTCATGAACATGTGAACTTACATAAGTACTTAATTATGAACCACTAAAAAGTGGCAAAAAAAAAAAACTGTAGGGTGAAATGTGGATGACGGCACGGTTGGCGCAGTGGCTGAGAGATTGGACTTCTGCGCCGCGCTGCGTGTCGCGGGTTCGATCCCCGCACGTAACAAATATTTGTGTAGTTGTTTCGGGTCTGGGTGTGTTTGTGTATGTGAGTTTAAAAGTTTGTAAACGCACCCACGATACAGGAGAAATTCCTAGAGTGGGGCAACGTATTAAAAAAAAAAAAAAAACTTAAAGGGACTCCTCCCGCTCTGGGCGGAGCGTTAGCGATATGTCTGACCTTTACTGACTAAAAACCACCCATGTCCTTTCTCAGCCCTTTCGAACCACCCACAGCCCCAACGGCGACGGGATGCTCATATCTAAACTGAACTTAGTTACCCTGCGTGCTTCCCAACCGCAGCGTTTCCCCAACCCAGTGCGTGTGCCGGTCAAAGGGCAAACACAGCGGATAGTTGCGGGCCCGCAACCACTTCGGAACTAGAACTTAGCGGCGTTCGTGCGATCTATTTGCGTCGGCAACTCTGCTAATCCTGCGCATCGTAAACTACGCGGATTTTATCAGCCCCTAGGATTTAGCGCTACTATTATTGGACGGTTGAGCTCTCGCCCGACGGCCCCAGTTCAGTATTGAGGTGAGAATTAATTCTAGATCGGTTCAGTGTTATTGTTTTAAAGGATTTGTTGTGTCTGGGACTCTGGATGTGTTGTTGGAAAGTCTTGGTTTTGGTCAGATGCTTTGGTTTTTGCTTACCTTTGTGCTTTATGTAGACGATACCAATTGCCCATTTCATGTTGTGACTGCTTTAGTACTTGTATGTAGATGGATACGGACTAGTTCTTCCACTGTAGGTGTCGAGCAAAACCTCTAATGAAGGAAAAGTAGCAGCTTCTTTGAAAATCAGGCAATTATTGCAGACTTACTGTTTGACCACTAATGTTATAAATATCACTAATGGTTCAACAACGTCCATTAAAATATCAAAGTGACTTCTTAATTCCTAACACAAGACTCACGTTTTCGTCTCTTATTATAAGTCAAGTCAATTCGACAAACATAAAACTTCTCTCAAAAGCCAGCCGTACGATATTTGTGTTGGGATTTGTTGATTACTGTCAAGTAGGGAGGTGGGGGTGGCAGGGGACGCCAGTGAAGGGGGTGGAGGTGGTCACTCGCGCACCTAAGACGAACCGCGGTGTTAAACACCTCGGCCGGCCCTGACTTACCGATGTTACTGCAAATCTAGTATAACTGGATATGTGTACAGGGGGCTCTGAAATTGGCATGGAGCCCACTTTCAGAGCCCCCTGTAAACATATCTATATTATATTTAAAGTAAATAGTTAATGAATAAGAAAGGTCAATTCAGGTTGATGCGAAACACATCAAAATGAACGTTGAAGTTATTTTAAAGCTTTACCTATGAATGTTTCACTACTGGCCAAAAACCTCCTCTATATCCTTTCAGGAACTCTTCTTCTGCGGTACCTTAGCTCAAGTTGTGACGTAAACCGTGATTTTTCCAAATTCAGATCTTAGTATGTGATGTTATACAGAAATACTGAAAAAAAAAACCTATAGGTCAAGATATATCAGTAGGTATGTATCTACACATTAACTCCAAACGTAAAACGTAAACTCAAAACAAAACAAGCGAAGTCCACTCCAAATAAACATCAAACTCAGCCTGTATATAATTCAGCAATCCCCTTAAGGGTGGCGGCACACACGGCGCTTGAAACTTTACGCAAATAACCGACCCCTGGACCCCCGCACCCCTGCCTCGGTGCCTCCCTGAGGTCCGAGTGAGAACAATTCCTTAATAGTCCATAAGTCGGTGCGGGGCAGCCGTGGCGCGAATTAGTGTCAAATTTACACCGGCCAGGGTAGGTGGATAAAGGGATGGGTGACCGTTAAGACAGTTTTAATGTTGGCGTCTTAAGACTGGGTGTAATAAGTGCTTGATTGTTGCAGGAGGTGGTCGTTGGATGCATGCTTGTGTTGTGGAGGTAGTGAGGTATAGTCGTTAATTTGAAAAGGTCCTTGTTTTACTCTTGTACTGAACTGTTCACTGTTCCGCTTACTTATTTCATCAGAAAGTTGTTGATAAATACTACATCGCTGCTGATGTCTATCCTATACCTAATTTTCATAAATTCCTAGACGTATCCATATCATCTAAAGGAACAAAGTTTTTTTTTGAGAAATAATGAACCCATATTAAGTCAACAGAGATCTTTATTGAGCCCCAAGTCACAAAAACAGCACAGGTTTTGAAAATCTTTCCGCACGAAGGGTCCATTGTCGTGGGCCTTTTAACCCTCCATCACCGACCTTGGGGGCTGTTTGTCAAAGCGCCGGAAGTGGTCCGCGGGACCTGGCGCGCATGTCACTTCCGGCCGCCCACTGCCTGTAGACATGCGACACGTATTATTTGTTTCCGGTGTTGATACTGAAAAAAATATGGAAAAATTCATGAGTGAGGTAGACCTGTTAGTGATGATTATTTTATTTTTAATAAATAACATTAAAATTAAAATTGCGAAAACGAGTAATGAAAATAATTATTATAGTAGGTATAGGGAGGACCTACGATGAATTGATGAAATAAAAATGTGAATAGGTTAAACAAACTTAGACAGTAATTATTCAGTAATGAACTTGAAATGAATTGAACTTCCGTCATCTAATGCAAAAAGCATTTATAGATGACGGAAGTTTATTTGTAAATATTTATGTGAATCATTTACAATTTTATATTAACAACGCATAACATTATGTGTCATCTTGTATTTACATTTTATTTAGCATATTACTAATCTTCAACCTGTAAAGGAAGGTTACTGAAAAGGCAACAGTAGGTAACATTATACTTATTGTTGAAAATCTTCATCATAGCAGTACCTACTAAGCTCTGTTTTACATTGCACCAAGTTCCTTCATTATATTTGTGTAATTAAAATAAAGTTAAAGTGAAGTAATGATTAACTTACACTAGCCAGTTCAACGTCCTCAACTGCTCACTCCCTGTTGATGTCACCTAAAACTGGTCCGTCTTAGACGATTTCCTGCGCGTAACGCGAGGGTCACACTACCCCGGGCGAAACACAACCTCGGACCTAAAACAACAGAAAATATGCCTTATTTGAATGCGGCTAAGATTCGTGTGGTCTGTAAGACGTGGTGCCGGTTTGTAGTAATGTTGTAATTAGAGCGAGCGGGCACAAAGACAGGTCAAAGGGCCGGAAGCTGACCGCGCGGCTTGCGCACTTCCGCACTGTGTCACGAACGATGTCTTTGGTCGGAAAGGACTGCCGTCGTTTGAGGGTTCGCTCTTAGGGGCAACTTGTATGTAAACTGCTTCATGTATACTGTACTTTCATAATATTTACATTAGTCTGGCAAGATCCCTGTAATTGCAAAAATATAAGATCAATGCATGAGATGCAATGAGTGGCAATGGGCAGGGCACATTGCTCGCAGAACGGATGGCCGATGGGGCCGAAAAGTTCTGGAATGGCGACCGCGAACCGGAAGACGTTGCGTTGGAAGGCCTCCCACTAGGTGGACCGATGACCTGGTCAAGGTTGCGGGAATCCGCTGGATGAGAGACGCACGGGACCGGTCAATGTGGCGACACTTTTGGCTGAAATGATGATGATGATGATGAAGATCACGCCTAGCCTGTAATACCCGAAGTCAGGTTTAAACCCTATGTAGTAGGGGCCGAGCCTATTGCTATTAACTGGGCACAAACCCAGAGTCTGTGGGTGCTACTGAGAAATTTTATATTTCTGATTGAAAAGCCCAATAATATTTTGCCTGACCTGAGAACCTGGATCACATGCACAGCGGTCGCACTTGCGACCACTGAGTCTTTGGTCAACTGGACCCACTCGAACTGGACCCACGATAACTCGTGGGTCCAGTTCGAGTGGGTCCAGTTGACCAAATCATCATTTTAAAATGTTTTTTACATAGATATATTGTGGGTCCAGTTGACTAAAGACTCATTAGACCAATGAGGCAGTCAAAAAAGCAAAGATTACACGATATTTTAAAATTATTGTAAGTTACATTTTTTTTGGCTCTATTGAATACTACGTACGTATACTTTGTGTGAGTAGGTACCTATCACAAAGGATCAAAGACGACATATTTCATGCATGCCTGCACTGGAACAACCACTTTCAAAACCCGCATTTATTCAATAAACCTCTTTAATTTCATTCCAACCCAAACAAAAAGGACTCCTCAAGTCTTCAAGTGGTCACCTTTGGCAACCCTCTCCGTATAATTAGCCTCATCATCACCAGGTAGAAGGCAGGAAGGCAGGATCAGTGACGTCACGCATGGCTGAGCAAAGCAGATCAAAGCAGGCCCTTCAATTGGTGCGCTAATTGGCTTGACCGACAGCTTGGCGCGCTAAGATGGCGCTTCGAGATGGATATGTGTTTATTTATTTAAATTGTTACTGTATACATTTCTCAGAATATTAATGTATTTTTATAGTCTATACTTTAATCTAATCTAAGCTAATACTATCATAAGTGAGCATAAGGTAAAGTTTGTAACTCAGTGTGAGAACTGACCTTTTTGGGACATTACAGTTAAGTAAGTTAAGTTATAAATCTTGTAATGCTTTTAAAAGTCTGTTCTAATTATATTATATTTCAATAGCTTTCTAATTTTAACCGTTTACTGCTATGAATAGATCATATTGTTGCGTAGGCGTTGTTAAATGAGTCGAAGGGATTCCGAAAATACATAGAAGAGCTGTAAATAAATTGTGGTTTCGTTGTATTCCTATGGAAAAAAGGTGAATTAAAAATAGATTTAATTTTTATTTCCTTTACGATATTTTTCACCGTTTTAAAACAACGAAGCGTCATCTTAGGCCCAAAAAAATATTATGACAACTTGTAAAATAAAAAGTTTGTCATAATTTTAGTCTGTCTATCGTGGAGTATTGCGGAGACTGGAGAGTCCTCGCCGGGTTCAGCCGGGATGAAATAATTTTAATTGAGAGCAAGTCGTGCAGACGGCAACTAAGGCGGCTGCGACTGTCGGCCCGCAACTTTCGTGGCCACACACAACTTTCAACGTTTAAAAAAGTTTCTGATGTCTGGTGTACCACTTGTGTTTGTGGTTTAAACGTGATTTTATTGGGCTAAGATAAGTTTGTTTTAATTTAAGCTTTAATCCGTGGAACTGAAATAAAATGTCAATTTCTGTAGATGTGTGCTACCCCAAGTAGCACGTTAGTGTATTTTGGAACTTATTCTGCAACTGTAGGTAGCATTTAAGTGGTGCAAGAGTGTACGGTATTACTTATAGATGCAAACAGCGCTCGAATTTGCATATGAGTAACTCTTATCACTAACAGTTGCTTTTGAGTGATTTTTGTTCCTGCTTTATAACTTATGGTGGCACTAGGCCGAATTTATTAGTTATAGACGCATATAGGTTTCAATTTTCAATCTTTTAGAACTCAAAGAAGCTTAAGACATCTTAAAATCTCCCATTAAGAACCGTACATTAATAGGTGGTAATTTTTCCTTATTTGGCACCTTTAGTACTAAATAAGTAGTATATGTAAGTTACTTATCACCTGTAGTGGCTCAAGAGTTATTATTGCAGCTCATTTGGAACCTAGTGTAATTTGCCTTTGTAAGGTCTAATATACTCTAATATGCCACTGTAACGCGTAGATCGGTTCCAAAAGATGGTTCTTGAAAACCTTAAGCAACAATTTTCTCTCATTTAGAACCAATTAAGATCTTACAGTTCTAACACACAAATTTAAATAGAGTATGATTTGAATTTAAGTCAATTTCCTACATTTTAGGTACTTAATTGAATAGTTTATGAAACAATGAAATCACTAGTTCACTTTGTATTTTTTTTAATCTACTTACGTTATACACGGTGTAAATCACAGATTGGTAGGCAAGGCATGACCTGCAGGGCTATTGTGTATCTTTTAATGACAGTGGATAACTTGTAATGTCTATCAAATAACTGTCAAATGGTGAGTTTTTAAGAAAAAAATGTACCAAACCATAACCAATTTACAGTTAATCTATGGACATTTCTGATAGCCACTGACGTTAAAAAGATACGCAATAGGGGGGCAGCTACCCTTCTGAATGTCTCTTGTATAAATTAAAAATGAAAATTTGCAAACTATCAGTAGGAAATCAGGCATCGAAATAAAAGTCGAGGATTCCAGCCAACATTTACAATTAAATTAAATTTTACTTTATTTACCTTCCTAAATGAGTTTTGTACCCGTCTTGAGGATCCCCAATTCAACGCAAAGGCAACGAGACCTGTTAAGTGAAAATAATCACTACTAGGTACTAATAAGGGATTTTTGGACCTAGGAGCTCTATTATGGTAACAAATGAGTGTAAAAATGACCTGCAAGTTCTATTTCAAATCGCCATTTTTAAAAATGGAGTCCTTGAAAAGTATCTTGTTGAATGGTATTTTATTACAATAACATACAATAAAATGAGTTTTGATAACTGTTTCTGATGTAGTTTGACATTATACTTTTTGTTAAACCATAATGTTAGGTTTTTAACAACCAAATTTTTATGAAGTATTATCTTATTTATTTGATCACCGCATATTTTTTGCTAATTCTTGATTAGATCGAAGGCGCATCAAAATTTAGTTAGTAAATATACCATGGTTTCACAATAAAAAACCATTTGCAAGGGCTCATGATGGTTATCCTGCGTTAAATACATAATTTTTGAATACTCGCAAAATAGATCACAAATAAAAGCAGCCATAACACAAAGCCGTTGTTGTTTATCTCCACCGAAAATAAGAACTTGTTAGGATCTTATTTGTCACTCAACGAATGAACTGTATCGCTTTATCGTTCAATCATTCATTTACGGCGCACATTTGCACCGCTAGTTCCTAGTGCCACTCAGGGTAACAATTCGAACTCTTATGCATCGCTTTTGCATCTATAAATAAGTTGCAATTTTTCTCCCTTTGGTAACATACAGGTTGCTTATCGGTTCTAACCACCTTTATAGAACTTAATTACGGTGGATTTTATTACTAAAGTTTCCAAAAATATTCTATATGCAAGCCTTTTGTCGCAAAATGTGTTACTTGGGACACGAGTCGCAATAAACTTTGGTGTACAGGTGAACCAGGAATACATGGTTCAGGGTTCATGGTTCAGTTTTGGTGTGTTTGGTAACATACGAATTAGACCTTACCTACTTTGTGACTATATAGAGAAACGTGTGTATACCACAACAATAAAATAACAAATCATCAGACCATGACTCAGTACTAAATTCTTTGTGGTTTCCCAACGGAAGCTGAAAATAAATGATAAACTAAACCTTGCATTATATTCGTCTGAGTGATCGGCGCGTGCGCAGTGGGCGGAGTTGCTTATGTGTCGGAGAATATAGCGCAAACAATGGGAGCCGTGAAAAGTTTTGATTGAAAGAATCAACGCCATCAATAATATCGTACGTGTAGCCGATACCGATGGGGTATTCATAAATATAGAGTTAGGAGGCGTTCTGGTACATCGTTGGTTATTTTGTGAGCAAATAGCTGGTATCACTATTGTGATTTTGTGGATCGTAATGTATGTCAGCTATCATAGCCTAACTTGGCTACCTTTTTTGGCAACGCCGGGAGGGGACGCCCTAGAAACACATACTCTGATATTATTGGTGACGTTCTTCAGAAAGAACAGGTGCGTAGTTCTCGCAACCGACGTGCGTGGATGACCAGATGTAAGAATGTGGACGAGGCAAAGGGCCGGTGGCGTTCTGTGGTTTCTGCCTACCCCCATGGGAAAAGGGCGTGAGTTTATGTATACGATGTGTAATGTGTATGTATGTTTTAACTAAAAAAGTAAGTTTCTCTCAGTCAGATAGGGGATAATCATGATGATTCCAGTTTAAAATGTTTTCTTAATTCTTGATGACAAGCTTCATTATGGAACGAATGACGAACAAAGATGTAATTTATCTGTCGCCTCGTAGGCCGACTGGTCAAATGCGTGAGTTATACTGAGTATTGAGTCTTCGGTTCGCTTCTCTGGTCGGGGCATCGGGCAAAGTGTTATTGGTTTATTCCATCGGGGTCTCAGTAGCAGCCACTGAGTCTGAATTTGTGCCCGGTTGATGGCAATGGGCTCCCCACCTCCTATTAAACTATTTTATCTACCCAAATATCATAAACCCTCTCTAATGCGTTCAAAAACCATAGGCAATGACCAGCATTACCAACCAGCAGAAATTAACAGAACTGTAATGAGCTCATAACCTACTGAAAACAGTAGGTTATGAGTTTTAAATTTGGAACAGGTGTCAAATTCAAGTGAGTGTGCTATTCTATAGTGCGCGCGGAACTAGTTGGCCACGCCTTAGGTGGCGACAGGGGTGAGGGGGCGGGTTGCCTACAGCTCGCAATGCACCAAAGAGTATGTAACTTTACAATGCACAGGAGACTATAATTAGCCAGTGATGACCAATCTCGAGATACCGTGAACAATAATTTGTTCAATTTATTGAAAAGAATACAAATAAAAACAAAAACATGCCTAAGGCGCGGCCAACTAGTTCCGCGCGCACGTATCTACATTAAAACAGATACCTATTCGATACGAAACCCCAATTCAGTATGATTTTAATTATAAATCGCACGACATTTTGATCTCGAGTGACACAAGAATAGTGACTTTGTTCGTTTGCCTATGATTTAAAAAAAATGACAGATATCCGAAACGCCACCATTTCGAGCTGTCATTTGTTCGTTAGCTTTTTATTCCCTTTCATTGAGTAGACAAATTTTCTGTTAATTCTTTATTTCTGTCGAAAATGAGTGAAAGTGACTCAGAAATTAACATGAACACTCCGCCAGATATCGTAAATGCAGCGACGAATGCAACTAATAACCTGTTTATTTTTTATTGCATTACACTGGTAACAATGCTGGTCATTTCCCTATGGTTCCTGAACCCATCATAGAGCCCTTATGATATTCGGGTAGATAAATTAGTGTATGCAACTATACATAATTAGGCATTACAACACTCGTGTGATGCTATTAAGAAACTCGCCTTCGGCTCGTTTCTTAAACCCACACTTGTGTTGTAATGCCCTTCATTATGCACAGTCGCATAAACTACTATAAACTTAACTGGTGAAATATGTACGACTAGCTTTTGCCAGCGGCTTCGCCCGCGTGAAAATGACGGTTTTCCATACAAACTTTCATCCCCTATTTATATCCCTTAGGGGTTGAATTTCGAAAATTCCTTCCTTATTCCTTGTCTACATTATAAAGGGAATCTCTGTGCAAAATTTCAGCTTTCTAGGTCCAAGGGTTTGGGCTGGGCGTTGATGAGTCAGTCAGTCAGGACTTGTCTTTTTATTTATATTTATATTATTTATATAGATTATAAAGAATAAAGATATATATTAGGTACACCTCTGTCTAACGAGGGTTACAGACGTGCTATAGGTACCACAAAAACTAAAAACCCAAAGTTGTTATTGCTAGTATTCTAGCCAATACACCTGAAACACAATTCAATTTATTCTCACCACAACAATACGCCTCCTCTCTATCGACAGCTGATTTATCCGCCGGACAACAAACCGGGCGCCATATTGCTTTGCCCGCAAAATATGCTATGTAAATATGATGACAGCATAATATATTGCCCGTGAACCATGCACTATGTCGGTGAGATGTGAGATGTGGGATTATATCGCTGGTGATTGGACGATGGTTTGTAAACAGTGGGCTAGTGAGATTGATGAATGGGTGCTATTTGTTCTGCCTACCTAATATTGAACACTCTTTAGAGTACCTACGCGATGATATATAAAGAGGAAGTATAACGTTTTCTGTTGTATTTTAGGGCGAACAGTAAGAACAGGATTTTCTTGCCCTTCAGATATAATTAATAATAATAATAATATTCCACAACTATCACACAACGCCATCTAGTCCCAAGCTAAGCAGAGCTTGTGTTATGGGTACTAGACAACTGATAAACATACTTATATATTTCTAAATACATACATATTATAGATAAATTACACCCAGACACAGAACAAATGATCGTGCTCATCACACAAACATTTGTCCTGGGTGGGAATCGAACCCACGACCGCCGGCATAGCAGTTAGGGTCACTAACCACTAGACCAACAGGCCAGCCAAAATAATGATTAATTAATTTCAATACATTCGAATTGCTTTAAGAAAAAAATTAAATCTGTAATTTTGTTTATCTTTCAGTAATATCAAATCCAAGCTTTTTATGTTAAATCTAAGCCACAGATTTTATTGTATACACAGTATTCCAAATGTCAATATTCTTGAGGTACCTACAGGGCTCGCTCGGATGTCTCCACTAGCATATTGGCAAATATCAATCAAGTGCTCAGTGAAGAAGTCCTATTGTTCGAGCAAGCAAGCCAGAGGAAGTGGCCTCGTATTGACTACAGTTGCCTGCTCCTTACACTATTCTACTTGAGAATAGTGTGCCAATTAAGATCACGCCTTGGATACTCGTAGCTAGCTTGTAGTTGTTGTCATTTCCACATTAAATATTAGTTTTGACCGACTTCCAAAAAGGAAGAGGTTTTCAATTTAATTGGCATTTTAATCTAGTTAACTACATCGTTGGCCGCAAGCGCGACTTCTGACCATGAGGTTCTGGGTTCAATTCCCGAGTCGGGCAAATAGTTATTTAGTTTTCCCATCAGGTGATTCTAAGTAGCAGTCGCGGAGTCTAGATTTGTGCTCGGTTGATAGCAATAGGCTCGCGAGGCGAAATGTGGGTGTGCTATGAGGTACACCTCTCGCTCGTCTTGTTTTCGCCACTCTCATCTCTTCACGGATAACGGGCGTGATGTAATGTATGTTTTTAATATAAAGATTTTTCTTCATCGTATAGATGATTTACCATTAGTATTTGAATCACATCCTGTACAGACAGAAATACCGTGCATTCGACGTCGAATCCTAGTGTGGGGCAAAATCTAAAAAAAAAAACCATCCATCCATCCATTCTTCCAGAAATAACATAGCCATTCCAACTTAACTATTAACCTGGGGATCGTTCCACTCAGTACATCGTGCCTATGAATTATGTAAAGACTAGTGGTGTCGCCCGGCCGCTCCTGTCTAACGTTTGAATAAGATCAACTTTTTTGTCAAGAGATGTTTTTTAGTGCTGGCGAGTATTGTTTTAAATTCATGTCTTTATTCCATCTTTATGGACTGAGCGAATATTTAAGGCTGTAAAGTAGGGATTTTTAACGTGGTCTGGTTAATAAATCTATCTTAGTGGTAATGCTCGTAATTACTTAAGTGGTAATGATCGTGACGTAATAGTAGTTACAATGTATTGGTCCCTCATACCGTTTCTCTGAAAAACTCTCTCAAATTCGTGTCAAACAAATTAATAAGGTACCGTATTAAATTCAGAACCAAAATAGACGTCTAGTTGTATATTTTCATATTTAGTTACGAATCTTATTATAAACAAACTTCAGAATGTTTTATTTGTATCAGCCGTACGTTTTTAACCCAAACATCATCCAACCCAAGTTTTTTGGCACCATATGCTAGATATAAACAAGTACGGCTTTCACCGGTCGTTCCGCGAAGGGTCGAGCATGTCCCGAGAATGGCGGGACAAACAAACAGACAGACAAGGTGACGGAAGGTCGCCCTCGTGTTTATGAAACACTGTTTGCGTAGCTTTTTTGGAAAACTCACATTTTGTCGCCGAGGTAAATATTGTGACAATTCTACACAAGTCGATACATGTCTCGTTTTGCTTCGCTGTGTTTTATTTATTTACTTTGGATGACTATGTAGGTCATCTTTTATTATAAGAAATACATTGTGATTGTTTATTTTTCGTAATGTAGGTATTCCTAATTGCTAACAGACACGAATCACTACGCGTAGTTCCACCTACGGTTTTCTCGGGTGACTAGGTGCCCAAGAACCCCGAGATATACCGAATAAATAGATGCAAATAAGTTATTTATTCCAGCACGCTAAAAAATCTCTGCAGCTTTGCTAACAAACGAAAGTATCTTTGAAAAAAGACGACACAGTTCCTGCTTTCAGTAACCCATCAAGATGAATGAACTAGGAAACGAAACATCTCAATATTCTATAACGAATAGTTAACCTGAATCGTAAAATGTAAACAGCTACTAAAGCAAGTCATTCCACGTTGCAGGTCTTCGCATTAGGAAGTGTTTACACGAGCGTGCCGCCGCCGTCCCGTCGCCGTGCCGCGCCGCCTCGCCGGCCGTACGGCTCACCTCCGGCGCGCAGTAAACACTCCGGTTCGTACAAACAAATCCTCTGTCCGCCAGGTGCGCGCACGCAGCCGGAACCGGCTGTTTACGCCACTTTTATGGCCCGCGCTAACATCATACACCTTCCACGGATGCGCAAGGGCAGGGTTAAAATAGCTTTGAAGATTTGGTTACAAAAAATTTGGACACACTTGTACGCGTTAAATGTAAGATATTTTTATAACCTATTTTCACTACGTAGATAGGTAACTCTAATATTAAACGGTTTGAAAATTGGCGTACAATTCCAACAGGATATCAACTGACAAACCAAGACACAATTCTTCCGCAACACTAAAGACTCGTCCACAAGTTTTCCCAACAATAAACCTCTCAAAAACTCGTAATGAAGACTGGGCTTATCGAGGACACTCGGATAAGATAAGGTGTCGGCGAAATCCTTCTCAAGCGCACATAAATCTCCTTATGGAGGAGTACGGAGGAGTACGAAGTTCGTAAATTGCGCATTTACAATTCGCGTCATACGCGCCGTCGGGAGGCCTAAGCCGACGCGCGCGCCGGACTCAACATAACTGATATTTATGGCCAAAACGCACCTCTTTTGCTTTCAAATTATAAATACATGTTTTGGGTGAACTTGGAACTACCTTAAAGTGGGGTTAGCGTTGACTCCGCCGGATTTGAGGTTCGAGGATGTAGTGTGCGCCGGAAATTGGCTTACACAGGGAGTTTGGAGTTGCCTCGGTGAAAGCTTGTTTAGAAACTTGTTATTTTAAAATAGACCTTCGTAGTTCAATAGTGAACATAGGTGTTTCCTAAAGCAACACCCCAGATAAAAGGATACGAGATACGAATCACACTAATTAACACGAAGCTTCCTCGAACTGGTCCCAGAAGATTAAGCATCGATTTCAACTAGTAATGTTCCGGTGAAGTGCTATTGATGTTTCGATTTGTTAACCGTTAATGTTCACTTTAAGATCCCCCTCGCACGTGAATCTCAAAACCTTTTAAGAGTCAAGAAGAAAAATCACCAGTTTTATGACAGCATTCGGAGCAAATTTGCCTACGCAAAAATTAAATGTACAGCCATTACTCTCAACCCTCTAATATCCACGTTGTGGATGTCGAAAGGCGATCGCGTTCACTTAGCGCTTGCAATAAATCTCTTGCCGTGCAAACGTTCGTTAAATGAGAGGTGCCCGATGCATTACGGGACATCAAGGCGCTTCACGAATCATTAGGGGCGCGCGTTTTGAAAAATGCTCCCGGTACTAAAATAGACATTATGTAAAGTGCCACAATTACCGTGGTGACTTGTGAAAAAGTTGTGTGCCGCTGAGAGGAGCAGATCTGTGCCAGGGATGCCGACTGTTGGTCTCGAAGATTTGTGCCGCGTGTTTGGGTAACTTTGTGCTAAAGTGAAATGGGTGCGTTTAACAAAATCTCTGGCTCAAAAAAAATACCAGGCTGTTTGTGGACTAAATAAAATACATTACTTATAGCTTACTCTGAGACGAAAATAACTAATTGTAGTTATTTTGCGTGCCTACACTCTTGAGTATTGACTCAAGAGTGTAGGCATGTCTACATAGCGTCATTGATATCACTTTCTTTATCCCTTACGTAGGGGTAAAAACACGAGTGACATATAATTTTCCAACTTACACTTGCGCCCAGAAATTGTTCCCAGCATCAATAAATTCTGTTTTATTGCTATGCAACCGGCAGCCCTATACAGGGTGAGTAAAAGGTGGCAGGAACACGTAAGACGTCATTTAGCGTTCGGAATTAACATAAATAATAACGTCGTCACCGCGCCCCCCCTGCCCCGATATTGCGTCATTTGGCGTGCCCTTTATAGCCGCACAACACTTAACTCCAAATAAAAAAGTGTTTTATAAAACTTGGATTACGTGCCGTGGCGATGCTTGCCGTTTATTGTTTAGGAGTCATTTTCATATTTTTGAATTGCAAACACTTTTGGAAGGAACCGTAAAGATAAAAAGAAAAGATTTTATTTAGGAGCCTCCTTCTGTAATACTGATATTCTGTAAAAAAAAAAAATTAATTTGTTCATAACATAAGATTTGATTACGTTATTATCAAAAAATGAATTTTCAGGAAAAGTCCTTCTGACTATACCTTTGAGAGATTGTAACTAAGGGCAACAGATAACTAACGAAACGCAACGCGTTCAATTGGAAACATCTGCAAAGATCCTCAGAAAAAGACGTCAAGAATCACACTTCAACATTCCCATTTAAAAGGAAGTCAGAATTTTTAATAACAACAAAAAGTTACAAAGCTCCCATTACATTTTTATTACTAGTGAAGACGTAAGAAAGCGGACATTTTTCGCGCGCCCGTTTTTTTGGCCTGCACTGTAAGCACCACGTATTTTGCATCACAATTGTCTGTTGTGAGAGAAACCTTTTTATTTCTGTTTTAATGTTTTAATTTGAGCAACAAATAATATTTAATAGTGGTGTAAGGAACGGTGGGACATTTGCATGGCCGCCGCTCTTCATAAAGTGTGCTGTTAAAAAAATATTACGTGGGGCGCGGCGCTTAATGCTTTTATTATAGTTATTAAAGAATACATTAAGTTGAGTATAATTTAAAAGGGATATACTCGTAAAGTATTGAGTGGACAGAACTTTTGTGACACTCGCAGAGTAAGGGTTGGTCTTGGAAGGTGAGAAGTTCTTAAAGATCATTATAATTATGTAATTTTGAGAAAATGATTGTCAAATAATACTTAATATGTCTTAATTTTGCTTATTGTATGGTCAGTTGATTGCTCTATTATACAGTAGATCAGAATAGGAAGAATCCTAAAGTGAACATAAAACTATACTAGTCTACCATACTTCTCTGTTCCTTAAACTAAACACTTGAACAAAACTCATACATATTTTAAATTCTTGGTTCCCCTTACTCCTGTAGCGGTAGGTTAGTCGCCACGTCGTCGCCAGGGAGCACCATAAATATGCGGCAAGGTGTGCGACCGCAAACCATGACTTATGGCGCCTAACCCCAAGGTTTTTACCAGATTAATCTCTGCATAGAAACTGTTCCACATGGGGTTGAAGATTTACAATAATTTTATGGCGCGGCAAGTGTTAGGTGCTTCTGTTGTGCTTTTATTATTTTACATTGCATATTTTAAGGGAGACATATTGCATGTTGAGTTGTTGACAAATTAGGCAGACTTCATGTTACTTTTCACTTTGTTTAAGGCAGTATGCCTAAAATTGGTTAGGCATGTGGGCTACTTTATTTATTTATTGGTTTTGGTTCACCAACAATTGTTTACACTAGTACATGGTATTGAAACAGAATGAACAAATTAGAATAAAATGTAACAATCACTTACAGGTAAACTCTGCATGCACACAAAAAGTTGTCGTAACTTTCAAAGAGAAAAACTAGAAATAAAAAGACTTCAGACTCCTTCTTCAGATGACTTCTTCTTGAGGTCTTCTTGAGATGAAAGGCTTTCTTATCTATCGAAGATATAACTAAGTTGCGATGATTTAATGTGATTAATAACACACGCTTACACAAGCAGCCATCGCTTAAAAAGCTTTCGTTTCTATTTACAACAACTCAACGACATCTTTCAGTATTTGAACTGTGCCGTATCTTTTACAAAGATATAACATCAATTTACTTCTGCTGGCTGCATAAAGTATAGTCATAATTTCGGCAAAGGCATGGCAGCTGGTCTTACTTTGCTTGCTACCTACAAATTATCAGCGGAAAGAACATCCTGGATGGGCTGGAATAAGAGCGTGGAGCTTGGCACAAACAAAGAGAAGCCTAGATATACCCAGGAGTGCGTGAAAATGGGCTGTGGATGATGACGAAGAACATCAATGTCATTGTTCTTCTACCTTTCGCTATATATTCTACTCACTCTGAATCTACGAGTGGAGACAAATCTATCTTTCATTTTTGTGAGTTGCGACATTTACTATGCTGTCCAAGTGCAGAGAAAACACTTTTTTTAGATTTATACGTACTTGACATACTTTTACTTTCGAGATGTTTTCTTTAATAGATCGAATTATACTCCCCAATTTTATGTTATTGAGAGAAACAATATTTTCTTCGTAATTTTCCAATCCGCTCTCGCTCATACCTTCTACTGTTCTTGCCCCAGTCATATCTACGGATCGTAATAAATCAAAGTGTTGCTCCTTATAAACATATTTCGTGTGTCCTCTCTGCTTCAAATTCTCTTGTTTTATATCGCGCAATATTCGAGCTATTCTTCATGAGACGTCATCAATTTTACTAAAACATTTGATAGCACTTGATGACAGGGGCAATACGTATCGCGCGTTGAGTACACTATTTTTTGAAGTGATTGCAGCCATTTATTTGTTGAAAGAATATTATTTATTTCGTTCTAGTATTTTAGGAGGTCTATGTCCAGCAGTGGACGTCTTTTGGCTGAAATGATGATGATGATGAGTATTTTCCAGATTTTATTTTGTCTCAGTGATATTTTTTGATTATTTTCATCTGGGCAATTTTATTGCCACGTAAATTTTCTAAAACTGCTTTGTCAGATGTACCTAGTTAAATACTGGTTTCAAATAATAAAACAGAGTAAATAGTGGGTGGTGTAAGTTAAATCCATATGTCACACACACAGCGCATCACAAAACGAAGCAAACAAAGACAAAGGCTCCAAATATCTACCTGAAGCTGAATCTTGTAAACACAAAACATTTGGCGACTGTATTCAATTTAAACATTGAAATCTTGGCAATTTCTTAGTGGGGCCGGTCAAGCAGGCGGAAGGTGGCGACAGGTTGGGCCCAGGGCCGGGGCCCGGGGGTCAGAGGTCCGGTTAAGTGGACTCCGTGAATTATTCGGCGTAATTATACAGCGGCGACTTAACACGTGGGTGGCTACCATGTACGGATTGGGAGACTTGGATTGGAGACAAATAGCTCTGTGTTCATTTGATTTGATTGGAATAAAGACTCCTTTGGTTTCACGGCTATCAAAATTAATTGCTATTCCAAAAAGACCTAAGTAGTTTAGAAGTTAAATCTGATTTTCTGTTACCAATTTTTTCAGTATTCAAGGTTTTATGTTGTTGCATTTATATTTACATCTGGCACCTATTAGAAAATTTAAATGATATAAGAAGTTTCAATGAGTAATAAATAGTGTGTAACGAATTAATACCCTAAAACAGATCTCCTAATCCGAACACTATGAACAACAACACAAGAAGGCGAAGTCACAACTTTTCGCCGACGGACTGTGCCGTCTTAGATTAAATTAACATTAGGTACAACTATTCGAGGGCCCCGTAGGGCGCCATTGTGCGCACAGAACCCGACCGTCTTGCCCTGTGGTCTACGGAATCCTAATTAAAATTACAACATGTAAATAGTCCGAAACGTCTCAAGACTCAGGCTGTTGTTTGATGTTTGTTTAAAAACGTTAGAATTGTTTAGTATTTATTGTTCGCTGGATATTGTACCTTGTGTGTGCACTCTGTTTGTTTCCTTTGTCTTGGTTCTGGAACATTGTGTGTGTTGCTACTTCAGGTTCTTTGAAAGTCATAGAAGTTGCAGCATTAAATGTGCAGATGGCAATAGTTTAGTAGATTTCTATTCTTCACACTTTTGAGAGATTCATGTTGACCTATACAGAAGTTTCGCCAAAACTTGTTTCATATTTTAGGAACCAATTTGATTGTATATAAAGTAGCTATCGTGAAGCGTAAGGTCTTCAGTAAAACACTACGTAAACAATTTGTTTAGCTTATCCCACACACTAGACACGTACACAAAGCTCCACTAATTCGGTCCCCTTAAGTTTAAACCTTAACGCATATAATCTCCTTAATTTAATAATTTCCAAGCATTTAGTTGAGGGCCGGCCATATTTGTCTTGGTCTAAAATCCGGCCTAAGATTAATCCGGAATGTTGTTAGTTGTCCCGTCGTGTCCCTTGTTCGTGGACACCACACGGTACGGCGGTAGGGTGGCCACGCCGTGCAAACACTTAGACACGGGTGGTGGACATAACACTATTAATTTTAGTGGTGGGTTTCAATTTATAATTTGAATTATTGATTATGGTACGGATATTAATGGCTTTGGTGTTTGTAATTGACCTGCCAGGATAAGTTTCAGTTCCTTCGCTTGTATTCCCGTAATCTTGTGTGGAATTTTTTTGTCACCTTTTATAATACTAGCTTTTGCCAGCGGCTTCGCCCGCGTGAAAATGACGATTTTCCATACAAACTTTCATCCCCTATTTAACTCCCTTAGGGGTTGAATTTCGAAAAATCCTTCCTTATTCCTTGTCTACATTATAAAGGGAACCTCTGTGCAAAATTTCAGCTTTCTAGGTCCAAGGGTTTGGGCTGGGCGTTGATGAGTCAGTCAGTCAATCAGTCAGTCAGGACTTCTCTTTTTATTTATATAGATTAAAAAAGATCTTTTGTCAGTCTGTTTTATATTTCAATATCTTATGTTTTTTTTTAAACCTTTACGTTAACTGCAGTAACAAGTTTGGTTTTGAGCGTTAGATATAAATCCAATTACCTAACTTTTTCCAAATACAATAAGTACTTGCTGCTCTACAACTTTGTGAATATTAGCCCTGCAAAATGAGCAGTTACCTATCTAGCAAGGAAATGTATAACTACCCAAACAGTTCAATATTCTCAATACAAAAACAAAAGCAAGGAAAACAAACTCGTAGGCATTTGTATCGAAACTAAAAACAAGTGTATGAAAACAAAAGTGCCGTAAGCCGTCAGCGCGGATAGTTTTCAGCTATTTCATGCTGCACAGTTTGTGAGTTCGTTAAGTGATACGCAGCTACGTCTAGAAGTCACTTAGCATAAGTGGCGAGTTACCTGATACAAAGAACTAGAGGGGTTCTAGAAGAGACATGGAGTGGATGAAAAAAAAATCTGACACAACTTGTCTGTATGGCGTGTTGCAAATTATGGAGTAAGGATAACGTAACAATTGTCGGGGCTGCGGTGTGTTCGAAAGAGGTACTGCGTACCCGAACACAAAGGGCTAAGAAGGAACGTGGTTGGTTTTTAGTCAGTAGAAGTCTGACACTCCCTACCGCTTCGCCTCAGAGCGGGAGGAGTCATTTCATGATATAAACAACGTATGAATGAAATAAAATAAAGTAACGTATCAATTAGGGTGGATCGTGGAAGGTTATTTATCATTTACAATTCCAGTAATAATTTATTTACAAGTTTTTTTAAAGAGAAGTAATTTATTAGTTGAAGGATATGAATGATAACGAGATTTAAAGAATTGGTCGAAGTAAAGCTTACACTGTCATCTTTTCTACGAACGAAAATAAGAATATTTGTCATGATAAAAACCATTTCTGTTCTAACATAATTTCGTTGCTTTTCAGGTTCGTTGTTTCTGACCTCGCCACATCTTGTCCCTCTAACTCCGCTGCCACAACAGAACAACAGTCGTTACATAAATAATAATCGCTGAGGGGACAACAAAACACCGTGTTTACCTCGCGACAAGGCGCCGATAAAAATGTATCGCACCGGCATTACTCTCGACACTGCCAGACTAGTGTCACGACACACTGCCTAGTTGGAATTCATATTGGGTCATAAAGGAGGACTTGCGGTTGACTAGATGAGGAAAGGATTTACCTATACGTACCTACTACACACAGACCCGGTGCGTTAAAAGTATACAGCACAAATATAACATTTATTGTTAGTGGTCGTTGGAGAACATAGTTACTCTATTATCTTATGTGAAGAAGTTTATAATCATGTACTGTGTCCTTTATGGCGGTCTATGTAAAACTTTAAATGCAATAATTTTGCCAGAAGCAACTAGGTAAGTATGTGAGGGCCGGCTTAATCTATCAATCACCTGACGATGATGAATTGATGATTAGTCATCATCATCATCAGCCTATAATTGTTCCCACTGCAGGGACTCAGGCCTCCTCTCTAGGAGAGGGATGGGCTATAATCCACCACGCGGGCCCAGTGCGGATTGGTAGATGTCGCATAACTTCGAATTTTTGGTTCTAAGACATGCCGGTTTCCTCACGATGTTTTCCTTCACCGTTTTGAGAGCAGTGGTGATGAAATAAATTACACCACCGGCCGCCACCACTGGGCCACCACTGCTCTTGATGATTAGTATCGGCCGTTAATACTTTTGATTTTCTTTTATTCTTACTCCTTATTATTCCTTGGCGGATACACCTCAGTCAGATAAATCTGGTACCTAGACTCATTTACCTATCTTATATTGTCGACATTGAGATTATCTCTAGGTATCCCCTAACAACACGAGAAAACTTTAAGAACTTGACCCCACCAAGAAACAAAAATGTAAGTAAACTTATGGATTAGTAAATAGGTATTTTTGTAAGAAATTGAGATAAGTTGTGGGGCCAATAATCTGCATGAGCCGTGGAGCGGGCGGTGCGGGCGGCGCATTCCGCAGCTTCCAACTATGCTGAATATTTTTAATCAATACAAATTAGGTTGAGGCACGAGGCCCGGGGCGCCCGACGGATATACGCGAGCCGCACTGTGGTGCTACTGTGAGATTGCTGGACAAAATTATCGGTTTAGGATGACACAAAATAGTGAAAGTGGAATTTTCTTTACTTTTTTTTTAAACGTACAATTAAATTTGTAGTCCGATAGTTACTGAGTAATCTTAAACTTCAAGCATCTATTTCAAAAAGAATGAAACAGCACTTTTGAACTATCATAGTATCAGTTAAAAACTAAAAGATGAAGCTAGTCCCTTTACTAAGCTTATTAACTTAGAAATAATTTTTGTTGACCATGATATCCTACCAATCCGCACTGGGCCCGCGTGGTGGATTATAGCCCATCCCTCTCCTAGAGAGGAGGCCTGAGTCCCTGCAGTGGGAACAATATAGGCTGATGATGATGATGATATCCTACATCCTAAGATGATGTATCCCCAGTTAAAAAAGTTTGAAAATGTTATCCTAAAAACCTTTATAATTATTATTAATTACCGAAGGACAAGAAAAATTAAAACCTTTTATTCAATCCTATTTTCACATAAAGATCTTGATACTCTATCTTTTTCTTAAACAATTATTTGACCAATTTGATCCCAAATATAAACTCAAGCAGCCCACTGTGCGTTAGTCAATGTGCATACGATACCGGAGCATCTCGGGATAAAGTTACTTAACAAGCCGAAGATATTGATTTATTGCTCGCCCCACAGGTACAACTTCGCTTATTTAGATAACAGAGCACACTGCTCATACCATAGCTATAGGTAGGGATGATGTTGTGCTAACATTAGTTGTTTGTGTTGGGTATGATCGTGTTTTGTTGCCGAGGCGATACACTATGGCTTGTTGATAGAGTGTGGTGTTTTCTTTATTTCCGTAATTGTCTTGTATTTGTTTCACATACCTATTTTTTTATATCTACGTACTATGATACATTGGGAGATGTCGTTGTCGTAGTATAGTAGTAAAACAATCATGAGAAAATTTTTGAGTATGAATTTGAAGTAGTAGGTACCTATATGAGTAGACGAAGACCAAAGAAACGATGGATAGACCACGTAAAGGATGATAATGGCAAGAATATAATATCATACACCCCCTGGTGTATGATCAGATGACGAGTAATAGACTTTTTGTTTCTTTTTTTGTGCTTTTCCAATTACCAAAAGTTAACCATCAAATTCGCATATTTATTTTTGTCTTATGCGAGATAGAACAGCTCTGTTGCAGCGCGTGTGATACCGGTCCATTGGCAAATATTTGTTTTATAAACTAATCATATAATGTCTTCATTTTTATAATTACAACTGATTCTGGCACAAAACTTAGAGTACCTATCCACATATTTTGTGGTTATTGTTAGTTTGGCAAGCCGCTGAAGTGTCCACTCGCACCAGGTACTCACAATAAGACATGTAGCCATATAATATGGCAGTGGCAACAAATGGCGGCGAGTGGCGAGCCAGTTAAATGGCAATCTTGTGTTAGGCGGGTTTGTGGTAAATAAAAAAGTGCTAACTTGGCTCGTTCGCCGCGTTTTAGCTCCGTGCTAAGTTTCGTGCGGTAAGACTGTGGGGAACCTATAGGTATCTCTAAGGGTACTGTGCTAGTCCTATAGCTAAAATATGGGGATAGATTGAACCATGATTGAACAGATGATTTTTTCTTAAAGACAACAAGGTTTTGTTAAGACTGGAGAAAAGTTTTTTCTTTCTTACATAGTATAAAACAAAGTGCTCCCGCTGTTTGCACGCTTAGATATTTTAAAACTCGCAACTGATATTAATGCAGTTTGTAGCAATGGATAGAGTGATTCAAGAGGAAGGTTTTAGTATCAATTTTGCACCCGTCTTCTTCTTATCGTGCGGGCAGTTAGGTCTAACGACCCCACACACCCTAGTGTCAGAGTTTGTAAACCGCCGCAAGGGCCTTCGACATGGTTTGACGACCGCCATTTGGCGGCCGGGACCACCGGCTTCTACGTGCCTTCCGAAGCACGGAACCATCTTTTTATCAGACAATCAGGTGATTCAAGCCTGCAATGTCCTAACCAAACTGGAAACAACTTCACAAAGTATGCTTCCCGTGGGAATCGAACCCACGACCACCTGGTCCCAAGGCAACGCCTAAACCACTCGACTACGGAGGCAGTTGCAGGCAGTTTTGCACCCGTGTGAAACCAGGGCGGGTTACCTAGTCAGTTGTATGTAATAGCTATTGGAGAGTTCAGAAATTATTATTTTTAGGGTTCCGTACCTCAAAAGGAAAAAACGGAACCCTTATAGGATCACTTTGTTGTCCGTCTGTCTGTCTGTCTGTCTGTCTGTCAAGACCTTTTTTCTCAGGAACGCGTGGAGGTATCAAGCTGAAATTCATATCAAATACTCAAGTCTATGGTCTCTTGGAGCTGTGAAAAAATCAAACTTCTAAGTCAACGCGATCAAAAGATACTCCCGTTTATGCCGCAAATTTTCGACACTCGCAAGGGAATCAAAACCTACAGGGTACTTCCCGTGAACTCAGAATCTTGAAATTTGGTACGAAGCAACGTCTTATAGCATAGATAAAGGAATAATTACGAAAACCATAAATTTTTAGTTACATCAAGATACTCCCGTTTATGCCGCAAATTTTCGACACTCGCAAGGGAATCAAAACCTACAGGGTACTTCCCGTGAACTCAGAATCTTGAAATTTGGTACGAAGCAACGTCTTATAGCATAGATAAAGGAATAATTACGAAAACCATAAATTTTTAGTTACATCACATAATATATTTTTTTTACGGAACCCTCGGTGCGCGAGTCCGACTCGCACTTGGCCGGTTTTTTTTATAAACTTGTATCTTTCTAGACTATTGAATGCTTTGTGTTTGACTGTTTTGTTTTGATTCGTATCTTCCTTGTTACATTATCATCTAATCAAAGCCAAAATCTTAATGATCTTGTTAGCCAATCTATATACTTACCTCGTCTATACATCGATACCATATCGATACCTTGCAAAACATAGCTCCACTATCTAACTGCGCAATTCAGATGGACTACACCTACCCACTAGCAGTATGTACGTAGTAATGATGCTCACATAACGAGTGAACTGTGTCAGTGGTATCGGACGGACGCCGGACGTCCGGACCGCAGATAACTCGCGCACAGGTTCCTACCTATTGCTTTATTATTATTATGAAATGTATGTTTAATGCTGGTGAGGTACTGTACGTAATGATATTAATGAGGATGGCTGTTAGAGCAGGGAATTACCAACGAAACGATAGATGGACTGTGTGAAGTGTGATATGGTTAGAAAGGAGGGACTACTGAGATGATGAATATTAGAAGTATGTGAAATAAGACGACATGGGGCTGTGGATTGTCGAAAGGTTAACGCGGCTCCGACACAAGTGCGAAGAAGAAACATGGGTTTGGTTTTTAGTCAGTAGAAGTCTGACACTCCCCTTCACTCCAAGAGCGGGGGGGTGGGGGGGGTTATTCGATGATTTTCCACCCACCAATAAAAAAAAAGGATAGACGGAGAAAAGTGCAAAAAAATATCCTAGTGAGGTAAACATTCTATTGGTGTATCTTCGATGTCATTAATTATTTACAGGTGACACGCAGTAAGTTTCACTGAAACCCTGTATTCGTTTGTGATTTCTGCACTACTTTTCAAGCGCTTATCATTGGACGTCTAAGCTTAACATCATTTATCACGAATAGTAACGTTCACTTAAATTTTTTAGGTCTTAACAAATAATGCCGATCACATAGTCGTGTACCTACATAATTAGTTAGTAACTACTCTAGTTTTCATCATAGATTATTTCAAACATAACTTGCGAAATGTGAGTGTACTAACGGGTACACTTCTACCTAACCCTTCGGGATTACAGGAGTGATGTTATGATGTTATTTCGTATCGATCGGTTTATATTTATTAGACAAGCTCATGACTTCTTCTTCCCAGCTAAAACACTAGAAAGCGTCAAAGGGTGACCGTTTTGGGGGACTCTCTCTCGTAAATAAATATTATCGTTCAAAAAGTGCTGATTATCAGCCTAGTATGAATATAGTATATTTCATTATAAGTGCGGAAAGCCTGTCATTGCAAAGAGTTCCGACAAATGTCTACCCGAGCCTAGGCACTGCCGACGGCGAGGGTTGACAGTCGGAACAAGTTGCAATTACGGTTCCGCACGTGTACTGAACAACTATTTTTAATACAGTTGCGAAAAAATTAAGCAATTTAATAAAATAATAAAACCGTAATTAAACTCGCAAAGAACATTTTTGGAAAATGGCGCCAACCGTAAAAAAATATAAGCAGAGTTTTTTTTTGTTTTCTTCACCCATTCTGGGTAGGCAAAGGG